>LPNX010432878.1:445032-525981 GCA_001517045.1 Pseudotsuga menziesii | reverse complement strand
CATAATTAGAGGCTAAAGTGGCACCTCTTAGAGCGGATTCTATGACAAGGTAGGAGGGTACATCTATAAAAATACCATCGATAAAATACGTTGTAAGCAACATAGGAATGATATAAACAGTAATTAAATGATATTCTAGGAACCATTAAGAGATAATTTCTATGATAAGGTAGGGGGGTGCATCTATAAAAAATACCATCCATAAAAGACGTAGGCACCACTGGGCTCAGATCAACTTATTTTGATCCAAAATTAGGTTAAGCTCATTGGGGCTTAAAGATCCCACAAAGGATTGGAAGGATGCCCATAGAGCTTGGAAGAAGCCTGAAGAGTCCTGTAGATACCTGCAGAATATTAAAGAAGCCTGAAGAGTCCTGTAGATACCTGCAGAAGCTTAAAGAAGCCCACAAGTCAAAATTAAAGGAAGCCCATGTTCTGAAGATGAAGGGAGCCCAAGCTTTGAAGACTGAGTAAGCCCACAGGTGTAAATGAAGCCAGAGAAGGTCAAGCCCACAATTTCTGGAATAGATGAAAATGAAAAACTAATCCTTCTTATGCAACCACCTCAAGCATGGTCAAAATCGGTCAAAGTTAGTACCAAATATGCCCGAAAGAAAGAAAAAAGTCCCTTTAACACATGATAGGAAAGAGACATGTTAATCAACAAAAAATTGACAACTTATTTCTATTCTTTTACTATGCATGATCTCATATAACAAAAAATTCATCATAGATCACCTTTTGGCATTGATCAGAAGCATGTTGCATAGTTGAGCATGCAATTTGTAGTTTAGAAACCATATCATAATTGCCTTGGAGACACTCCTCATGAAATATCATCACTTGCTCTACTACATGTGAAGAGATACTAGTGATAATTCATCATACTACAAAAAACTTAAGGTGCATTGAATTCGTCTTTATTGAAAAATAAATAAATAATAAAAAAATAACTCAACCCCTAGGGAAAAAGAGTAGTTGTTCACCTGGAAAATCTGTGTAGGATCTTTGTAGTGCCAACTGGTGGTAAGTTGTTTTGATGTTTCTCATTATTGGAAGAGGTGAATATGAAAAGTTGATCCTTCTTATGCAACCACCTCAAGCATGGCCAAAATTGGTCAAGTTAGTATCAAATATGCCCATAAGATAAAAAAAAGTCCCCTAAGCATGTGATGGGAAAGAGACATGTTAGTCAACAAAAAATTGACAACTTATTTCTATTCTATTACTAGGAATGATCTCATGTAGCGAAAAATTCATCATAAATTACATGCTTTGTTGGCATTGTTGCTGCATTGGAGCATCACTGCTACTTATACTTGTCTCGGCAGTTTCTCTAGTCACAGGTTGTAAAAGCTCCTAAAAACAAAAAAATTTACTTTATCAGATCACTTGGAAAAATAGAAAACATAATACCAGATATGAAATCATGTCATAGCTTAAAAAAATATGTGAATATTCCACTTACCCCATAATATTTTATTTGATCTTTCAGCACTTCAATCCTTGCCCTGATATCCTATGTCATGGGCCTTATGCAAGCCAAGGAAATCATTTCTATGTTTTCCTTTTTTAGGGACTTGTTTATAGTATCAATAGAGTCTATGGAATTGTAAATTTCATCCTCAAGCTCCTCATCACCCAGATCAAGTGCACTGGACCAAATTCATCAAACAATAAAATTAAGCAAAATAATTTTAACACCATTCAAACATTGTTATTGTAATGAAATTTAGTTACTATTAAGAACTAACACTCACCTGATGCGGTGTTATGACTGGTGACTTCCCACGGTCACCCCATACTGATCTACTTCTAGTGGGTGATTTTCCACAGTCACCCTAGACCATGGAAGCAGTAGGTGCCTTTCCATGGTCCCCACCCTAATACGGTAAATCAATCAATAATTCACCATAAGCACATAAAATTTTGAATGTCAACAATGGAAATCGAATGCTAACAAAAAAAATCAAAACATTTAGTTATTATATTTAACACTTACCTAACAATGCACAAAGTGTGACCTTCCACGGTCACCCTAAATCATGGAAGTAGTAGGTTCCTTTCCACCAGCCCCACCCTAACACAATAAATCAAAAAATAAACGTTATGAAAATAATTGTAACATAATAAAAAATGAGATATTACAATAATATTTATTTTTACCTCAGAAGTATAGGACACGCATTCTGTTCCATGACGAACATGGGCAGACTCCTGCCACAGTGTAATAAGCATGTTGTCACATGGAAATATTTTGAGGTTGGAGTTTCTAGTTATTGTAGTCATATTTAGGTACTATATTTAGTTGAGTCAATAATTGTAACATCAACAAAAATGAGATATTGCAATAATATTTAATTTTATCTCTGATGGAGAAGATACATGTTCTGCTCCATGGCGATGAGAAGACCCCTGCCACGGTGTAATAAGCATGTTATCTTATGTAAATATTCACAATAACTACAAAAAAAGCGAATGGTAACAGTGGAAATCGAATGTTAACAGAAAAAATCTCAACATTTAGTTATTATATTTAACACTTACCTGATGGGGCACAGAGTGTGACCTTCCATGGTCACCCTGGACCATGGAAGGAGAGGACATGCATTCTATTCCATGATGACCATGGGAAAACCCCTGCCATAGTGTAATAAGCATGTTGTCACATGGAAATGTTCTGGGGTTGGATTTTCTAGTTATTGTAGTCATATTTAGTTACTATATTTAGTTGAGTCAATAATTGTAACAAAAACAAAAATGAGATACTACAATAATATATACGTTTACCTCCGAAGGAGGAGATACATGTTTTGCTCCATGGGGATGAGCAGACCCCTACCACAATGTAATAAGCATGTTATCATATGGAAATATTCACAATAAGCATGAAAAAAGTGAATGGTAACAGTGAAAATCGAATGTTAATTGAAAAAATAGAAACATTTTATTATTGATGTCATATTTATTTACTATATTTAACATTTATCTCATGAGGCATAGATTGTGACCTTCCACGATCACCCTGGACCATGGAAGCAACATGTGGCTTTCCACTGCTGCAACCTCGACAAAATAAATCAATCCATAAAAGTTGAGTCAATAATTGTAACATAAAAAAATGAGATAAGCACAACAGTGTAATAAGCATGTTATCACATGGAAATATTCATAATATGAATGTCAACGGTGGAAATCAAGTGTTAATAGAAAAATTGAAACATTTAGTTATTGTAGTCATGTTTAGTTACTATATTTAGCATTTACCTAATGAGGCATAGCGTGTGACCTTCCACGGTTACCCTAGACCGTGGAAGCCATATCTATTCGATTTAAGTTGTAATCAATCAACAACTCTTCACCTAGAAGTATTGTTTTTGTTGCACATACAAATATAAGATGTTCTTCGCGTCCCTCAAATTCATAATTCGGTTTCTTAGTTGTTGTCACTAGCCGTGTACTATTTATAAAGCTAGCAACTTTTTTGGAGGCTTTTTGTCTCCCATCAATATACATAGTCGCCCCTTTGCTTTTATTGTGTTCTGCTAGTTGTATATAATTTGCGGTAACTCTGTATCTCCTCATACTTCAAGTATATTGGACCAAGATCAACCAGTTATTGTATCTATATAATGGTCCGACATACTCCATCAATTCAGTTACAGTGCCATAGCCGACCTTTATGCCATCCATGGAAAATAGCCCCAATCCATGTAAGGACAAAGGAGCAATGCGATACATCCTCCCATTGATGAAGAAATTTGTGTCCACTTGAGGTAGCTTATTAGGTACCAAACGTTGCACTAGGTGTCTATAGCTCAAGGGAAAATCAGTGTCACCTATGCTCTTAGCATCATAATTACATGACCCTCCATTGGAAATAAAATATTGCATGTGTCTACGAAATCTTTTCCTTGCCTTTTCAGATCTAGTTGATATAGAACTATTAGATCTAGTACAACACGTATCACTTTCAGCCTTTCCAAGTATATCTTCACCATCACTCGAGGAAGATAGATTTGATAGATACCTATTGGTGGTACCTGCACTCAATAAAACAAGACTATAAGCTACCAAGCTGATATAATTTAGCGTGCAAATATATTTACTTGTAATGTTTTAATATCAAAAGTGTTTTCTTCCCAAAAACTTTACCAAAATCTATTTTTCTCTCAAAGGTGTAATTTACTGAATTATTTATATTTGAATTATTTTTAAGTATAAGACACGATTTGATTTGGTTTGGAATTTGTTCATAACACAGATATAGAAGTGTGTTTCTTGGGCCACTTGACTAGTTAATGCATGCAAAGAGGTATGGGGTTCCCCCTCATATAAATCATGTTTGGGATTCAATTTGGAATGGGCGGTGGTCATATTGCTTCATTCATGGATTCCCCACTGAAACTCAATGACGATAGTCTAACAATCCCTCTTTCATAGTGGTTTGATATGCAAGTTTCCTCGTGCAAGGTACTCCTTCTCTAACTATATGCCTGATTTTTTTTTTAAATAGGATAACATTGTGAAATGTCACCAAATTTAGACCAATTGTAGGTAGTTTTGAGTGGTTTTGCACATGGACATGGATAGGGTGATTTTGGATCCGGAATCGTCTTATCACAGCCCTCAATCGTCTTACACTACCAAAGACCATTTTCTTACCATTGCTATGGTGTTCTGCAACAGGGAAATCCTAAATTTGTTTGGTCATGATGGTATGGTTTAGGCCCATTCTCTATCAAATGGGCGATGGATGGGTTCAATTCTGGCATTTGATGGGAAAAATGCCCATCATGGGTCATTTTGCACCTCAAATACAACCTATATTTCATATAAATCCTTAGAAAATACGAAGTAAACAGTCAAAACCATAGTAGCAATATTCGAGTACAGATTCGAATATGATTTGGATATGATATGGAAAAAATACTTAACAAAAAAATCAAGTATGACTAAAATATGGGAATAGGAATCTTATAAATACAAAAAACATGCAATTTTAATTTAAAAAAAATAAGATTATACGATCATCATTCCAAAGTGTAGCATGTAATTCATTATTCATTAGGAACTAACATTCCAAAGTGTAACATGTAATTCATTATTCATTAGGAACTAACACAAGTAGTAACTAAGTATTGATTTCTTGTGACAATGGATGATACCTACCACTGTCCTTTCTCTATATTTTGAACCTCAAAGCGAAGGGAAACAACAAGAAAAGGTATAGTATATGGAAAATAATCTCCAATTTCGATCCGAGATAAGTAAGGGCTCATTGGACCCCATAAAAAGGCAATGCTATTCAAATCCTTATCACTTCAATGGGAGAGTTGCACTAATGACGACCTAGAAATATCTAAGGATTTAGAAATGGCTAAGTTACATATTCAGGTTGAGATGATGATGGGTAACCTCTCATCCCCATCCTCTTTGGAATCATTGCTGGCAACATGGAAGATGAATGTGTTGACATTGATGTCAATATATGAATGGATAATTGGTGACATTTGGTGAACTGATGATTGTGGACAGACATATCCTATATATTTTCATTAATTACAAAAGAACTGTTGATGTGCATAGACATGTATGATAAAGTTGGAAAAATACTAAGTGGTGAAAAATTGTCCTAAAGTAGTAGTCTTATGAAAATGCCCACCATATTTCATAAGAAGGAGAAAATGCTTGCCATGGCTTTTCATCCCATATTTGGTTGAAGTATCTATATGACATGGAAGCAGTTCTCATAACAACTCTTTGAGGAAGAAGATACTGGCCTCCCAAAAGAAGTTATTTTTGGTCAAATTAGACAAGTTGCTCTAGGAGAATGTGCATAATTTGTGGGTTGAAAGAAATTCCTACACCATATGGGAATCCTATAGGTGGTTCTGTTTCTACCTGACCATGTTCTTACTTTGACTTGAAAGTACCTGAGGTACAAATTATGGATCTGCCAAAACAGGGTCGTAAGCAACTTTTACATCATACTTCAGTAATATGCCTGCCAGGGAGAGAGAAATTAGTTCTAGAGGATGAAACTGGTATTAATGGATTCATCTAGTTGTCCTCCATCCATTGGATGTCTTGCACTCCAAGTTTGATGAAAATTTGATATCACCTTTGAGGCATAGGGTTTAAAGAAATTGACTGTGTCAAATCACAAGGTTGAAGAGGCATTTGGAAATGCCCACCAAAGACTCTCTGAGTGATGATAAATTCATCAGAAGGTATAGGAATGTTCTTTAATGAATTGGATATCCATCCATGTTATTATTTTTTCTTATGGTGACCACATGAGAAAAATATCATCCTGCCAAAAGAGGTAAAAACATTAGCTTGCATATCCAAAAATATAAAAAATTGTATGAGTGTTGAAAATAGGAGGTTGAGAGCCCACTTGGAAATGCACGCCATGGTCAGCTCTTTAACTGATAAATTCATTAGATGTTATGGGTCCATTCTTTGACTATCTGGGCATCCACTCATGATCTCAGTTTCCCTTTGAATGTTCACACGTGTGAGATATGAGTCTTCCAAAATGCCTTCTCGCACAGTAATGACTAGGGTCTGACAAAATTGACTAAGTGTTGAATTGAGCAATTTGAAAGACCATTTTAAAGCAACTTCCAGAGACTGTGTGTTTGTTAGTAAGGTTTTAAGGTGACATGGTCTTGTTCCTAGTTGAGGTGGATACCTTGCCATACACTCAGTTTTTTAAAGATGGTCAAGATGTGAAAAATATAAGTCTGCCAAATGTTAGAAAAGTATGCATGTACAGTCTTGGTGAAATAAAAGAGCAAGCTACTGGAAATTAATAAATAGAAATTTATAAAGGGAATTCTTCATATGTTGAGAAGGATTTAAGGATAGTATTTTGGAATATATGATGTGATCGAAATTACACAGCATATATTTAAGGAAGAAATGCTTGTAGAGGGTTTAATGAAGACACACGCAGGTTGTAGATGAATGGAGCTTGTGATTTAAAAATAAAGGAAGCCCGTAGAGATCCCAAGCCGACAAATTTGAAGTTGGTTTATGAATTAATTGATTAATTAAATAATCCATATGCCAAATAGAGGCGACCATACTAACCTTGATTAATTAAATATTCTTTATAACCATTGGACTCTTTGAGATATGCCAAATAGAGGCGACCACACTAACTACCATGGGAGGACAAACCTGCTAAAAATTGGAGTGCATGATGGCTTTGACAGGGATTGAAATGGCTCAAGCCAAAAAACATCTTGTATACTAGTCAAATACCAAGACCAAGATGTCCCAAAGAATTCATAAGAAAACCCTTACTAGATCCACCGATAATAGAAGCGATGGTAGCACAGCAAAAAAATTATAATTTCACTATCACTGTATCGAATCCGTATTGGTTTGGAAATTTGAATTATTTTTCCCATTTCCTACACTGCTAGGGTTAATGGGCTTACAGAATTCATTGGGCCCTTTGTTATCCTCTGGAATGCGGCCAGATTTCCTTTCCTAGGAACGTCAGTATCCTCTGGACTATAGCCAGATTGTTTTGTTATCCTTTGGGCTGTGTCTGGATTGCCTCCACTAAGAATGTCAGTATCCTCTGGACTGGTATCCTGATGAAAAAAATAGTGACGATGATCATCATCATCATTATTCTCATCATCATCCTTGTCATCGTCGTCACCATCGTCTTCGTCGTCTTCATCAATATCATCATCAACATCTTCATAATCATCATCGTCGTCATCATCGTCATCATGATATTCTTCATCATCATGATCTTCCTTATCATCATCATCATCATCATCTTCCTTATCATCATCATCATAATCATCATCTTGATCATCATCATCATATTTGTCGTCATCATCATCAGCATCTTCATCTTCATCAGCATATTCATCATCAACATCATAGTCATCCAATTCATTTGCATCTCCATTATCATGATCATCATATTCATCATCATCATCATCATCATTTTCATTATCATTGTCATCCTCCTCCTCCTCCTCATCATATTTGTCATCATCATCATCATCATCATCTTCATCATCCCAATTTTAGGGGGAGCTTAGTGAATGAAGATGTCTACATGATAGGGGGAGCGGCCAGTTGAGTGAAAAATTAAGGATTGCTCCTAACACTCATTCCAAGGACTAATATGACTATTCAATATGATCCAAGGAAGTAGTAAAAAAAATACAACTTTTTGGGCCCTATGAAGCCTCCTGTTCTTAGATTTGTTCACATGAAGAATCAAGACTTATGGACCTAGTCTGGTGTCTTAAAAGAGGAAGATCCAAACTGAGCAGTTTGGTAGTTACATAAAGTGAATTCTTTATAGGAGTCAATAATCACTCATAACCATTCTATTATAATGTTGTCGAAGATCAGAACAATTTAGTGAATACCAAGGTAAAGATCTTGTCATCACATCTTCATCATCATCGTCATATTCATTAGCATATTCATCATCATCACCACCACCATCGTCATCGTCATCATCATCATCCTCATCCTCATCCTAATCATCATGATCATCATTTTCATCATCATCATCCTCATCCTAGTCATCGTCATCATCATCATCATCATTATCATCATCATCATCATTATCATCATCATCATCATTATCATCATCTTATTCTTCGTCATCGTCATCAACATCATCATCACACCTATAAATCAATAAATAGTTTTTTGGTATAAGCTAGAATAGTAAGGAAATCATTGTGTTAATTTTAGAATGTGATATGCCCAATCATATGCATGACACATATATGCTCAACTATAAGAGAAGTAAATAAATATCTTACTAATGTTCAAGTACAATACAATTACAAGGTTCTCATCAAAATTCATTTAGTGTCTATCCAATCATGGGTATAATAAATTTCTTAATTATTCAGAATCACACTATTTGGAAACCCCAAATACATGTTTTATTTATAAATTATTTTATAAGCTTGGCACATAGAATTTAGAACATGTGTGGATACTTAAAACACACAAAATATTCATAAATTAGGGGCAAACAGGGATTTCATCTTGAGTGCTTATCCTAGATCAGCAACCCTCTACATCAAATATCAAATATCATTGAATGTTGATTTATGTTCATCTATGTCTCCTTCCCAACCCACACCATATTGAACAAGCAAATCTCATGCATTCTTCTTACTCCCCACTAAATGTGATGCCAAGTTTTGTTGTATTTCTAATATACTTGAAAATATACTTAAAACCAATACATAATGGATAATAATAATAATGTTCACAACATGGGCTATATTAGCACTCATAGTAGCCATTGGATGCATTAGGGTTCCAAATGCACTCTCGTATGGAACTATTTTCATCACTTCTATTTCATCCTCTATCTTTAAACATGCATGTCTCTTGACAATTTTATGCTACCTTCCATTGGTGTGGATATTGGATAACATTAACTCATTATAAATATCCTCATTATAGTTTCATATATACCTTCATTTATTGGATTAGCCTCCTCCTTTTATCTCTTTATACTTGAACTCCTAGAGAATAATGGATCTCCCCATGTTTTTTCATCTTAGGTATTTTTGTTTTGAAAACATTCAACATGGATTAAGACAATGACTTCATCTACATATAGTTTTAAGATTAGAAATATTCTTACCAACCCACTTGATGCACACATTCTTGTTTCCATTTTAATGTTGTAGAAGACCATATCTAATCAAATTACCATCTATCCACTAGTACCAATCCCAAGATGATTCCTTCATCTCATTAAGTTCTTTCTTCATGTTTCACATCTTTTGCTTCCCTCCCTTGTGAATTTATTCTTTGAAACAATACATGTATATATTTACTTCCAACATGCCTTTCAAGAACAAAATATTTACATCAAACTTTAGAAGACCTATATATCCACATTAGCCATGAATGCCAAAAACACTCTTATCCAGGTCATGCCATTATTACTAAAAAAAATTCTACATACTTTATTCATTCAACTTATATATATCCTTTTTCAACCAAGTGTGCCTTATATCATCATTTGGTCTATGCTTGATATTAAAAATCAAATTGTATCCATTTTCCTTTCTTCTAGGAGCATATATTTGCAAGTTTCCAAGTTGATTCTTGATAAATGAGTCATACTTCATCCATGACATGTTACCATTATTTCACTATCTCCTTGAAGTGGAATTTTCATAGATTCAAGACTCAGTTATTTTTCTTTCAATGCATATCAATTGCTAAATCTTATGATCATAGACCATAAATTTGCAAGTTTCCAAGTTGATTCTTGATAAATGAGTCATACTTCATCCATGACATGTTACCATTATTTCACTAACTCCTTGAAGTGTAATTTTCATAGATTCGAGACTCAGTTAATTTTCTTTCAATGCATATCAATTGCTAAATCTTATGGTCATAGGTTGTAGATAAGCATGTTCATCTACACGGGTTTGTTTTTGATGCACTTCTTAATCCTCTACCATTAGATCCTATACAAAATTAATTAACCAAGTGGGGTTTCAGGCTCCTTAACATCACTTGTGGTCTTGATGGATCCAATTGCAACATTAACATTTTTAAAGTCATATATTGGTGCATCACATTGTTGGGCAGGAAACTCATTCAACTTTCCCACTCAATTCTTTCACGCAACTAGTTCATCAAAGATAACATCCCAACTCTTGATAACTTTCAACTTGAATGGAATATAGAGATAATTAAAAATTTCAAGATCTCCATAATATATTTGATCAATATGGATTAAATGTTTTTGGCATCAAACTTCCTTTCCTTTTGAGCAAGGATATAAGATTTAATAACACATCCAAGACCTCCAAGTGTTGAACATATGATTTCATCTTGAACCATGCTTGATATGTTGTCAATAACCTTATTGTAATTGTGGGAAATTAGTCTTGAACATATATCGGAGTTGACATTGCTTCCACTTAAAAGAATTTAGAATACATACACTTGTTAGCATTAATATGACACTTTCAACCTTTGTTTTATTTTTTTCTACACTTAATTTGTGGTAGGGTTTTAGACACTATGAATTCAAAAAAATAATTCTTTCCTAAGGACATAAATTATTAAATGATTTTGTGAGATAATCGCCTCCATTACCACACATCAACCTTCACCTTCTTCAACAATTTTCCAAATTCAATTTATATTACCATCGCAATCAAATCTTGACACGTCACTATCCATATCAATACCACATTTGATAGGTCACGTGTGTCCTCCGACGTATTGCGATCAACAAAGAGGTAATTCCATCTCCTTGGTTTCATTAAGTATGAGTCTCTTTCTTTAGCTAATTGACAGGCCAATCCTTCATTTCGCATGCATCGCAGATTTCTTGGACATGAAAAATCTCAGGCTCCCTCGAAATATGGAGAAGCTCCCACCTTTCATCGTCCTCCGGGAAGAAGATTATATATCTTGCTTTACAAGATTACTCAGCTCTCAAACTGACAGTGAGGTGCTTCATCAAGCAATGAAATATGGTTATGATTCTTTGTGGTCAGTGCAGGAGCAGAACCTTCCCTCTTAGCTTCTCGATTCAGGTCTATTTTCCTACAGGTATTCCAATTTGACCCAATGGCCTTTGCTAGATATTCAGGAGATAGATAGCATGGCTTCCTCCAGGGATCTCCAAGAAATTAAGTCAACACTCTTAGACCTTCAAATTGGAATTAAATGGGTCTTTAATATGGTGATAACTAGCGTCAATAGTACCTGAAATGTTGCTAATGATGCCAGGTATATTTCGAACCAACTGGACTGCCACGCTTCAAGAATAAAAGACAACACTAGGGATTTGCATAAGCTAATGGAAAAAGTTGACTATCTTAAGGAATATGTTCATAAATTAACCAAAATGAATGAAGGCAGCCACTACAATGAAACTCTAGAATACCATTAGATGGAGGAGCCCTTGGTTGGCAAGCCAACCCTCGGCCAAGAAGCTCAAGAATGACAAGCCTTTCACTCTCGACATTGTCTTGCAATTTTTTTGTTTTACTGAAATATATTTAGGTTATTATGTATTTTTTTCTTACTGTTGAACAATCAGTTCATTAGAAAATACCTCTATAGGGGAAATCTCAGTTTCAGGAAAAGAATCAAAATATCCCTCTTTTTGTAGTTTTCTTATTTCCTTCTGTAAACTCTATTGCAGCAAAGCAATCTTTTGATTTCAGACTATAAGGATGGTTGTGCTCAGCTTTTTTTATATATATAAAAACATTCTCCGGCTTCTGTTAAAAAATTATATGTTGATTGAACATAATTATTGTGTTATTTTATGATTGTTGTTATGTTACAGCTAAAAATATTCTCAATTATTAAGTTATAACTATAATTTAGTTGCATTTAATTATAACAACAGTTAACTTAGGAATTAAGGAGCCAATTAGATAAACTACGTCCTTAAACATATGGGGGAGAAGAATAAAAATATTCCCAAGGATAGCATGTGTCATTGTTTTAAGCTTATTCTATACACCAATGGATGTGGCTAATGTACACATCACCATGGATGAAAACATCATAAGCTATTCCCTCATCAACCCTTACAATTCCATCACCACTCCCTTCAAGTAACAAGGTCTTATGGGAACATTGTTCAAATAATAATGGATATCCTTCAAATAAAATGTGCATGAGATATGAAATGACAATTGAAATATAGAAAAACAAATCAGCCCCAAATCTAGGGCTATAGACCCTCCTTTTGTTTGTTAAAAATTTCTACAATATACATTAAATTGAAATGCTTGTAGCCCCATATAATTATCATCATTAATAATATTATTTCTAATTGAAAGTACATGCAAAATATGAGAGGAATTGATGAAATACATGGCTATAAATTTCTGCAATCACCAAATGGATATCCGACACAATTTCCAACCATAACATAAGATTTCATGCTAAAATATGCATGAAAATGCACCAAAAATTAAGGGTACTATTGGCTGGAAAATATCATTAGAAACATTCTCCACAATCTGAACTTTTTTTATTGAGAGCATGGTTGGAAATTATGCACATAAATTTCTGAACATGATGATTTTAAAAATGGTTGACCTGTGTTATTTCCAATATACTTTTCACATACAAATTCATCAAAATTGGTTTGTGGAAGGAAATTTTCTAAGTTCTCCCATGTCACAAATTTGCTATATATGTTGAGAAAAATATGCATTATACAAGGTAGAGGGTGGTTGGAAATTTCCTTGAAAATTTTGCGATAAATATTCCCAAAAGTTAGTGTACATGAATGAAACAAATATTCATAAATATATTCACTGAACTACGCAAAATCTAAATCATGCATAGGAGCATATGACTAGAAAACATCTTGTAAAATTTCTAGATTCACCTCCTCTATTTTGGGTTGTCCAAGGACCTCAAAATTATGCATTATATTCCTTAGAAACATCACCATGACTGTCAATAATAGGGCCCCAAAAATCTTTACATTAATTCATATCCCTATCATGATTGGAATCTAAAAGGTAATGCCTCTAACTTTAGATCCTTGGTTGTCCCCATATTCATCAAATGGAGAGGTAAATACCTCTTCTAATTCCTCATCTTCCAATGATTTTTATTTAATATTATCCTTATTAAAATCATCAATAACGGGATCAAGGAATTTATAATTTTGAGTGAACAACATGCTTACCAAATATTTTTATTTGTGGAAGGGTGGAATGGGATCTTGGATACTCTCATTAGCCAAATCCTCTTTACTTTTATATGCAATAGTTTCTTCATTGTTTTCTTCATAAGGAGATGAAATTAATTTGTTCAATGATATTTCCCATTTGAATCATAAATATTCTCTTCATGGGAGTCTAAGTAAAACATGGTTAACCTAATCAACCATAGTAAAATATATTCAACCAAAAGTTAACTTATCATTGCAAAGTTGACCAATATCAAAGGTGTTCAACCTTGTTCATTAATGACAAATTATAGTAAATCATATTCCACTAGGGTCAACCAAATCAATCATAGTCAAATATATTCAACCAAAATTCAAATATTCATGCAAAGTTTACAAATACAATACAATATCATGTAATTAACAGCTAATTTAGAGTAATTTTTAAAGTAATATTTTTCCAAATATGTTGAAAAATATGGTGGTAAACCTCCCCTCAACTCGCAATTTCTTAAAGTGTCTAGTTGGCACATAAATTAGCCCAATATTTAGCCCTAGAATTGATGTCAATTTTATTACTAGGTTTAGTGCAATATATAGTTCCATAATTAGTGCAAGATTTATGTTAATTGCACAACATGAGGAGTAATTCTCTAGATGTGTGGTTTGTATAAAATCAAGACTTGTGGTTTGTATCAAGTCCTATCTATATCCACATGTGTTGATGAGGTGGTGATGCTTGTATTGTAAAGTATTGTGGTTTGTATCAAGACTATAGACTTGTGGTTTGTATTAGGTTGGGACTTGTGGTTTGTATCAAGTCATTTTGATCCTCGTATAGTCATCCAGAAAATGGGTACTCATTGAGGTGGACCTTCAAGTTGAGGTATAATGCTTTATGTGTTAAAGCGGTGATACTATGTAATGTATTACTAACCATTGTCACTTCATATTGCTATAACTCTCCTTTAGATATTAGCTACCTTTAGAGTGAGTTAATTTAGGATATGAATATATGGAATGAGGTAATATAATATGACCATAAGTATGAGATAATTTTTTTGAGTATGATATGGTATGATTTATAGTTAAATGTATACACATGTGGACCATGTAGTAAATGTTAAATGATAAAGAGATAAATCTTAGAGAGATAATGAATTACAATTTCCTGAGGAGACCTCCAATGAACTTGAATTGATAAGGATTTAGTTAAAGCATTGGTTGTAATAAGCATGCATCAGCTAACTAAAAATATCCATGCAAACGTTGATAATAGTATCTTTCATGGCCTACACAAAAACTTAAATCGCAGTGACACTTATTTATCCCCCTAAGTAGGTGGTCATATATTTAGTTAAAGATTGAATTCAGTTCAAAGTTAGATAGCATTCAATTAAATCTAATCTTGGAAGGTATGGTGCATGTCTTTTTGCACGATGAGGAAACCGAGGCTCTGACTTGGCACTAGTGCTTGCAAGGCACTAATGATTGCATAGAGAGAAATGAATGCTTCCAGTGAATGTTCCTCCAAGTATACTCACAGTTTTTTATGCTCCTAGAGAATTCATGTTGTATCCATTCACTATCTCTTGCATGGAGGTTGTCTTCACTTGTTATTAAAGTGCTACACACTTGGAAAGTTCACTACAATTGTTTTTGTGTGGATCTCTTCTCCATATATCCCTCAACCATAGAAACCTTAGGACGTGCTCTTTGTCTAACAAGATCCTTCAACGACTTCAACTACCTCTCCACCATCCACATCGACCTTGTGTGTACCGTTCCACATAATTCAATCTCCTCAACTTGGTGTATGAGGTAGTGCTCTTGTGCATTGAAAAATGATGGAGGTAGATACCGTTGCATTTCACACATTAGTCAAGGAATTTCTCTCTTCCAATACCTTATATCTTATTTATGGATTTATTTTGAGGAAAGCCACCTACAAATGATGCAATAAAATAATATCAAGCCGTATATAAAATTTGCGGGAAAAACATTATATGTCAATAAGTTCTGGTACAAATCACAGACCAAGTACATTTTCCATATAAAACATTACTTACCTCATGTATTTTCCAATAACATAAATAATTTGTTTTATGTTGTTGTCAAAGTCGTCTGGGAGAGATAAAGGTAGAACATACTGTATCAAAAAAAACATAATTATTATTTATTTCCATATAAGAGAATAAAATTAATAAAATAGTGCATACCAATAAGGAAATATATTAAAAACTCACAATTAACTTAATGAATGTATACCAGTCATGTGTTTTAACCCCACCAAAATCACCTTTTTTTGTTAATATATTCTTTATGTTGGGCGAAAACCCCGTCGGAAACCTAATTTTTTTTGTGACCTCTTTTACAATATTGCTCTGTTGCTTCATCAAGCACCAAGGAAGACTAATATTCTGGCAGGAATTTCCCTAGAGAAATTCTTCAACCCACAAATTATGGTAGGTATTTCCCTAGAGCAATTCTGATTAATTTGACCAAAAATCCTTCTTTTGGGAGACCTGTATCTTCTTCTTCAAGGCGTCTTTTTGAGAACCGGGACCATGGTCAGATAGATATTCAACAAACTATGGGGTGGTAGGTCATGGCAGGAATTTTCTTCTTCTTATGAATTATGGTGGTCATTTTCATAAGGTAGCTGCTTTAGGGAATTTTTTCAATACTTAGTCAAAACCCCCAAATTACCATACCATTACCAACTACTACCAGATTGAAACAATGACATCATGAGACATTAGGACACCAACATGTGTTTTACAACCTCATCACACATGCCATATCAACACTTCTTTTGTCATTAATGACCTCCTTTGATATCAATGGCAACCATACTCAACAGTGTCCTTGTGCTAATAAAATTCATAGGTTGACATAAATATGTTCCTTGTTGAAGTGGTTATCCACCCTTACTTTCAGTTTTCCTTATGATGGTCACATGTGTAAGAAATCAATCTGCCAAAGTAGGAAAAATATTGTTTTGCATATTCAGAAATTTGGCTAAGTATTGAACAATATTCCAACAATACATAAATAATTTGGCATACCTTGACGATTTCTATTATATTCCAAGTTCCATAGGTGAGGTGTCATTCTTTGGGTTGTTTTTCCATTCTCTTGATTACCATTGAATTTTTTTTTGTCTATAGTTCGATAACTATGGTTCTTAGGCAGAACTCCTTGAACGACGAGATTTTATCTTGGGACCACAAGATGGACATGAAAATTTACCCTTTGTTTGAAGACCTACAAGATATATGAATTAGTGTAGCTAATTAGAATTACCATTTAAAATAATGCATGATATTTTCAATAGATATATTCAATATTAAAGAACAAAAGAAAGTAACAATATACCACAAAAATGTGTTAACCTAGGAGCATCGTGAATTTTCCATCCAAGTATTCCATGGAATTGAAATTGTCGATTCCCTATTGGTCTAGAGATGTCATACATAGTGACGTCAGCCCATAACTTCAACAACTCATCGAAGAGGCTCAATATATACATTCATATCTTTAACCTGGTACTTACCTAATTGGTCCAACATACATGATTAATTATATTTAGCTATATGTCATTATATATAAAAGACATAATTATCATGCATGAAGCAAAGAAATGAAATATTTAGTGATCCCAGTTTCAAGTAAAAAAATACAAATTAATTAAATACCTAGAACAATCATTTCCAACATTGTGTGCTCTCTCTTGACTGACATCCAGGGAGGAAGGTTATTGTTTATAACAAAAAAGAGGCCACACTGAGTAGGTATAACGAAGCTCTCTAAATGGATTGACACCATCAGCTGCCAATGAAAGTTTAACATTACGAGGTTCTTCTTTGAAAATTGGCCACTTTTATTCGATGTACCTAAATGCAGACCCATCTACAGGCATTCGAAGAACATCATCTCGACTTCTGTTCTTTGCATGGAAATCCATAAATTGTGCTATACTTTGACACCTAAACAACTGCTGGAGACGTGGAATTATAGGAATATAACAAAGAACTTTGTGAGGCACCTTTTTTCACTTTATCGGTTCGATACCTACTTGTTTGACATTGTGGGCATTCATTTTCTAATACATATTGTCCATAGTTTATTGACATTGTGGGCATTCATTTTCTAATACATATTGTCCATAGTTTATGATATGATCATTAGGACATGCATCGGTAGCTTGATTCTCCATTCCAAATTCTTTCATAATCACATATATCTCTCGACATGTGTGTGGTAAAATATTTGACGTTCGTAATAGAAATTCACCTAACAATCTACAAAATTCAAAAGAATAAGTCAATGTAAACAATATTAATCATCAATATCGCATCCATACTTTACAAATTAGATAAGAATAGAAATATAGGAAAAAATTCAACCCTTTATGTACATGTGAACATGCAGACATAAACAATTAACAAATTACATACCTTAGTATCCGTGTGAGACAGGTGTTTGATAAACCATTCAAAACCTTCAAGTTCACTAACAAAAATATAGCAGATAGAAGATTTGTTTTTGAGCCTTCATAAAGAGGTTGATGTGCATTCTCGAGTAGAGGATCAACATCATGACTATCATCCCGATTGTCCTCATTCATTGGAGCAAATGTGTCTTGGATCAATATATGTATCTCATCTTCCCGATTTGTATCACTAACGTTATATCCATCCATATCATCATTAAGAAATTAATCAGCTTCAATATTCTAATCTAGATGTCCTTCACCTGTAAATGAGTATTTCTGCTAGTACTTGGCAAATAACTCTATGGAAGGGGACATTTTGGGGGCATTGTCTATATATTTACAAACAACGTAGTAAAATTAGTGTGTATAGAACATATAATAAAACAATAAGACACTTTACTGAAATTTGTGACATGATGACTATTACACAGAATACATTAAAAATTGAATAACCTCTTACCAAGGGATGATATTCATAACCCCCTTTGGCGTGCCCCTTCTCCCTACAATGTCTTTTAGTTGTCATTATTAAAATTATTCTTCTTTGTAATCCCATGCAATCAGAGCAAGAGAAATAACATTTTCCATCTCCCCTCGCCTCTAATGCCTCTCTAAACTAAGAAAGCTTCCTTGCATTTTCATTCATAGTGAAAAATCCTTGTAGTGGCAAGTAATTATCTTACCTACACCATACCAAACAGTAACCTGTCAAATACATTAGATATAAGTATATTTCTAAATGCAGTATATTATATACCAATTTCTATAAAGGAAAACATGAAGACTGTGATGAATAGGATTGTCATTGATGACAACATTAATGACAATCATTTTGAAAAAACATGGTAATTTGGTGAAAAACAGGAAAATGACTAAGTATGGGGAAATTAGTAAAAATTTCCTTAAGGGAAATGCACGCCATAATTTATAAGAGAATATAAATGCCCGCACCACATGGGGGTCATGTAGATTGTTGTTTTTCCTACCTGAACATGTCTTCAGTTTTTCCTAAAAGTACCTGAGGGAGAAGTTATGGACCTTCCAAAGCAAGGGTTTGTGCTAGAGCAAACAAAAATGGCTAAATAGCCTCAGAAAGATGCCCATTATAAATTATGGGTTAGAGTAAATGACCATAGCACATGGGGGTATTGTAGTGTGTTGGTTTTTATACCTAATCATGGTATTATTTCTCCTTAAGCATGTCTAAAGAAAAAGTTATGAATCTGCCAAAATGAGGATTCAGAATAAATTTTGGAGAAAGTCTAGTGTTGGAAAACTGTCTCAGGTAGTCTTAATAAAATGCCTGCCACAAATTGTGTGTTGAAGAAAATGCCTGCACCATATGGGGGTCTTGTAGATTGATATTTGGCCTACCTGACCATGTCTTCCGATTGTCTTAGAAGTAGCTCAAGAAGAAGTTATGAACCTGCCAAAACAATGTTTTAGGTAGATTGGACCAGACTAAGAAAATTGTCAACTGTTGGAAAAACTGGCTCATGTGACCTTGGGAAAATGCTCTCCGTACCTTATAGGTGTATGATAAAAATTATATGAAGCTATCATCCTACATCTTGTTGAAGAGGCTATCTCACCATGGTATTAGTTCTCAAAGAAGATGTTTGATGACAAAGATAATGGTCTGCCAAAATAGAGTTTATGGTTGTTTTGCACTATTCCAATACTGGCAAAACTGCCTCAGTGGCCTCAGGGAAATGTCCACCCTATCTCATAGGATGATGAGAAAAATAATATGAAATTGTTGGGATATAGCGTGTTTATGGGTGCATCTAACCATTGTCTCAGTTATCCTATGGAGTGTTTTATGACAGATAAAAATCTACCAAAAGTAAGAAAAATATTATTTTGCATTTTAAGAACACAAGAAAATTGGTTGAGTGTTAGATTCAGGAAATTGAAAAGGAATTTTGAAATTCCATTAAGGAGGGGTTATTTTGATGATAAAATTCATCAGGTAGCATAGGCATGTTCCTTGGTTAACTGACTATCCAGCCATACCTTCAGGTTATCTTATGATGGTCTCATATGCAAAATATCAATCTGCCAACAATAGGAAAAATAATATTTTGCATAGTGAGAACAAAATAAAATTGACCAAATGTTAAAAACAAGAGTTTGAGAGGTCAGTTGGAAATGCCCGTCAAGGGCTGTCTTTGTGCAAGTAAATTTATCAAATTTCATGGATCCATTCTTTGGTAAGTTTTCCATCTGCTCATGACTTCAGGTCTCCATAGAGTGTTCACACATGTGAAATAGGAGTCTGCCAAAATGGGAAGAAATATGTTTTGATGTTCAAAAGAGATTGAGAAGCTATTTTGAAATGCTTGCCAGAGGTTTTGTGTGTGTCAACGGATTTATCTTGTGATATGGTCTTGTTCATTGTTGAAATGGATATCTAGCCATGCTTGTAGGTTTCCTTATGGTGAACAGATGAGAGAGAAATCAATCTGCCAAAGTAGAAGAAAAATTATTTTTATAAGTTAAAAACAATTTTGTCTGTGTTAAATTAAACAGTTTGGAAGCCTATTTTCAAATGATCTCCAGATAATGCGTGTGTATCAAAAAGTTCAAAAGGTGACATGGATATGATCCTTGTTGAGGTGGCTATCCAGCCTTACTTTCAGTTTGCATTATGATGGTCATATATGCAAAAGATGGACCTACAAAGTTAGTGAAAAATAATAAACCGAGTTTATTAAATAAGAAGCTACAGGAATGTATTTAGAAAAATAAACATAAATTTAATAAAAATAATTAAGACGGAGTTTTGAAGAGACGCATCTTACTATTGGAGAGATGCAATGTTTAGAAGAAGATTTAATTGATTATTTCATTAAAACAATAAATAACAAACATAGATTCGAAGAGGTGTCTAAGCATGATGACATGGCAAGGTGTAATTGGAACAAGACATGAAGGACAGAGATGATTAAGGACATGCATAATGACATTGAAAAGCAAGCATGACAATCATGGAACATCTAGAGTGTCAAATGACCCATTTTGTGGTCATTTGAAGATGATTTGAGTAAGACAAAGATGTTGGTGCAAATATGACAAGGAGATGGTGACATGACAATAGACAAGCAAACTTGATGACAGAGATGGCTGTGGGCATGATAAAATAGTGGACAAGGAAAAGATTGCGGGCATCTCCAAAAGATCATGTGGGCATGCTAAATGAGGACAATTGCTAGCATGATAGAAACTATTGAGGGCATAAGATATTTCCTATTGCGGGCATCTTCTCAACACCACCTATGGGAATCCCTTATGGCCTCCTGCAAGCATCTTGGTGTGAGTTGTGGGAATTTGTGAGAGTTGTGGGCATCTTTGATGGCTCAAATGAGGATTTGTGGGAATCTTTAAACCCTAGTTACGAGCATTTGAATACATCACCTACTGGCACCTTGAAGATGGACAGTGTGGGCATACTTATTGGAAGATCAAAGACCCCCATACAGGCCGTTGAAGAAGGGTATGTGGGAAAAAGAGAAGGCCAAGTCTTGGCATAAAAAATAAAATTAAAATGATGATGATTTGGAAAATTAAATAAATTTTGGTTAATGATAACAAAAATAAATTGGTGATGAGGTCGTCCTCCTAAGACATGGAAATAAAAAACTATTTACGACAAAAAAGGATCCATGCTTATTGACCCACGCATAAACAACCAAGATCCGTTGAAAGTTGGAATTGGTTTGGCGGCTGTGATTTCTACTAGTAGTTTAAAGGATTAATTGTATTAGTTTTCCGTAGGTGCATTCATTATATATGAGATTATGCTAAATATTTTGTGGAATTCCTGTCCAAGTGAATCCTTTTCTTAATTACCAGCTTCAATCTGTGTCCATAAAAAATTAGATCTCCTGTCATCATATAGCCTATCCTGCTCTGCCATAAATCCAATAATTTGAATATTTTCTTCTTGCATTTGAATGCTTTCACCAAAGGTAGTATGCTCACCAAGTCAGAGTGATCCTACTGAATCTATAGAAAGTATCTCAAATGGAAATATGTAAGTCAAAATAAGTTCATTTTATTTCCCGCAATGAGGTCCCAACTGTACCCCCTTTCAAATAAAATTTAAATAAATAAGAATGTTAAATTAAATATAGCCATATATCATCGATATAGAGACAAAAGTTCGTCGAAAATTAAAAACATCGATATTGCCACGGTTTTTCTGCCATGATAAAAAAAATGAAGTATTAATCCACGAATGTTTAAAATGTGGAAATACTTCATGGAAAAATCCGCCCAAATGTATTAGTGTTTGCTTGTCTTGCAACCTGAATCTTCATTTTCCCAAGCAGAATTCTAGTAGAATTATGTCTAACTTTTCCTAGGGCTAACAGACCCCCAACACTCACCTGTGGCTCTTCTCAAGCCACATCAGTATGAAATATCCATCAATGCAAACTTTCTTTTGAAAATATTGAAATATTTTCAGAACTTGTTCAATTTCCTATCGCACTTCTACTTCTACCATCTTCAAGTTTTCCACAAGTTCAGAACTGATGTGTCTCAAAGTTTTCAGTCATGTTAACCCCAAGGCTTGTCGCGCCTTTATATGTACATGTTGAATTATACCTATAACTTTCTATGCTTCTACTTGAAGTTCTGTGACCCGGTCAATTCTTTTTGGCTAATGCGTTCGGAGTCTTGCTACATGCTGCTGTAATTTATTCAGATAAACACCCTTGCTCATCTTTTCAATTTTTGGTAGCTTCTTTATATCATTATTCATTTTATTGAAGTCTACCTCAGCAGTATGCAACTTCTATGTGACTTGTTCCGACTCTTCATCATTGATCAAATATTCCCATGACTAAGAAACTCACTCGACCACTTTGGCACAAAGTGCCTCCACCTCTTCGATATTTGTCACAGCCTTAGTTGCTACTTTTCTATGCTCTTCTAGTACCTCTAGAGGTGTATTGGGTGTCACTTGTGATTCCAACTCCATGACTCTCTTGCAGAGGTTCTCAGCAATCTCACCTAGTTTGAATACTTTTGCCTCTAAAACCATTTCTAGTGTGATTCCTTCGGCCATGAAATTGCTACAAGTAAGCATAATAGTCGTCTCAAGTCAGTGTATGTTCTCCTATAAGGTATTAACTTTATATTCTTTGGTATGGAATTTATTCTTCAGTTTCTTGACTTGGATCTGTTGGGGTCGTGCTAGAGTCATATTGAGTGTTAAAGGGAGAAATTTGTGTATTTTCTTCTGCTAGTGGATCTTCTCCCTAACCTCCATTCTTCTTCATCGACGAGTGATCATGTCATAGCTCATATTTAGCAAATATTTGGTCCTCTGGGATAGGTACTTTCCGCTCTACAGGACATTCTTGAATGATTGCATCAATTTCAGTAGTAGACATTTGAAACTACATGGACAAACATTGTTTCTACAGTTCTCGTCGTGCCTTCAAAAATATGTGATGGGCCTTGAATGAAAATCTTATAACATTTCAAAACCATTTAATAGTTTCCTTGGTGATTCTATCCTGCTTCCTAATATAATACCAAAGTGCCTCTCCTTGCAAAAATAACTCAATATTATTATCTTGATGCTGCTCAATTTTCTCTTTGTTGAACCATAGATTATGGTGTCGAGCTCCTCTACATGGGGTTGAAACATCTACCCCTTGGTATTTTGGTGGTTCTTCCCATGTGATAAAAGAAATAAAAATTAGTAACCAAGAATAGTAAAAGTTGTTACCATTTTCCTGTACTTCTTCAGCATATACTAACAGTTCATTCAGTAGATAGGTTGACCAGTTGAGTTGCACACTTGTTGCACATTTATCTACCATGGAAATTTTCCCTCAAGTGCAATGGTTCAGTTGCATATTTCACAACAGCTTGCTAGATAAGACTCTGGCTGTGAACTGAATAGCAATATCATTGATAGAGGTGATAGAAAATACTCTTTTATCCCTCACCAACTCATACTTGTCCTTAATTCTATTTATCAAGGTTGTATCTTAGTCTTTTCGAGCAAAAAATTGTGTTAGGTCAACGCATGCAAGGGGAAGCCATGTGATCGATGCTATAAGCTCAACATCCACTAAAATTTCCTGGTCAAACCATAAACATCCACCATGGAAACATACAAGTAACTGTTTGACGCAGGCATTCACTTATGTTGTGCATCCAAAATGTGGCATGTGCATCAACAATAGTAGTCCATATTTATCCAATCCTTTTGTTAGATTTTTAATGTATATAAGATCCAAAAACATTTAGCATCATAACATAATAATCATAAGCAAAGGATCACTGAAAGAAAGACAAGTGTACCAACAAAAGAGAACACAAATATTTTCCTCGAGGAAACCACAAGGGATAAAACCCCGCAAAACTTCCTCAGTATAGAATTCGACCAAGTACAGTGTAAAACCACGGCAACAAGAATAGTTGCTCATATTCCATAGTATACTCTTTCTCTCTCTCTCTCCAGTGCAACACTTGAGTGTAAGATCTGTAAGAATGAGAGAGGCACCACACCTATTTATATTCATTAGGTGAGTTCCTAAACTAACTAACTAAGTCATTCAGGTTCCCTAATTAGGGCCAAAATACCTTGTGAGACGCAAAATACATTTTATATATTAATTTTGTGGGCATTATTTCCCCAACCTACAACATAGGGTTTACCTCATGAATTTTACATGACCAATTACCTCAAGGACATATCTAAATGGAGGAATAACAAAAGTACAATAGAATATCTTCTGGAGTTACAATATTTTAACAATCCCTCTTAACTAGGAAGGTATTCTACATCAACAACAACCATCATCACAACTGACAGGTGAATCTCTATATGTCATAGGAATTTTTGGAAAAACATCATGCATCTTCATCATCAATCTCAGTATGAGAATACTGGATCATCTTCTGCAACCTCAGTATGTAAATACTGAATCATCTTCTACGAGTACTGGATCATCTTCTACAACCTCAGTATGTAAGTAATAAACCATCTATGAGTACTGGATCATCTTCCACAACAATAGTATGTGGATACTAAATCATATTATGTGAGTACCAGATCATCTTCTAATATTGTATCATCTTCTACAACATTAGTATGTGGATACTGAATCATCTTATGAATATTGAACCTCCTTCTATAACATCAGTATGTGTATACCGAATCATCTTCAGCCATGTTAGTATGTGAATATTGAATCATCTTTTGGACCTTCTTCTGTAACATCATTATGTGCCACATCAGTATGTGAATACTGAATCTTCTTCTGCAACGTCAGTATGTGAATACTGAATCTTCTTCTTCAAAATTAGTATGTGAATACTAAAACATCATCTGCAACATCAGTATGTAAATACTCAAACATCATCATCTGCATCATCAGTATGTAAATACTAAAACATCAACATCTACATCATCAATATCAACATTTGCATAATCATTATGTAACAACAACATCATTAGCATGTTAGTGCTAAAGAAACATCATCAATAAATTTTATATCATCATTTGCATTATCAGAATAGAGATGTTGGAACATCATCATCATCAACAACATAAAAATGTTGAAACAATATCATAATCATCAACACAAAGTGTTGTGACTTCAACCACATCAACATTATCAGCACATGGTGTTAGGACCACAACCATATCAGCATCATCAACACAAGGTGTTGGGACCATAACTACGTCATCATCATCACCATACAAATGTTGAAGTAACATCATCATCAACGTTAGTATAGAAATACTGAAATTAACTCACCATCATCAGTATAGAAATATTGAAACTATCTTATCAACATTAGTATAGAAATATTGAAAATACCTCATCATCATTAGTATAGAAATATTGAAACTATCTTATCAACATTAGTATAGAAATACTAAACCTGCCACATCAATATGAAAATATTGAGCTTTCCACATCAATATCGGTATAAAAAATACTGAACTTGCCACATCAGTGTCAGTATGAAAATACTGAATCTGTCATATCGGTATGGGAATACTGAAACTCTCTCAACAATCATCTAAACAACATCAGTATGAAAATACTAATCCTGCTACATCAATATAGGAATATTGAAACTATCTCAGCAATCATCTCAACAATCAACACACATCAGTTTAACAACAATGAAACTATCTGAACAATCAACAATCATCATTGTAACAACACAGATACTATATCAACAATCAACAATCACCAATCATCAATGTAAAAACACTAAAACAATGTCAACAATCATCGGTATAGTAATATTGAAGCACACATCTCAGCAATCATCAGTATAACAATACTGAAGCAATAATCTCAGCAATCATCAGTGCAACAATACTGAAGTAATCATATCAAATTTCAACGGTATAGAAATACTGAAGATACATCTTTCCCTTCAATGTCTCGAAGCAGCATCACGGTGAGTTCTCTGGTAGATCCACATGGGCATTTTATATAACCTACTAACTCTTTCAAGCCAAACAAGCCTAGTTATATAGATGGATCTCCCTAGGGACCAAACAAGCCTTGTATGGCTTACTAACCCTTTCAGACCAACCAAGCCTATCTAGACATACTAATCCCCCTAGGATCAACAAGCCTTGTCTGACTTACTAACCCTTTTTGTGAAAAAAAGCCTAGACAGACATACCCTCCTCTAGACTGAGCTACTCACCACTGCATCCATCATCCATCTATTGTCACTCCCTCTTTCCAGAGAGAACCTTTCATACTACACCAATATTGTCACTAAAGCATTCAAACTTTACATGAGCCACAGGCTTAGTTAACACATCTGCCACTTGTTCCTCTGTAGGAACATGCTTGAGCTTTACAACTCCCTTCTACAACTTGTTCTTTAACATTCTCTTCTTGTACATCTGCGACGGCATTGTGCATTTTCAACTTGCATCATTCTTCTCTTGTACATCCGCAAATGTATCATGCATATGCAACTTCATCATGTCTTCTCTTGTAGGTCTTCCTACAAGTCAAATACAATTGTATGATTATAAACATTTTGTAACATATTCAAAATGACAAATTCTCATGCATAAAGATATATATAATTATGTAGTTATTTCAGCTAATGCATCAATCATCTATATCCCATATGGTAACTTTAAATATGCCTTCCATATTGCCAAAATATTATTTCATCAAGGAGGTTTCATAAGTAGCAATGGAAAGACAAGTATAGCAACATAAGAGAACACAAAGATTTTCCTCGGGGAAACCACAAGGGAGAAAACCCTACAAAACTTCTTGAGTATAGAATTTGACCAAGTACATTGTAAAACCACAACAATAAGAATAGTTTTTCATCTTTCACGATAGAGTCTTGCTCTCTCTCTCTCTCTCCAATGTAATACTTGAGTGTAATATCTGTAAGAATGAGAGAGGTGCCTCACCTATTTATATTCATTAGGTGAGTTCCTCAACTAACTAACTAAGTCGGTTAGGTTCCCTAATTATGGCCAACCTACCTTGGGAGACTCAAAATACATTTTATATATTACTTTTGTGTGTACTATTTCCCCGACTTACAACTGAGGGTTTAAGTTGTTCATGATTCTATGCAGTGAATATTGAAGAAAGGAGGAAAACTGCATTGGCTGAGTTTGTTCTCGACGTTTCAAGCCATAGAGTAGGGCTCATCATCAGGAGGAAGTTTTTCATGGCTAAAATAGTTCAAGAAATTAGCTTATTAATAAGTGTGGAATTTTTTTTTAGGTTTTTCATAAAGCCGGCTTAACCCTAAATTTTTTTTAATAATTCTTATTATTTAAAATTTTTTATAATAATTCCTATTATTTAAAAAAAAATTAATACATTAAGAAAACTATATTTTTTTTAATTTAAAACCTAACTTAATCTTTTTAATAAAATTTAACCTAAATTTAAAATAATAATTAAATCTTATTAATTAAAAACTTTTTATATTAAGAAAACTAAAAATAACCTTAATAAATTTTAAATCTAAATTTATTTAAAGAATTTTCTACAATAATTAATTAAAATATTTTTAAAATTTTTAAGTCTAAAAACTAAAAGGTTATAAAGTTAAGACTTGATTTGGACCAAGTCTTAAACAAAGGTTTGATTAAAGATACTTAAAAAATCTTTATTAGAATAAAAAAAAATTAAACTTTATTATATTATAGTTTAATGATTTTTTATTTTTTTTTAAATTTTTTAATTTTTTATTAGAATATTTACAAACTAGAAGGCCTACCAAAGTTTTTTAATATTAATTTAATAATTGGAGTCTTTTGTTTTTTTGTGTGTGTATTAGTGTCCTTGAGAAGGCGGATAATAGGGCACCGACACTTATTGAGTTTGAGGCCCTCATCCCTGTTTAGGTTTAAGGGAAATTTTTCTATCTCTATAGCCTCCCTGATTTTCCATCTTTTGTAATGTTCTTCTCTAATGATAAGTTTAGTTTCCTCGATGCATATGTGGTGGCATGAGTGGTGAGAGTGTTCAGCAAGAGCTTATTTTTGGTGGTGATCATGCATGATGTCAGCACAATGTTCCTTGAGCCTCACCTGGATAGAGCGTCCAGTTTCACCAATATAGGGAATCTCGCAAGAGCAAGGAACACTGTAAACACCTTTATGTTTTAATGGTTAAACTGGGTCTTTGGAGGTATCAAGCATTCTACCTATCGATTCTACCTATCGAGTTTGGAGGGGCAAAGGTGACACCAATGTTCTTTTTACAAAGAATCCTAGCTATAACATCTGTTGTTCCTTTGATATAAGGAAGAGTGATCATAGTTCCTTCAATGTACCTATTTTGTTTTGGAAACCTGTTACTAGCTTTCTTGATAACCTTCTTAATTTGATATTTACTATAGCCATTCACTTGGAAGACATTACTTAAGTGGTATATTTCAAGGTCTAGGTGGTCATCATCCGAAATTCTGATAGCTCTAGTTAATAGTGTGTTCAACACCCCTATCTTTTGTGTAGGTAGATGGTGTGAGTCCGCATGTAGTTACCTATCAATATGGGTCTTCTTTCTGTAAACCTGATGACCTAGGGCCTCCCCATTATTTTTTGTGATGAGAACATCCAAGAATGGGATTTTGTTGTCCTCTTCTACCTCCATGGTGAACTTTATATGATCTAATCTACTGTTCAAATGCCCCAAAAGCTCTTCCAAGCTTTCCTTCCCATGTGGCCAGTTTATGTTCGTATCGTCCACAAACCTTTTCCACCATTTTGGTTTTAAAGGAAATGAAACAATAGCGGCTTTTTCAAAGGCCTCTAGGTACAGGTTAGCAACCAATAGGGAAAGAGGGGATCCCATAGCGATACCCTCAACTTGTTCATATAGTACACCTTTAAAGCTGACAAAAGTAGATTTTAGGCAAATTCTAACTAGTTTCTCCGTTTCTTCATTGGTTATCTCCCTGACCACCACCAGAGCTTCATCTACTGGAATTTTTGTAAAAAGGGACACTACATCAAAGCTAGCTAGAATATCTCCATCCTCCACCTTAAATTCTTTCAATTCATTAACCATGTGTGTGGAATCCTAATGTAAGAAGGGGTTTGACCTACCAAGGCTCTTAACTTTTTTGCAAGGAACCTGGCTAAATAGTAAGTAGGGGATCCAATAGTGTTCACTATGGGTCTAATAGGAACACCATCTTTGTGTATCTTGGGTAAACCATAAATCCGAGGAACCGATGTATCCTTTAGGATTAACTTCTTCTTAGTGATCTCGTCAAGAGAGGATTTTTTAATGGTTTTCGTAACCTCTACTATAATCTTCTTTGTGGGATCCCTATCCAACCTTTTGTAACTTCCACTTGTTGATAAATGCTCAAGCATATTTTTATCATAATCTTCTCTATCTAATATGACCGTAACGTTCCCTTTATCCGCTTTCAGGACAATAATATTATCATTATTCCTCAAGTTTCTCAACGCCATCCTCTCATCCGGCGATATATTGGTCTTGGGTGGCCTAGATTTCCTAATGGCTACTGCACACTCCTGCCTAGCTTCCTCGGCTTGGGTTTCCAGGAGATTTGACACAGTGTCCTCTATTCTACAGATTAAATATTCTAGTGGCAATTTTTTGGGAGCAACAACAAAGTTCAGCCCACGTTCAAGCACCTTGGTTTGTTCCTCACTCAACGCGGATCCAGAAAGATTGATGACGCAAGACCTTGCTCTATCCTTTAGATCAATTTCTAGTTTTTGAGTTTTTAACAAATTTCCCAGTTTACGATTGTGCTTCAATTCTAGATTCAAGGCTATTTTTTCACTTCTTTTCGCGAAGGCAGCCTCTACGCGCGCCCAGATGTCCAGTCACAGCCTGTTCGCAAGGTTTAAGTGTAGTTACGGTACAGGGTTTTAGATATTGCATCAATGTTCCTGCGTGTCTAGCGAATTTCAGAACGTATCAATGCTACACTTGCCTCTTCAAAAATTTGGTGGTGTCTTTTCATTAGGTTATGTTTTATCATTGCAAATTTGGGAATGATATGCTTGTCTCGACAATTTTTAAGGAAATTTAGGTTAGTTAATTTCTTCACCAATTTGCTACACAAATTCTCAAAGGACTTAAGGTTGTCCAACCCCTTCCATGGAGGGATTGAATTAAGTTGTTCATGATTCTACGCAGTGAATATTGAAGAAAGGAGGAAACCTGCGTTGGCTGAGTTTGTTCTCGACGTTTCGAGCCACAGAGTAGGGCTCATCATCAGGAGGAAGTTTTTTGTGGCTAAAATAGTTCAAGAAATTAGCTTATTAATAAGTGTAGAAGTTTTTTTTAGGTTTTTCATAAAGCCAGCTTAACCCTAAATTTTTTTTAATAATTCTTATTATTTAAATTTTTTTATAATAATTCCTATTATTTAAAAAAAAATTTAATACATTAAGAAAACTAATTTTTTTTTTAATTTAAAACCTAACTTAATCTTTTTAATAAAATTTAACCTAAATTTAAAATAATAATTAAATCTTATTAATTAAAAACTTTTTATATTAAGAAAACTAAAAATAACCTTAATAAATTTTAAATCTAAATTTATTTAAAGAATTTTCTACAATAATTAATTAATTTTTTTTTTTAAATTTTTAAGTAAATCTAAAACCTAAAAGGTTATAAAGTTAAAACTTGATTTGGACCCAAGTCTTAAGCAAAGGTTTGATTAAATATACTTAAAAAATCTTTATTAGAATAAAAAAAATTAACTTTATTATATTATAGTTTAATGATTTTTAATTTTTTTAATTTTTTATTAGGATTCCACACACATGGTTAATGAATTGAAAGACTTTAAGGTGGAGGATGGAGATATTCTAGCTAGCTTTGATGTAGTGTCCCTTTTTACAAAAAATCCAATAGATGAAGCTTTGGTGGTGGTCAAGGAGATAACCAATGAAGAAACGGAGAAACTAGTTAGAATTTGCTTAAAATCTACTTTTTTCAGATTTAAAGGTGTACTATATGAACAAGTTGATGGTATCGCTATGGGATCCCCTCTTTCCCCAGTGGTTGCTAACTTGTACATGGAGGCCTTTGAAAAATCCGCTATTGTTTCATTCCCTTTAAAACCAAATTGGTGGAAAAGGTTTGTGGATGATACAAACATAAACTGGCCACATGGGAAGGAAAGCTTGGAAGAGTTTTTGGGGCATTTGAATAGCAGATCAGATCATATAAAGTTCACCATGGAGGTAGAAGAGGACAACACAATCCCATTCTTGGATGTTCTCATCACAAAAAATAATGGCGGGGCCCTAGGTCATCAGGTTTACAGAAAGAAGACCCATACTGACAGGTACCTACATGCGAACTCACACCATCTACCTACACAAAAGATAGGGGTGTTGAACACACTATTAACTAGAGCTATTAGAATTTCGGATGATGACCACCTAGACCTTGAAATAGACCACTTAAGTAACGTCTTCCAAGTGAATGGTTACAGTAAATATCAAATTAAGAAGGTTATCAAGAAAGCTCATAACAGGTCTCCAAAACAAAATAGGTACATTGAAGGAACTATGATCACTCTTCCTTATATCAAAGGAACAATAGATGTTATAGTTAGGATTCTTCATAAAAAGAACATTGGTGTCACGTTTGCCCCTCCAAAATTGATAGGTAGAATGCTTGATGCCTCCAAATACCGAATAGAACCATTAAAACATAAAGGTGTTTACAGTGTTTCTTGCTCTTGCGAGATCCCCTATATTGGTGAAACTAGACGCTCTGTCTAGGTGAGGCTCAAAGAACATTGTGCTAACATCATGCATGATCGCCACAAAAAATCAGCTCTTGCTGAAACACTCACCACTCACGCCACCACATACGCATTGAGGAAACTAAACTTATCACTAGAGAAGAACATTACAAAAGACGAAAAATCAGGGAGGTTATAGAGATAGAAAAATTTCCCTTAAACCTAAACAGGGATGATGGCCTCATACTTAATGAGTGCTGGCGCCCTATTATCCGCCTTCTCAAGAACACTAACACACAAAAAAAAACTCTAATTATTAAATTAATATTAAAAAACTTTGGTAAGCCTTCTAGTTTGTAAATATTCTAATAAAAAAATAAAAAATTAAAAAAAAATCATTAAACTATAATATAATAAAGTTTTAAAACAATTTATTCTAATAAAGATTTTTTAAGTATCTTTAATCAAACCTTTGCTTAAGACTTGGGTCCAAATCAAGTCTTAACTTTATAACCTTTTAGGTTTTAGATTTACTTCAAAATTTTAAAAATATTTTAATTAATTATTGTAGAAAATTCTTTAAATAAATTTAGATTTACAAATTATTAAGGTTATTTTTAGTTTTCTTAATATAAAAAGTTTTTAATTACTAAGTTTTAATTATTATTTTAAATTTAGGTTAAATTTTATTAAAAACATTAAGTTAGGTTTTAAATTTAAAAAAAAAATAGTTTTCTTAATGTATTAAATTTTTTTTTTAAATAATAGGAATTATTATAAAAAATTTTAAAGAATAAGAATTATTAAAAAAAAAATAGGGTTAAGCCGGCTTTATGAAAAACCTAAAAAAAACTTCCACACTTATTAATAAGCTAGTTTCTTGAACTATTTTAGTCACGAAAAACTTCCTCCTGATGATGAGCCCTACTATGTGGCTCGAAACGTCGAGAACAAACTCAGCCAACGCAGTTTTCCTCCTTTCTTCAATTGAGGGTTTACCTCGTGAATTTTACATGATCAATTACATCAAGGAAATATTCGAATGGAGTAATAACAAAAGTACAATAGAACCTATTTTGAATTTATAATACTTTAACACCTCTTTCTCATTCCATCGGAACTATGTGAATGGGGCTATTCTTGGTTTCGTAGATAGTAGTCATGTATCTATCCATTTCTAGTTCTAGGAATTTTCACAGGTCGTGGTCGATAAATCCCATCTTCTGCAAATTTGGAAAAAAAATTGTCATTACCCGAACTTCATTCATTATGGTAGGTGTTACCAATTGATACTTTGCATTTTTTCTAATTCTGACCTTAGATGCATTTATTGGCCTGGGTGGGACATAATCTGGTAGCAAAGATTTCAACCGTATTGCTTCATCAGGTGGTGGATATGTTGTTTCATTTGTACAAGTGGTTCCATGGCCAGAGCATTTTTTTATTGATGGGTTGGGTAGGTCTCACCATAACACAAATTCAGTAATTATCAGTGAATGTGCAACTTCTTCTGCAATAGTGGGCGATGAGGAAACAACTTCTGCAATGTCTTACATAATCAGCATAGACGATGGAGTGTCGACGCTTGATTCTTGAATGGTGCTTGTACTGAAGACGAAAATGACCATACTCTATAAAAATTAACTTCGGATGTTATAGTTGCAGACAAACAACACAATCAGTTAGATATAATAGAATGAACGAAACTTTGGTGTGAAGATGATATATGTGTACCCATCAGTCATTCATTTGCACGATCATGAGATAAATGGAAAGGTGGGAACGATTTTCATCACATGGAGAAATCTTTCTAATTATTTCAAGGAAACCACCAACCAAACCATCACTTCGTCTTCCAGTTCAATGGTAGTTATTTTGCATTAATGGTAGAATTTACCAAAATCACTCCACCAAAAATCTCCCATGTCCTCAAATTATCTACTATCCAATTGTCACTTGCAACCAAAATTCATTGCGTGATAGCAATTATTTTCCTCCGACAGGCATATGTACTGCGACATAGTTCTTTCCTTGCGATGGACAGGTATTCTGCAACACTTTTCCTCTTTTGGGATAGATAGATAGTTTGTGACACTCTTTTGTTCATTTAACAAATAGATAGCCTGCAACAAAGTTTTTTTCTCTGCGACAGGAAGATAGTCTGTGACCAAACACTCATAAACTTGAAACAAAACACTCATAAATTTCTGATTGTGTCTCTTTTATTCTCTTTTTTTAACTCTTTTTGAATTCTCAGTCAGCCAAATTGCAGTTATCCTGGTAAGGATTTAGCCGACTTCCATTCACCAATCCCTTGAAAGGTGTTCCATCTAACTTCTGTATTTGCACTTCTCCTCCTTTAGTGATATGAAAAACAATATACGGTCCAATCCAATGTGTTCTAAGCTTTCCAGGATGCTTCAAAAACTTATAGTCATATAGGAGAACAAGATCCCCATTGTGAAACTGCTTATTCTTAAGATGTCGATCATGCCAAGCTTTTTGTTGTTCATTCTCAACATTCTGATCATAGCGTGTGACAAATCGCTCTTCCTCCAACTAGACCAGTTGCAACAATATTTATTCAACACCACAAACATCTTCCATCTCTGTTATCATAGTTATCCTGAGGCTAGATACAATGTACTCCATCGGCCTAATAGCTTCTTCTCCATAAACTAGTCTGAACGTAGTTTGTCCTGGAAACTTTTTATAGTGCGTGCAATAATCCCATAGTACCGCATATTATTTTTTATCCCAATCATATCTTTGAACATTACAGATCTTCAACAACGTGTTCTCCAGGATCTTATTGAATGCCTCAACAACATCATTCACTTATGGGTGATAAGGTGTTGTCTTCCTGTGTGAAATCTGGAATTCTTCAGTTAATTTGTCGATCAATTATCAAAATATTCAGGCATCTAAATCTAGTCAAAACATTTTCGAACAAAAATTTTGCAGCAGTCACAGCAGTACAATCATTTACTGGCACTGCTTCAGCCCATCTACTCAAGTAATATGTCACATTGATAATGTATCCGTGCACTTGTTCTCTTTCCTGGTGGGTTGATGGGACCCAAAAAATCAACTACCCATTTCTCAAATGATTGCAAATTCACTTGTGGAACCAGTGGCATCTCATATTGTCGCAACAGTTTTCTAGTTCTTTGGCAGACATCATAGCCACGACAATAATCTCTAGCATCTACATGTAGGGTGGGACACCATAATACTACCTATAAAATATTACACATTGTGGATTTTTTGACATAATGGCCTCCTGCGATACCAACATGCACTTCACAATATCATTGGTTTCTCATGTTCCAAAACAAATCGACAAATAATTTCATCTGGTCCCATTTTATACAGTTGTCCAGCGATTAACTGGAAATCTGCAGCTCTTACTACTAATTGTTTCTATTGTGCAGTATTGAGTCCTTCTGGCACATGTCTGGTAGTAAGTAAATGTATAATATCTCTATAATGATCATCAAACATATTTACTACAAATAATTTTTCACTAGGAAGACTATCGTCTAGACTCACAAGTTCTTCTCCACTGTATAAGCTCGACAGATGGTCTAGTCTTGAATTTAGTCGACTTGGCTTAATAATAATTTCAAAATCAAATTCTTGGAAGAGGAGAAGCCATCAAAAAAATCCCCCCCCCAACATTGCCTTATTGACCAGGTATTTCAACATAGAATGATCTGTGTACATTTTGAAATTTCCACCCAGTAAATAGTGTCGAAATTTTTGTAGAGCGTATACCATAGCTAGTCCTTCTCTTTCCTTCATAGTAAAGTTCTTCTTTGTTGTTGATAATTTTCTGCTAAAAAACTAAATAGGATGATCAATAGAACCTTCATCAGGTTGTGCTAGTACAACACCGAGCGTGATATATCAGACATTGACATGTAAATGAAACTCTTTCTTCTAGTCTGGAAAAACTAGTATGGGTGTTGTAACCATATTATTCTTCCAAACATCCAAAATTTCTTGGCATTGTTCACTCCCTTGAAACTTAACATCCTTCTTCAATAATTTATCCATTGGGGAAGTCACCTTTGCATATCCTTTGATATATTTTTGAGAGTACCATGTATGTCCCAAGTTCGTTCTCAACTATTTTACTATTGAGGGTGGTGGTAGGTTGATGATGATCGCAATTTTAGTAGGATCTACCAAAATTCCATCACGACAGTCCACATGACCCAACAGAATTCCAAAAGGGGCACAAAAAATACACATATTTAGATTTAGAGAAATATAATATTGTTGACATCATTCTAGTATCATTCTGAGGCTCTCAATAGGATATTTTATGAGCCTAAACACCATCCAGTCATCAAAGTAGACTTCAGTAAACTTATGAATAAAATATTTGAAAGCAGCCATGACTATCTTGGAAAATATATCAGCAGCATTCTTGAGTACAAACGGAATTACTGTATCCTAGAAACATCCCCACTCTATCACAAAGGTTTTTTTGTGTCGATATTCCTTCACCATTCTAATCTTATGGTAACCATAGAACCCATCAGTAAATGAATAGACTTCTTGACCCTTGACACTCTCCAATACTTCATTTGTAAAAGGGGTCGGAAATGGGTTGTGTAGGAAGGCATCATTTAGCTTCCTTAGGTCAACTTAGATACACACTTCATTAGCAGTCTTCTTATCTTGTACTACCATAGGGATAATCCAATCAGATTCTTCAATAGGTTCTATGATGCTAGAATCCAGCATTCTATCTAACTTTGTGTTAACTTTTTTTTGTATCTCAGGTTGAGCTGATATAGTCATTTCTTGATAGGATTTGCGTCGAGATTTAATGGATTCTTCATTTCTCTAAGATCTCCGATAATACCCCTCATTTCAGAAAATTTAGTGGGAAACATATCCTTAAATTCATGCTGTAATTCTGTGACCTTCCCAACGGTCTCTTTGTCCCAATAATCCCTAATATTGGCAAACATTGTATTTTCAGGAGAACCAATATTCACTTTATTGATTTTCAATGAATTCAGAAACTGGTTCTTGAAACATCAAATCCTTCCATCGCACGAGTACCTTTAGACTCTAGAATATTTATGTCTCATGGGTCATCATTATTAGGTTTTCTTGTTACATTATAACACTCCATCCAGTGTTGTATTATCATGCTTCTCTAATTAAAATTTGGCATCGATATAGGAATGTCTTCAAAGATCTTAGTCTTGATTACTTGCAAAGCAACATCAACCAATGGATGGTCATCGGCAAATTCAAACGTGTGTGTAAATCTGACAGCTAATTCGTCCCATTGAATTGATCCTTGTCGTATCTCAACTGACGTGTACCTATTTCTTTGTATCATGTCCAATGTGTTTGTAAACCGATGGACCCATTCATGTCACAGACATGCCTCCCTTGTCACACAACAATGTGCGATATGATCAACAAGATTAGTTAATCATGTTTATTTCTGACAAGTGTATATCACCTTCTCTCCAAATCGAACTTCCATCAATCTCCAACATTGGGGCCATTATGAGATATATTGTTTATGTGTGACCCACCACCTTGCGGGCGTAGCCTTCAATGCAAAATCCAGAGTTGATAAGCATTGAGTTTTAGTGAAATTCTCTTTGAACTCTATAAAAATATATTATAGGTTAGGAAAACCTTCATATGTAGGTAGATTGCATACCTCGATACCTACCCATCGTGCATATTCTGTAATATTATCATTGACACTTCATGCAATCGATTCTACCAAATTTCCAGAGCTTCTCCAGAATCCTATGTGTAGGAACTAACACTTCGCCAACTGAGTTTTTTGTCGGTCATTGGATTCACATAATCATCCATTTCAGAAGTAATGTTATAGATATGATCTAGATATCCACCTTTCCCTTCACTATTCACCTGCTCAACATATTTTTGGCCTTTTAGAGGATTGATTGACGCAACCACCCTTATATCTAAGTCATTAAAGGTTAAAATCCTCTTCTTAAAATTGACAATAGTATGATTATCATTGGCCCATCCGATCCCTGGAAGTATAGGATACAGATTTGTATCATCATCAATGTCGATCACCTCAAAGTCTGCATAAGTGTGAATTCCTTCTATCACAACAAGAACATGGGTCAATCAACCGATAGGTAAAACCTTCAACTGATTTGCTAGTTTGAGCTGGACAAGAGACCATACTAGTCTCATCTTTCCCATACTCTTACATGTTTGTCTAGTAAGAATTTTAACATTGGATCCCAGTTCCAAAATAATATATTCCATGTCATAATCTCCTATCTAGGAAATCATTCTTAGTTCACGACCTTCAATATTTTCCCAATATGATTAACCCTTCTTTCTCGTCACACATATTGTTGAGGTTCTTCTATTAAAGTTGTCAATTCTGCTACAACATATTTATCTTGTCTTAGTGTTAAACAACTTTTAAATAATTGTTTCATTTTACTAACATTTTTCGTTGGTTTCTTTTGAAACAGCTGGTCAAATATTTTAGGCATTTCCAGGATTGGTCCTTAAAGTGTTATAGTTTTAGAGGTTGACGCTCGATTTATGTCGAATTATTATTATTGTGCATCCAAGAATACTTCATTTCCTTTTTGGATGTTGAATGATTCTTTCTTTTGTGTCACTCATCACACTCGCAATTTTCCATATGGTGATTCTTGATCAACTCTAGTTGCAACACCTCCTCTTGTCACGATAGAAATATTTGGCTCCCTTGGTTCAACGAAAATATTCTAGATTTTTATATTGGGATTTTGAGGTGGGTTTTGATTTCCCATGTTCATTTCCTACCATTTCACAATCAATTGGGGACATTCCTCAACAGTATGATCAAAATCCTTACAACATGAATACATCATAGTAGGATTCATGTAGTACCTAGAAAAATATCCAGGCTGTTGAAATACTGAGAGGGAGGTGAATTAGTTTTGTACAATATTATAAAATTTTTAATCAAGATCAAGTTTCTAATCACCAATCATAGCATTTCATCAATGTGCACAAAAATAATAAGATGCACAGTACACAATATTTTTATTTGGAAACCCAAGTCCTGGGGGTAAAACCATGGAAGCCTTTTTAAAAATAAATTTGACCCGGCAATAACTGTGGTAAAAAATTTTAATACAACTTTACCATATACAACTAGAAGGGGATACAACCCCTTAGGATTTTTTAGCTACAACTGACAAGCTGCTACAACATCTTAACTCACAAAATTGTGAGCCCTAGCACCACCCTAAAGAAAAAGAGGACTGAACCTGTGGACCTGTCAAAAACCAATCGTTGAACCTACTGCTGATAATATATGATCTCTTATCACTGCCAAGTCATCACTGTATACTGATAAGTCATTTCGATTCCATACACTGCTCACGTACATCATTGTACATTTCATCATACACAATTACTAAACAAGTAATGCTGTTATGCTTTCACTAAACATAAGGCGTGCGTCATCGTGCATCATCATCATCATAGGGTATGCATCCTCATAATAAAATATACCTCATAATCATCTTAGTATGCATCGTGTATGCATCATCAACATCAAGTAAACATCATGGTGCATAGGAGAGAATCATCACACTATGGTATGTGTGTACATCATATTGTATAGGAGTGCATCAACATCATAGAGTGTACATGCGTTATCATCATAAAATGTATCATATCATAGCATAAAGGTATGAAACATCATCATCATAGCCTCCATAATGACTTAAAATATATATACCAATATAGAGGCTCACATACTAAGATCAAAGATGAACTCTTTCCATGAGAGACATGTGCCATCACAAGAAAAACCCAAAAGCATGAACCATACCTTTTCGAAGCTCAAAATATGAAGAAACAATAGAAAAAAAAATAAACTCTATATCATGTCACCACATAACTCTCATAACAATATTTCCAACAAGCCAAGAATTTTTTAATTCTAATTCCGTATGAGAAAGTTACGACAATTTTAGTGAAGATGCACAAAACTTTCTCCTCCACAAAGTTTCACACTTTTCTCCAAGAGTTGTGAAATACCAAAGAGATACTTGATTGATGAACAAATGAAATGTTTGATATTCTATTTATATATGTTGTGTAGGAAATTTAGTACCTCAAACTGGGCTGACATGCAATTCAAAATTACAAATAATTAAATTATCTTTTGTTTGGTCGGCTGACCCAAAAAGTTGGGGTACACCAACTTCAAAAAATCATATCTCTTCAACCGTAAAGAGTTATAAGATTCTCCACATATCAACGGAAATGGCTTGATGAGAACTATCTCCCTATGATGGGTTTATTTGCAAATTATTGGTCTAATGCCCTTAAATTCTTCAATTTGTATTGGAAATCAAGACTCCACGCATAAAGGTGCCAAAGACCATGTTACCTTATGCATAAGTTCCAAGGTCAAAGGATTTAATGGACATCATCAAAGGAATGAGGGATTTTATGGTATTCACATATACATATTTCACATCACCAAGGAGGATGGATCCACCATATACTCATCATATCAAGGACCCCAATACCACCAAGGTGTGGGGGTGCCTAGACTTCTCCTATGGTACCATGATCTCATTAAAAACACAAATGGATACATAATGGGTCGTTTGGACTCTTTGAATTTCTACACTTCTTAAACCCACCAAGGACTCTTTCTAGGTTACTAAGGCATAGGTTGTGTTACTGTGGAATCCAAAGAAATAACTGGGGAACCATAGAAACAAACTAGGGGAACTTAAATGCTCTAAAGGTTGTACAGGGATTATGGATTTGTCCCAAGGGATCCAAGGGATTCATACTTGGGATTGGACAAGTTCAAAAGGTATCCTTTTACATTAATGGACTTATAACCCTAAAGGGCTCCTCAAGGGGCACAAAGACACATCGACACACACCTGTTGGACTCAATGAAAATTTAGTCAACACAGGATGTCCACAATTATAACATATAGCTTGGCCTCTTCCCCAACCAAATCCTCCTCCTCATCCCTGGCCTCTAAAAATTCCACCCCCTAAGGTTGAGGGTATTGTGTTTACGAATATTGAACCTAAGGGTATCGTTTCTGAGGAAATTGTGCCTGAGCTCACTTATCTTGCATATGCTTGTCATTATTCATTAGGTACATATCGAATTTTTTCTCTTGCAGCAGCTGATATGCTCTACAATATTTCTCGTCATGGTCCACTAACCAACAAAACTTACAATATATATTGGCTGACACAATTACGATTTTCTGTAATTATAAGCATTCTTTCAATTGATTTCCTCTAGTCTAGAATATTATACACCAAAGAAGCCCTTGTGTATTTATTAGATTCAGTGCTCCTGATTCGACATAATTCTTAAATGTTGGGAACTTGTCTTTATGATAACCTTCAGTTCTGCATCTGGTACACCTAGTTCTTCTTGTACGACCTTCCCTTTCTTGATATCCTAAAGTTACAATGTAAGGTTGGCAAGTTGCGACTATATTTGCATCATTCCCGCATCAGTTTTTTCGACCGGTGAAGCTTCCAACTTCATAACCAACTCCAGAGCCTCACTCTGAGATATAATTGTTTGTAGCATCAAAGGAGTATGGATGTGTAGCACCATCACCACAATAAACCATTATTTGTATTGGATGTACAACATTTGAAAACTTACTTTGGCCATCGGAGTTTTGAATCTTTGGTTTAAGTCCCAAATAGACTCTGTAGCCAATTACTCAATTTATTTTATTTCTGTAATGTATTATGAATCAAATTTGGGATTCATCAAGTCATCTATTAATCCTACCCGGATTTGATCTAAGGTCTTCTATGGGATTCCTGCTGGAACCATAGATAATTTCATGTACCAGTCCAACACATGAACTCTAAGGGTTGTAATCATCTAAGATTTCTTGATGGCCTCATCTTGGACCTAGCGCATAGTCAATAGCACTTCACATAGAAACCAATGTTTCTCAGGGTCTTCTAACCCATTTCCATTAAATATTATAACTTTATATAATTTCTAGCCGTCATGTTTATTATTGGGGTTGTCAAATTAAAGGTGATGTATGTGGGGTAGCAGGTATGTTGTATTCTTGATCTAGATCTGGTGCTTCTTCTTCTTCTTCTTCTTCTTCAGATATAAGTTGGTACTGTTATTCTTCATCATGAGATCCTCCATCAAGGTGCAACACCAACTCATATTCCTTCCCTCCAATCACACTACAACTCCCTCTTCTTGTCGCAGTCCTTCTTCTTTTTCCCGACCAAAATTTTCTTGCACTCCCTAGGCACCCACCTTCTAGCTCAGTCTCGCTATTACCAGAAAACATCTTAGATTATCCTTGTCCATTATGCTCACAAATTTTCTTGCGACATATCTTGGGTCTCTGCGTACAAATATTTACTCGTCAGACTACATTCTCAATATCCATTTTTCACACACCAGCATAGTGTCAAATATTTCAAATATCTCCCTTGTGGTCCTTGGTAAAATTATATTTCTGCTTCTCTGAATGGATTTATCATGTCGACTAAAATTTATGTGATATATATTCCCATAATACTATTAACCTAGAATTCGAATACCCTAGATATAGGATTACTAGTTCTTTTCAACCGCTGGATTAGCTGAGGACTCCACTATGTTGATTATCCTCCGTGAATATTTTTCCTCTAGGTCACTAACTTCGACAGCCACTCATCCAATACAATGGGAAATTTTTTGAAGAAAAACATATAAATGTTTGTGTAAAGGTATCGTTGCAAACTCTAGTGCTTTATAATCAACCCAATCTTCAATTTCCTTCTTTGTTGGGTACCCAAACATATCCCCACCATAATGATTCACGGTCGCGATAATGGAACCATTTTTTGGTGTACTTTCGGTCAAGCCAGGTTCAAATACCTTGTTCTTATACAAAGCCCAAGATATCGTCGTGATAGAGTAGGAATCTGTCACAACACCTGAAACATAGATGAAGTCTCACCCAAGATATCTTATGGGGACTTCCATAACTAGGTTTCTACAGTTATGTAGGGGATTTCAGTCTTACAATACTATCAGGTCACTCAACCAAAATTGGGAATTATACTTATGTTTTCATTCAGTCATTTAATATAACTATTTACTGATCTGTTGATGCATATTGCAGTACGTAACATGAATGATTAACATATATTTAACCTATTAGATGTGCATAACATATGTTGTGTGACATATTTTGATCAACTCATGCACGACAGAAATACATTTGACATAAACATAAACATCAAAGATACACATGGACAAGATATAACATGGAAACCCATCCAATAAAAGCCACAAAGGTGCTCTTCATCTGACATGAGAAATAGGTTAGCACCTTTGGTCTATGCACTCAACTTGCAGACTCTTCTTCAAGTATTCTTTACAATTCTTACATACATTCTTCTCTCATCTCTTGCTCTTAGGTTTTTCTCTCTCTCTCTCATTCTATCTTCTCTTCTTCTCTAGATCATCGATCCGCACACACCCTGGATCAATTCTTTGAGTATGCAACTCTCTTTATAATTGATCAACCCGTACATGGCTTGGGTTTATGCTTTTATAATATATTTTTTTTTTACAATTCTTTATTCAACCATTGATTGAATCTCAACTATCATTCAACAAACTATCTTTCTATTTTAATACATTCATCTACATCCAAAAATAGGCACTATCGACCCAAAATACAATCATTCTTTATTACTAAAAGCGAGCTTTTAGTCTAACTAACGCTTTCCCAAAAATCAGTCGAACTCTGCTTTTCGACTTGCTTTAATCCTCTTCTGTCATGGATCCTTCTGTCCCAACTTCTTTCATCATAACTTTTGCTCATCTTGCGACTAGAATCTTCATTTTCCCAAGAAAAATTCTAGTAGAATTATGTCTAACTTTTCCTAGGGCCAATATGCTACTTTTGATATTCTTTTCATGTTGCTTCCTTTGCATGTCTCGGTTATCGAAAAGATTATGCCTCAGCTACCTGTAATGCATGCTTTGTTGCTACTAGGGTTGGGTTTCCCTAGTCAAGTGTTTTTAATAATAAATTAAATCATTTCCTATAACTACACCAAGTCTGAGCATATTACAGAACAACTTGCGAAAATATGTGCACACCCCTATAGAGATGACAAAAAAGGTTCTAGATGTTGTCTCCTCTAGATTTTTTTTCCCAAAGAAAAAAAGTTGATATTTATATTAATCCAAAAAAGGAGTCTTTACAATATTTGTATGCATTAGCATAACGCTGGTTATACAGTCAAAAACTGATTGTGTAATTGTTTCCAAAAAACTTCATACCTAGGGCCTGAAGGACTTCTAGCTGAGAAGAAAAAGCTGGGTCGTGTATGAGCCAGAGAAGAGTTCCCTGTGAGCTTTCACTGAGCTGTGTGTATGGAAAAACATAAAGTTGTCCCATTGTTTTCAAAAAAGAGTAGAGATATCATGATGTTCATTTGTCCAGTATTGCAGGAAGGGCATATGCAAAATGTCTGTGGTAGAACTCATATACTTCCCCTTCCTTGTTTTCAAAAAATTTCCATATTTCGTGAGCCAGCTTCACCCCTTATTTTTAAAGGAGATCTTCTCCTGCATTCCTTTTCCTGTAGACATGGCAGCATGAAATGTGATCAAAACTTGTCCAAATTCTGTTTACTTTTTCAAAAAGAGTAGAGAGTGCTATATTTATACAATGCTTAACTTTGTTCACCCAGTTTATAATGACACGTGAGTCTCCAAAGATCTGAAGGTTTATGCAGCCTTTTTCTAGTGTAAAGTGGAGGAGAAATTTTAGTGTCGTTAGCTCTACAAAGTTTTTTGTGTCTCCTCTAATACCCATTTGGATATAGAAATGGTGGTTTTGGTTTAGGTGAAGGATGACACCACGCCCACAAACAAGATTCTGAGAGGCTCCATCAAAGAAATCCCAAGGTATAGAGTGGTCTATCAGTTCTACAGTGATGGTTATTACTGAAGGAGTATCCTTTGTTTATGGGAAATAGGATAGTATATGAAATCCTTGTTTTGCTGCAACTTCTAGCGAGGAGGATTTGTCTTGGAAAATTGCTTGATTTCGAGCTATCCAAACCCCCCAGATGTGTATGAGTGGAAGAGATTTTAAATGGGCTATCTAAGGGGTATTGAGCCAATATTTACAGGCATATTCAAGAGAAGGTCCAGTCCAGTTGAATGTCTAATTTAACATTGATTGTGAGTGTTGCTAGACCTAGGAGAAAAAAGGGAAAAATAGGAAAAAATGATTGACAGATTCCTCACTGTTTTTGCATAGCAAGCACCATCCTGGTCCTTGTATGCATCTTTCCTTCATTCTGTCCCGGTTCGAGGTTTTGTTATCCAAAGAGCACCACATGAGCACTTTTTATTTTAGTGGTAATTTTAGTTTCCAAATCCCTAGCTGCCACCATTTGGGTTCAAACTAGAAGGTGGTTAGGAAAAGCTATTGATATCCATTTTTTGGAGTGTAGGTTCCATGAGTAGCATGTTCCCATACCAACTCATCTTCTATGTCTGTGAGTCTAATGTGGGAGTGTTGGAGGGTTGTTGTGTACCTTTTCCAATATTGAGCGCATCTGGGTGGGATCTCTAGATCCCTACAAACCAACCACCCCTATTTCCATAAGTTGGTAGCAGCAGTGTCAGCAATCTGGTTAAGGTGGAAGAGACCATTTTGTTGAAGGAAGTGGACTAGCTAAGGGGGTAAAATATGGTTTAGTTGACTATTTGGACAAGGATCAGTTCCTATTCTTACATTTGACCCACTCCCCACTTTCCATGAGAGTCCATTCTAAATTAAAGAGAAGGCATTGCATATTTCCTTCCAGATGACTGAACCTAACCCTGGGGAGTGAAAGCTGAATTTTGGATCCAGTCCCATAGAGGTACCAAGATTATATACTTGTGGTAGACCACCTTTGTACAAAGTATTTTTATGTGATAAGCCTCCACCCTGCTTTTGCTGCCAAATATTTGGCAAAGAGATTAATGTTCTTTATCCCCCATCCTCCCAGTGATTTAGGTCTCGGTATTGGGTCTCATTTAACCCATGGGAGAACCAATTGTTCCTTCTTTCCTGTCCAAAGAAATTTGGAGCATATTTTCTGAGTCTTTTCCAGAATCAATTTTTGGATCCAAGATAATGAAATCCAATAGATTGGGATTGCTTCAAGGACATATTTAACCATAACTAATATTCCTTCTCTTGAGAGCCATATGCTGCACCAGTTGTTTACCCTTTGTTCCAATTTTTCCACAAGCAATTTCCAGTCTTCTTTTTGTAGCAGTTTGGTTTGAGCATGAAAGCTAGCTACTTCATCCCATCATATAAAGGAGTGACCAAGAAAGGGAAAAGGGTAAAAAAACTCCTTATTGTATCTTCATCCAAATTGAAGGTGGTGAGAGAGGAATTCTTCTCACTTAGGATCATCCTTGTGGATTTGCAGAAAGCATGCAAAATTGTTGATAGCTTTTCTACCTCTCGGAGTCTACCATTGCATAAAATTAGGTTGTCATCTACAAACAGGAGGTGGTGATATTGAGGTTTGTGGCTATATTTATCCCTTCAAGCTGAACTCTTATATTTGCATCCAGAATGTCTCCACTTGGACCTTTCACTATCAGCAAAAATAGGAGCGGGGAGAGAGGGAAGCCTTGTTTGAGTCCCCTCTTTGAATGGAAGAAAGAAGAGGTTGAACCATTTATAAGAACTGCAAAATTTGTTGTAGAGATGCAGGAAAAAAACCATTTTATAATGGAGTAGTTGAAGCCCATATGAGTGAGCAGAATCCTTAGGTAGATCCAACTTGCTCTGTCAAAAGCTTTTGAAAGGTCAATTTTGAGAATTGCTCCTTCTAAGTTTCTGACCTTTACAGTGTGCATCTCTTCTTGAGCCACACCTATTGCTTCATAATTTTTTGTCTTCTAGGAATCCGAACTATTCATGAGAGATAATTTTTGAGAGAACCTTCTTTAGCCATTGAGCACTTTGTAGGTGATGTTGTAGAGAGAGATAGGTTTGAAGTCTTCCAAGTTGACCGGGTTGTCTTTTTTAGGGGTGAGAGCCAAGAAGGTTGTGTTGAAGGGAGGGTGAACAAGTCTGTTTTTATAGGAATTTTATACTAGATGGAGAAGATCAAGACCAATTGTGTCATAGGATTCCAAAAATAATTTTATGGTCCACCCGTCTAGGCCTGGGATTTTGTCTTTCTGAAAGCTATAAAGGATGGTTTTCAACTCTTCTTTCGATACTTCTTCCATTAAGTCTGCATTTTCTTATTTTGTGATGCTTTCAGAGAAGAAACGAGATGTCTGGATGACTTCTACAATAGTGGCTTGTTGATCTACTTTGAAAAGGTTTTCAAAGAAGGATTTTCCTTTCTCTTCCAGTCCTTCAAAGGTGGATACCGGTTCATCATTTAGGTTTCTCAATTCCCAAATTGTGTTATGTTGTTTCCTCCCCTTAGCAAAATCCTGAAATAATTTTTTGTTTTCATCTCCACGAGTCATCCAAATGGCTCTGCTTTTTAATTTCAATATTTCCTCCCTTTCCTTCAAAAGCTTCCTTTTGCTAGATTCTAGAGAGATCAGTATTTCCTTTTCTTCCTGAGTGGAGAGGCTCTCCCATTCTGAGTTGTGGATTCAGCCAAATTTACCACAATTTGAATCAGGGCTTGATCATCCTGGAGTTTTTTATTCTTGGCCTAGTACTTCAATAGAAACTTAGATCGAGCAAGGTTTTGTACAAAGTGTGTAGTAGCATGTGAGCCAGCTTCTGCTACATAGGGAATCGAGTTGGATTGAATGATCCTGAATACTTCCTCGTGTTTTAGCCAAGCTACACGCAATTTGAAAGGGCTAGCTGGTTTTGAGGATTTCTCAAAATTTCCATGCAAATGGGAAGATGGTCTAAGTCATCTCCTGAGTCAACCCACTGTTTAAACAATAGGTATTTTTCAATTAGAATTTCACCTAGTAGGAATATGTTTAGTCTTTTTGTAATTTGAGCTTCCCTAGATCTCCTATTTGTCAAAGTGGGTCTGATCTTTTGTGATTCCAGATTCATCAACTTAAGATTCTAGAGGATATTTTTAAAGAAGGTGGCCAAGGAGTCCATCCTTGAATTTGGTCCCCATATCTCATGGACTCCCAGGGTGAAGTTTAGATGACCACCAATTACTACATTGTCTCTTTTTAGGAACTGGGAGGCTTGAACCGATTCCCAAAAATCCACTCTATTATTGTATGGCCCATAGATGTGTATAACATTAATATGTATATTTGCTTCTGCCCAAAAAATTTCCAGGCCCATATCAAAGGATGCTCCCCATGAGTTTACACAACGTAGGGTGGAAGGGTTCGATCCTATTTCCAGGGCACCCGAGTGTCCTTTTGCGCTTTGGGCCAAATAAGAGAAATTACTTGAAATAGAAGATAAACAAGAAGAAACCTCAGCTTTTGAACCTAGGGTTTCCTGTAAAAGAATGATATCTAGTTTTTGGACCTGTATCATCCTTTTTAGGGAAAGTTTTTTTTGGGTACTTGCCAGACCCCTGCAATTGAGGGAGAGAAATTTCATCTGGGAACCCCTTCAGGGGCCTACACTGCTCTAAGTGCCCCAAAGAGAGTTTTCTACTTTCCATTTTCTTGATCCCGGAGATATTTTTTAGGTGCAAAGGAGAGCACAGATGGTTTTCCCCTTCCTTTTCCTCTGGTTGAGAGAATAGGGTTTGAGCCTAAGCCAAGGAGGGGAGGTGAAGAGATGGCTTGTGCGGGGATGTCCCTTGAGTGGAGATGAAATATGATCTGGGAAGTAGTAACAAGTGTAGGAGCAGGGACAATTGAGATCCAAGGTGAGTCTACCAAGTGTGGGGGGGTCAGTTGGGGGGTACAAGAATCTCCTGAGAAGGACGAGGAGAGGAGGTCTCTTGAGAGGGGGTGGGATAGGGTTTTTGATGTGAGAAGGGGGCAGATTCTATGACGGGAGTGCATGAATGTGAAGGTGTTGTGTCATTCAAATTCAAAACATTTAACTGCTCTTTTAGGGAAAGAACAAGAGACATTACCGAGTGTTGAGGTGTTCCTTCTTCCAGATAAGGCCCTACATGTTCTTCTGAAGAGTTCTGAGGTTGTGCTAGCCTGGATGCTAAAGTTATAGCATTTGTTGTAGTTTTCCCTGTGACATGTGGCTCATCTTCCTTTGAGAATATCCTCTTTCGAATGGTGACTGGGGGAGAGCAAAAAAATCCATTTATTTTCCAAATGTCCTACCTTATGGAATCGATGGAATCTGAAGGGAAAACCCTTGTAGTCCAAGATTTGATTCCTAGTTATAGCGCCCTGAGTTAGATTTAAGTGCTCCTTGAGCTTTGTTTTGATATTCATAGATACCAGGATTCGTGCCACTAATTTCTGGTGGGTTTGTAGGTAGGATAAATATTCTTCCAGGAAGGTCCCAATTGCATTGACGAGATCTTTTAGAGAAGCTGGGTTCCATAACTCTAGCAAAATACTTGGCAAGAAAATCGAGATAGGAATTTTGTCCAATAACTCACAGTGGGAATCAAACAATGGTGTCCATTTTTTAAACATAAAGGGCACCGTACCATAAAACCAATTTAGGCTCATAATCTACTCTGCTTATTGCTTATTGTTGAAAGTGAAACTAAACCAAGCTTTTGACAAAGCGTTTACCTTTGGAGTTATCGGTATCTGCTCCATCCAAATCATTTGCACCCATACCTTCATTCCTTCATGGTTAGGTTTCCTACCCCTAATCTTCCCCACAATTACCCAGTCTGCAATGTCTTCTACCAATGATATTTCCATATTAACACCACAGACGAGATTTAGGGTTCCACCGCTTAGAGCTATACATTTGTTTTTTTCTTTTTTTCCTAAGGTTTCCTTTTTCACCCTCCTCTTCCACTGAGATTTATGTCAAAGGGCTGAGACTGGTGTCTAAGCCTGAGCCTGGAAGGGTTTCCGAAGGCTCGGCTGTCGTCTGAATGGATTTGATGAAGGCTTCAACATTGACATATCCTTCTATTAATGACTGTTATGTTACTGTGTGCATAGATTCATACCATCTAACAGCCTATATATCCCTAAGCTTTGGGAGGGTTTGCTCGAGTAGAGTGGAGTCAAGGTTGATGGGGAAGAAGGTTCCACTAGTGACCGCAATTGTTGGTGAGAAAATTGTACCAGAGGTAAAGAAAACCCTTCGACTGTTGTTGATGATGGAAAAAAGGAGGGGATTTTGGCAACCGTTTCTGAAGAAAATACCGATGGCAGTGATAACGAAGGGTTGTTGAATGTCGAAAAAAATAGAAGGTATTACTCTTCCCTGTTATCCATGGATGCGGTAGGCCTTCCAACTGGCAGTGAATATGATGGAGATGGAGGTGAAGAAGAAAAATACATTGTTGTTGGGATGATCGAGGCAACAAAAATGGCTCACCCTACCATGGGTCATCTGACTAATCCAATAAATCTCTCCGTACCCAATGTGGCAGTAGTAACGACAAGAAAAAAGGTAAAAAACATCTTTTTCTTCATTGTTGTTCTGGGTCTCCTCTATATTATAAAGCAAAATAATTATTTAAAAGGAGGCAATTACAGGTAAAATGTTAACAAATTTGTACTCCATTAGAATTCGTGAAGGTTTATTGCAATTTTAAAATCATTTCTTTCCAAAACATTTAGGTGATTTGGGTGCACTGCCACTAGTCTTACATACGTATTTCATGAAAATTAACTATCCTTTGGGATCGAATCAAACTTGAATTCACTAACTTCATAATTTTTTTTTTTGGGTTATGTGTGTGAGAATGCGAGAATTAAAAGAGTTCTTTGAACTACATATATTGAATATTAAAGAAACTTGTAAGCAAGCAAAGCAACCTGAAAATAATACATGAGAACTAAGGAAAGGAGCATTCTAAGAAGGCCTAAACCTTCCATGCAATATATTTGTTTTGTTTTGTGCTTTTAGTTTTGGAGGGATGGGGACCATTTGGAAAATTTGTTGTACAATTTCAAATCAAAGATAAAAGGTTTGAGAGTGATTCTTAACTGACTTTTACTCTGGTTTTGTATTTTTCTCCGCATGTGGCTTTCTTTCAATCTTTTCATTGTTGGCCAACATTATGAAATTATCTTCTCCATCCAATATTTTCCTAAATAAATGAAAGGCCCCATCATTCCTAGTTTTGTGGTTGGTTCTCTGTTGGAAGGTGTTTTGTTGTAATAAATTAAATGCCCCATACTTCCTTTCTTTCAATCTTGTGTAGGTATGGAAAGAATTCTTGAGGTAATAAAGATAAATCCTGAGGTGATCTAGATAGGTTAGATGGTGTTGTGAAAGGCACAACTTGCTTGCACAGTGAAGTGAAGCATCTACTAGTTGAGGTAGTTAGTATTTCTCAAGAGAAGAAGCGAAGATATGCATTAATTCGTCAAGGCAAGGAAATCACAATGCATTAATGAATCGAGGTGGTGTGACGGTGTGCATTACTAAACTTATTGAACCTCCACTAAAAGAACTAACATGCTATTCTTAAACATGCTCTATTTCTATTTTAGTGCAGCTCTATTTCTATTTTAGTGCGGTTTTAAAATTATACGTAAACTAGAATGCATACGTCATTCAAAGTTGGGGAAATTTAAAGTTGGTTTTAATGTTAGGTACACTCCCGGCTATGGCAGGGACTAAAAATATGTGAATGGGAATTAAATGGTATTGTATGGTATAGGCTATGGATCTAGATTTAGTACGATCTGTGTAACAAGTATTAATTGTAGGATGTGATGTGGAGACGCCCAGCCTAAATCGAGTATAAATATATTTTCTCAGGATCCTGTTGAGCCGCAAAAAGACCACATTTTATTTATCCTTTATATACCATTTGACACCTTATTCCTGTCTCATCCTTCCATAAAACCATTAATATTCACCACTTTCATAATAAATATGGGTTTATATTACCATTTTCCAAATAACTTATTTTTGAGTATTTTGAGTGAATTTGTGGTTAATTATTAAAAAAAACATATTCTCATTATACTTTAAAGTTGGATGAGTTTGGTGATGCTTACAGGTGAATTTGAAGACTTTAACAAGCTCAAAAGTGACCACCTAGCCTCAAATTCGAATTTCATCCTCAAGATGTGGTCTAATTTAAAGGATAAGATCATGGACATGTGGAGAGAATATCTCATCCAATATTTGTTGGAGGAATTGAAGGGATGAGTTGTAGATTTGTTGAGGATTTTGAGGGATAAGTTGAGAGAATAGTGGATCTGTAATTATAATTAGTTATCTTGAATTCATGTATAAATAGGAGGGCTCTCTCCTCATTTTGGTTAGAGATATCTCTAGTGGTGTAGAAGTATAGAATAGTTTAGATCTTTTGAGAGTTAGTCATAGAGTGGATTCTTATTGTTATGTAAAAGAGATGATGCTTTAATGCAAATCATTTTACTCTCTCTTATGTTAATCTGGATTTCCTTCTTATGAGGTTCATATAGATTTTCAGTTATGTTTTGCTTATGAATTGTTAGTATAGATTTACCGTGAGCTCACAAGTTAATGTTAATTGATTTATGTCAGTTTATTTCATGCAATTTCAATCATTCTTTATCAAGTCAATCTATGCAATTTCATGTTTTCTGCAATTAGATTTACTTTCATACATTAGATTCAATTTTAGTTGTAGAATAGGTTAGAAATACTCTGCCCCTGCATATATTTTGTTTGTACCTCACAAGTTTACTCTCTCTCTAGGTTGACAATTAAATCGTTGGATATCTATTATAATTTGTTTAATATTTTTTCCAAAAGAACCCTCAAAGTACACATACCATATTTTTTCACATACGATTGACCAAATTTCGAAATCTGCAAGATTGTTGAGGGGGACACTTAAGCTCCTAAATGTCATCATATTTTTATAATTATATAGTTTAAAGCGATAAATGAAACCTTAACAAATGAGTAGTTGGAGTGGGTATAACCACTCCAACCTCTCTCATGATGTATAAATAGTTATCAAATATGAATACTAGTCGTAGTTGGTCATGTTTTGGAGTAGAGTAGATGGATTCTAGTCGACTTCTGAAAAACACCACCGCTAGCGATGAAAATTCAGACCAAAAAGGAAATCACCAGAACAATGACTCACAAAAGCACTCTGGATATTTAGAAGATAGAACGAGAAAAGAGGAGAAAAAGAAGGGAAGATATTAGAGAGGAGGTTGTTGCACTAGATAGGAGAACGATAACCAAAGTGACAGAACAAGAAGAGAATCCGCTAGAGTTGGGTCATGACCAACAAGAAGAAGGCGTTGATGAAGAGGTGTCACTGATGGAAGAATATTTGTGGATAGAGTAGCGTGAAGCTATCCAAGTTAATATACCCCAAAACATTACACCCTATTCTCCGTTAAATTCTAACCCAAGTGCCCGAGTGCAAGAAATTTTTTACGAAGATTTGGGACTACGAGCAGGTGACCTAGGTGTTTGTAGTCGACTAGATGAATAAGGAAACAATGTTGACCATCTGGTAATTTGTCGACCATAGGAAGGAAATTGGGTTACAATTGAACCCATTTCATCCAACCAAAGTATTCATCTACTCTACTCGAAACATGAAGGATCACCCCCCCAGGCAATCACATATTCAGAAAACAAAACATATCAATTGGATTCATGAGAGAGGATATCCCAGTCATATCATTCCACTTGATTATCGACAGAAGGAGCCGACAGAAACCAACAACTTATTGAAAACAAACCGACTAATGAATACAAAACCTTCGACGGAAACGAGATTTTTGTGGAGAAAAGCTGTGAAGAAAACAGAGTTACGGGAAGTAACCCACCACTAACACCCCCTCCACTGCCTGAAGGAGAAACTGACGTCAGAGACATGGAACACATCTCTGCACACATCCCCCTCTACATGGGCGATGAAGATCCCATATGACATTGGTTCGTCTATGAGTCGACTTGGGAAGCGAACGCTATTACAAATGAAGATCGACAGACGGCATAGTTCGTATGTGCTCTACGAAAGCAGGAACTCACATGGTGTTATCACTCCAGGAAACTCCTCTAGGTTGCAGCTCGAGGATTCCTCGTAACTTAAATGTTTTTATGGTTTTCTAAGTGGATCAATTCAGGTGACCTACAGGACGTCACACTCTCAAGACATGCATGAAACTCAATCCGGGATAAGGCTTCTAACTACCACTGTTCAGAGGTTTGATAATATGGTGCAGAGATGGAGAACTTATCATGCTAGCAGATTCATACATAAAATAGATATATATAAATGGATAATCATAACAAGAAAAGTACTTATAATTCAAATCATCAATATGCCAATAGGATGACAGCTATCAGACATCAATTAACCTAAATAAACCTGAATAACACATTCAAGCATAAGCACAGAATAGACAAGAAATGGAAGTTGAACATATGATAGCAAAAGAGCTTATATTAGGTCATGAGCAATATGAGAAGCTTGATAATAGTGATGGTCTACACGTCCCCGAAGTCAAACCCTTTCAATAACATAAGTCTTAGGATTTATAGCCTTTACAAAATAGTCAGATCCTGAACAATTGGATCTGATTTACTAAAAATAGACATAATAATTGTTTTTTGCAGAATTAGGTTAAAAACCCTAATTTTAACTACTAGTATGTCTAACTATAAAAACTCGTTCACTGTTTGCATTCTTTGATGACTGAATTGAGTATTGGGAATAAACTGCAACTGGTCCTCTGCTAGATAAGTCACTATTTGCTAGACAGTTAGTGTTTGTAACCCTTTCTTCTTTTATGTAACTGCAAAACTAGAGCATACCTTCCCTGATGTTGTTCTTCAGCGCATTACATCTTCATACTTCATCCCTGAGCTAGTTATGTTCACCCAAAATCGGTCCTTTGGGACAAAATTTGATCATGTGCCTCTTTCTACTTTCGATGGTTAAGGGATAAAAATGTTGGGTCTGTTAGCTGCCGAAAGTGATACTTTCGATGGCTAATGAACCGCTTGAGTGTCCACTTAAGCCACCGAAAGGCTTGTTTAGCAAAAAAAATTAAGCAGCCTCCAAAATTATGCTTTTAAGTTCTGTTTCTTATCTTATAACTTTTATTCAACCTACTCAATGTTTGGAAGGTTAGCAACAGTCTGGCTTGATTCTGGATGCTGAAGGCTTACTGCTGCTTCAGCTAGGGTTTCCAGTGTAAGATGAGTGCTAGTGTTTAGTTTGGCATTTTTCACCTGTAGCCTCAGAAGCGTGATCATTCTGTACAGCCTAGTTTTTTCCTTCATGTATCTTAGTTTTATTCTTTTTAGAAATATATACCTTCCTCTCATCTCTAGGAAAGAATTGTGCAACTACTTATTCCTCTTGGTCAATATAGAATTGTTTTTCTTTATCTCTCTTTCTAAAATTTTGATCTCATACACTTGTCTCAGCAATTGATTTATCTTTTGTGTCCTAGGCTTGCTAGAGGAAGCATTTTCTACTGGTTCATCTTGCTCTTTTGGTGTAGGTGATGGTATTTCTTCATTTCCTGCTACAACCTGCACTGCTAGGTCAACACCTTCCTCTCTTTCTTCTTTTGAATCTGAGTAGGGAAGGTTCAAAATGTTTCCACTATGTGCTGTGATTTCCTGGCCCTTTTCACTGAAATCTAGGATTCTTTTAACCTGCTTGGTTTTAGAATAGGAAGGAGGCTATTCTGTTGTTGTTGGGGAGATAGCCCTTCTTTTCCTCTTTCCACTCCTTGGGGTGCTAGACTTTTTCAAAGGAGACTTTCCCTTCTCTTCTAGCTGCAAGCCTGTTTCAAAACCATTCCAAAACAAGAAATCTGCCCATGCCATATTTCTCCTCTTCAGCAATTCTTGGATAAGGAGTTGTATAAGGCCATGGTGAGACAATCTTCCAGCAATCTTAGTTGGTTGAGCCTTCACCTAGTGTGTCGTTTTTTCCAGGCTCATGTGTAAGTAGAAAGGTAAATTTAGTGGGCTCTTTCCTATGAAGTGGTTCATTAGTTTGAAATGGTAAATCATGGCCCTCTTGTATCTTCCTTCACAAGTTATATATACAACAATGGCCTTCAGTAATTGCTGCCACCTCTCTTCTAGCCAGGTGGATGGGACACTTTTCTTCCACACCACCCCTCTATGTTCAGGCTCCAAATAAGATCTGAACTCCACATCTTTTGTAATGGTGGTTTTAAACCACTTCTCCCCAGTTCTAGGGATTTTAGTCACTTCTGCAATTAGGGTTTCATCAACCATTAATTTCTCCTTACCTATGAGTTCCTTGGAGCCATTGAAAGAGAGAGAAAATGCCTCAGCCACCTACTGGTGTGAACCTTGAAATTTCTCACAAAATTTGTAGTAGCCAGCATCTTTGAAGAACTGGCAGACTTCTAGATGTGCTTCCAGGTAGCTGATGTCTCCTAATTCTTGCCTAAGAGCAGGCCCTCCCTTCTTCATTTTCTGAATGTGCTCTTGAGTGCCTGCAAAAATTCAAGTTTTGTGGAAGAGTTTTAGTAGGCTAACTTTCAGAGGTGGTTTTTTAGCAAGCTGACTTTCATAGGTGGTTTCTAGTGGTTAGGATTCATGCAATCGAAGGTGGAGTGTACTAGAGGATAGGGCACTGATTATGAGGGTTTTAAATGCTTGAGAAATGCTTGGGTAAGAGGCCGATGGCATTTGGTGATATTTTCGAGACCACTTGCCCAACAATCATTTTTAATTCAAACTAGATATTCAGTGGATATTTTCTATAGTTCATTGGATAGATGGAGGGAATACTAGGGTTTTGAATCACATCGGTCCTTATCAGACAAATAACGACATCCTTAATCATTTACTTATGCCTTGATGTAGTTGCCTTGTCCTTTTGGTGGTTTATCGTGCCCTATCATGATCTCTATTGTGCTGACAAGCTTTGATTTGATAGGCAGTTAACCATTTCTTCTTTCAGCCTTTTCGACAGTTAAGGGCACCCAGGACTTTGTCTGCTAGCTGCCGAAACCAAAGCTTTCGGTGGCTAATGAACCACTGACCTGTTCGCCTAAGCCACCGAAACTTTATTTCCAAACGATCTTGTAAAACTTACTTTCGGCAAATTATAGTCTCTCTGAATCTCCTTGTTTAACCGCCGAAAGACAGGCCTTTCAGTTGCTAATGAACCATCAACAATTTTGCCTAAGTCACAGAAACTACCTTTTTCCCAATGCATTTCATTTGCTTTTAGTGGTTGATGCCCTCCTTTGGTCGCTCGCTAAGCTGCCGAAACCAACACCTTTTAGTGGCTAATGAGTTGTTTGAAAGTCTTGCCTAAGCCATCGAAAGTCCCTTTTAACGAATAACTGAATGAGCTAGCTTTTGGTGGATAACTATGATCCTTCATTAAACTGTTAGTTACTGAAACCAAAGCTTTTCGATGGCTAATGAGCTGTTGGAAAACCTACCTAAGCCATCGAAAGCTAAAACTTTCAATTTTCTTAGATATCGAAATACCAGAGATCCACAATTTGTTAGTCACCTTAAAATCTTTCATAACATGACTTGAATTATTCATTCTATCAAAAATAATTTTTCTGAGTGAACTTATTGAAACATAAATTTATTTTGGGAGATAACACATGGTATATGAAACATATCAAAAAAATGTTGAATGCTATTAAGTCATAAATCAAACATCAATTCATGTCATTCTTTAAGACTCCAGATACAAAGCATCTAGTAGCAAAGAAATTAAAGGCTATAGTCCATAAACCAACAAAAACAATCCAAGAGTACGACAAAAGGCTTAAAGACCTATTCAAGCAGCTAGACTATAACATAAATCAGAAATTACTAATCCAATGTTTTTTTGCAAGACTTCTACAAAATATCAGGATGCATATTAGACTAGACACATCTAATACCTATGAAGATGCACTAATGAAGTTGTTGCAAGTAGAAATGGATGTGGACTATCCAGTACACCCTATCGATAGTTGTATTCAAGAAAAACTAGATATAATGCAAAAATAAATACGGGACTTAAAAATTAAAGGCCATGAAGTATGGTGTACAAAATGCTCAACTGCTGGGAACAAAAAGGATAATTGTCGACAATAAGATCATTGACAAGATGTTTGCTTTGTTCAGTCAAAATGATTTTACGACATCTACAAGGAACACAGTTTACATGTGACAAAATATTGTCTGTACAACATGAAGAATGAAAAATCTTCTTGGTGCACAATATGTGAGGTCAAAATCCATGCAACAGCAGATTGCCACCTAAATATGAGGAACCAATAGAATTACCATGCAGTCTACTAAACAAAATTTGTTGCATAGAGTAATAACGATAACAATTCAAGGAACATCAATGAACAAAATGAATAGAACAATCAAATATACTAAGTTCGAAGGTACGAGTGCCATTACGATAATAATCATTGTGGAGGTTATTAAGGTTGAGGCCAATTATTTGGGAACTGGGAAAATAAACCAGGACAACCGATCCAGTGTTATACGTGCTTAAATGAAGGGTGTCGACACACTAAGTGTCCATATAAAGACCGAACTGACCTTAATTTTTATACCAGTTGTGGTGTGGGAGATCACTCTTTAGAGGATTGTCCCACCATGCTAGAAAAAATCAATAAAAATAAGAATGTTAATGTCTTGTCGAGTGTCCAAAAATGTGATGTTATTTGCACTAAGAACTTGCAAATTGTTAATAGACAAGGTACTAAAATCAGCAATGACAACCCTAAAATAAGCAAAATAAAGAATAAAGATGATTATCTTAATCTTTTCATACAAAATAAATTATATAATGATGCATCTGACATATTTCAAGAACTAGTAGCACAAGAAACAAATAATGACACCCGACAAAAGATATCTCAAGAATTAATTAATCTAACACAATGATAGTTCCATCGCACAATTTATTGACTTGTTATACAACCTTAATACTAAACCTAGCACTAACAAACAAGATAAAAACATTTGCAGTCTAAACCAAAAAGATAAAAGTGACGTTGACCCTCTTGTCGACCTAGAAATCGAAGGATACCATGTGCGACAAGTCGTCCTTGACTTTGAATCACAAGTAAACATTATGACTAGGGATACATGGGAACAATTAGGCGAACCTTGATTGAGTGAATCGGGCATATATTTTAACTTAGACAATCGGGGACTAATTGAACCCTTTGGTGTATGGATGAATGTCAACACAACTATAAAGGGAATCACCACAAAAGTCGATTTAAAAATTATTAACCCTAAGGAAGGATCCAGTTCCTTCCCAGCATTAGTAGGAAGACCATGGGGATGTAAGACAAAAGCATCCATTTCATTAGATAAAGAAAGAATAAAACCTAAAGGAAATGGAAAGAAAGTAATTGTTCATATTCATCCATCACAATGTGAGCCATGGACAGAGCCCATAGATGAAGAAGTTGATATCTGACAAATCTACAAAATACAACATAATGAGCATTGCACCAAACCAAATATATATGGAGAACTTCATTTAGGGAACCCAAAATCGGTTGGTTATAACTCAGATGTGGAATTATAAGAATGGGAGATGGAAAAATATGAACTACAAGAAAAGGAATGTTGGACCATTCAGGACATTCTGAAAAAACAAACACATCAATGTTTTTTTGTGTCCATAATACCAAAAATATTTGAAAGGAAAGTGAGAGAACAACCATCCCTAGCACCAACAAAAATAGAAAATAGACCTCCACTTCGGTATAAAGAGAGGGAATCACTAGCCCTTCATGTTGAACAAGTATCCAAAAACATATATGAACACGAATGACTTCAAAGCATAGTAGAAACATTTACAGGACAAGTTTCTCGATGGTGGGACACTCACCAGTCGAGACTACAATCATTGTCGACAGCTTCAACGTATTTTGTCGAAATATTTGGAGGAAGAAAGCTAACAAGCCAAGCACAAATACCAGTATTTACGCAAGGTCAGGATCCTGAAAGACACATAAGTATATGTGACAAAAAGTGGAAAAGGCTTGGATATAAATATGAATGATTATGGCTGCACCTATTTCCATCAACATTAGATGACCTACCAAACAAGTGGTACAAAATGGAGGAAGCCCTAGGTGAAACGTTCTTATGGAGCGAACTTAAAGAAAATTTCATCAAGGACTTCAAGTTTATATCGTAAGATGACCAACTAGTAAAAGCTATAGAAAAAATAAAAACATTCCTAAAACCGACTGTTAATAACATTTTGACAGAAATCCACAGCCGACCGAAAGCAGCATGCCATAATATTTGGTCTTTTAAAGTACCTCAGTTAAAAAGAATTCGACTAGAAATCGAGCATACAAGGGGAAAGAGATTTCGATGGAAATATTATCATCCAGAAACAACAAAAACCATCAGAGAAATACTAAAAATTGAATCAACAGAAAAAGAAGATCCTGAACAAATGATGGCAGAAGACTTCCCATCATCATTTTCACAATTCAAAGATGGAAGTCGACAAATTGATGAAAGCAAGGTGCCAGAATGGATGGATGCAAAAGTTAAAATGAAAGAATTCGACATCCCTAATGATGATAGACCAAAAATGGCAAGAATCAAAGACTACTGGAATGCGGAGCAAACAACAAAAATAGTTAACCTACTAAAAGAATTTCAGGATGTCTTCGCTCGAGATTATAAGGATCTTAAAGGTTTAGTTCAATAAATGGGTGAAATGAATATCGACATAAACCTATATGCAAGACCAATAAAGAAATGACCATACAAGCTTGCTCATAAATATTAAGAGATAGTGAAGAAATAAATTCTCAATATGTTTATGACCAGAATTATCTACCTTATTGACCAGTCGGAGTGGGAAAGGCCAATGGTTGTACAACTAAAGAAGCACAACCCGACAAGATTGAGAATATATGTAGATTTCCATGAGCTAAACAAAGTCACTCTGAAAAACCCATTTCTAACTCCTTTTATAGATGAAATTCTCCATGAAGATGCAGGGCATGAATGTTACTCGTTTACAAATGGCTTCTTGGGGTATAATCAAGTACCGTGTTATCACTGGAAAATTACCCAAGGCTGTAAAGGCTATTCCCAAGTAACAGAAAAAACCAGTTTTAAAGAGAAAATTGGTTTTTTCCTCTTTCAAGAGGGATCTCTCACAAAATATTAGCAAGGTTGGATATATATAAGCAAAACTATTTTTAATTGGTAAGATTGTTTGAAACTGAACACATGACCATTGGGCTATGGAGTCAAAATATGAATATATAAATAGAGATTTTCCATGGAAGTTTTAAACAGAGGCAAGGTAGCTACTCAGTCACAGTCAAAATTTGATTGTTTGGTGAAAAAAGAAGAACATGAACAAACCATAAACACAGAGCATTGTAAAAATGAATTATGTATCAACTTTAGAAGAAAGGTTTGGTGGACATCTGAAAACAACATCTAGAGCATAGTAAATATGAATTCCAAATTGTCATACTCTCATTTCATACATGAAGGAAAACATAATGGAAAGATAAAACTGGAAAAAGATTCACATAAGAAGGGAAAGTACAGACTGCAACATGAAATAACACATGAATCTCTGAAAAATGCCAACTTTCAACTCTATAATTTTAAATAAGTACTTGAATACACCAATCTCTAAAATCTCATGGGTTCCAACCCTCGCTTCATCAAATTTATGAATACTTATACAATTGCTCCTCGAGCTAAACAATAAACCTAACAGTCTAACGATTTCAACTGTTTACTACATGTTTCAAAGCGTTTATCTGCTACAAAATAGTTTTGATATCACAAAACTTTTTAACTAATGATTTTTAAAAATAACATTTTATCAAAAAATATACCCTTTCGTTGAAACTCTTTTTGTGTTGTCTTCTTTGATGTATTCATGGTTGTAACTTATATTTAGTTGATCCATATTGTTGAACTCCTCTCCAATGTTCAGAATTAGGAAATTTGCAACAACCATTTCATGTGCTAGAAATCTAAGCTCCATGTTGTCTCCATATGAAAAATTAGGCACCTTGGCACGCGAGACTTTAAAGTCAAATAATAAATCGAACTCTTCAGCCAATTTATCAAAAACAACTCTTCCAGACAAAGCGTGCTGCATATCTTCAAACTTACTATGATTTGACCTGCAATTGACCAATTTATCAAGATATTCCTTTTGAGACAATAATGGTCCTTTTTCCTCCCAGAAGAAAGGAATTCCCCTCTTTGACTTTATGACTTATAATATCAACTTTAGCATGTATAGTATCCAACATTCTGTACTTTCCAATCACTTTTCTAGCCCAAGAGATAACAACCACTCTGTCTCGGATATCAAACCTTCTGACTTGGTCCTCTCTTAAGGTACTTAAAATGTTGATAGCATTCTGAGCTATTTCCATTGGATTCTTATTTAATCCTTGTTTTACTATCAAGATATTATGTCTGGATAATTTCAGAGCACTCTCCTGATCTACAATATAATCTAAATATGGTCTAAACTTATTAACTTCTAGATTAATATTATCCCAAATCATATGTCTAGCCCCTTGCAAGGCCATTTGTCCAACCACCTGCTTTGTTAACTTGGTATTCTGATTAATTAGTTCTTGACATTTTTCCTCTACTTCCTTCTTCTCTTGTTCTCTTTTCAAAATTATCTCTTCTAGATTCTTGTTCTGTTGCTTTAACCCTGTGAGTTCTACATCTTTCAGGTTTACCTGAGACATTGATTTAGAAAGAGAATTTGCATATGTTTCTACAGAAGGAACAATAGACTGATTTTTAACTTCTTCACATTTTTCCTGTAATTCTTTTTCTCTTGTTGCCAACTTAATTTTTAGGTCCTTCTCATTTTCTATCAGAAGCTTAGCATCCCTTTCCCAATGTTTTTCTTTTTCTTCAAGATTTAACAGATTGGATTTACAATCAATCAATTCAGTGCTTAATGATTCCTTCTCCTTCTCAAACTCTATCAATTCAGTTGTCTAAATAAGCTGAGTTGAAGAAATTTTTAATTTCTTCTTTAGCAGCTGAACTTCTTTCTATTTTTCATCAAACAACTTTTGAGCCACTGCTCCTTTGTCTGACTGCCCATCAACCTTCAATAATTCCTCCTACAACTTTTTGATTTTGAATTGAAGGGCCTTGTTCTCAACCTTTTCTTTTAGTAGGAGGTCCTGAACTTTCTTTTTGTTGGACTCCAATTTAGACACCTGTAATGTAGATTTAAGCAATTTTGTATATTTGATATCACATGTTTCTCTGTGAAGGTGTATCATATGTGTGGTAGGGATATTCTCTAAGTTCAGATTCACCTCTGATACCTTATTACCAACAGTCATGGCCAAACTCGGGGTATATTTGGCATGATCCCTTACATATTTTAAAGTTACATCTGACTTTGGAAATTGTCTCACTTCCTCGTATAATTTTATTGTTTCATCAAAAGTTTTATCACCTACTTCCCTGTGGGTATTCAACCACTCCTCTTTTGATGTATACTTATTTTGGGTTACTTCATCAAATACATTTTCCTAAAGCTCCAGACCAATTACTTTGTATTTTTCTTGCTTGTGTTTACCTTTCACACTGCTTTTCTTCACCGGTACCATTTGTACCTCCTGTCCAATTTTATGCTTCTTCAGTGTACTAGCAGTGTCTTATTCTTCAATGTCCATGAAACCTGAATGTTCTTTCTTCTTTGAATTTCCTGAAAAGATTATTAATGACGAAATATTGCCAGCAACTGCAACTATGTTAGAAAGATCCATTGGGGAATAAATATTTCCAGGTATGGATGAGACAGAGTCTTGTTCCATGCTGATATTATCTGGGGTATTGTTATGAAAATATTCTCAATTAGTTGCCTCTTTGAGTCCAACTACTTCAGTATGTTCAAAAGGCTTGTTTTTGTTTTCCTACCTTCTTTTAGATATTACCTAGTGTGGATCATAGTTGATAGCAGTTCCCAAATAAAATCCCATGCTTCTAAGCAAATTATCTATCATTTGTAGAGAAGCTCTAATTTTGACAACATATCGCCCTTCCACCCAGGGAAATTTAATATCTGGACTCTTCTTAAAGCTTAAGATGTGTTCTTCCTCAACTATAAGCCTTTGTCTAATAAATTCCAAAGAAAAGATTCTAGTTGTTAGAAATGCTGGAAGAATATAAGGCTAGTGCACAAATCCATAAACCTTATAATTTTTTCAGACTCTGAAAGGAAACAGTCTCCTATCCTTTTACTAGGGAAAAGTTCAAATGTTTCCTTCATATTTGGCAATACCCTGGGCAATCATTTCTGAAAGAAAATGATGTATATTTCTGCGATCAAAAAATTCATGAACTTGTAATAATCCTGGGTCATTCAATCAGTGATTACCAACTTAGGAAATTATATGTTATATTCATTATGTGATAAGAAGATATTCAGCAAAAAGGACTGGAATCTGAAAACTCTAGTATTGTGGAAGTTGACTAACTGAGAATGAATGCTCTTAGCTAAGAACTCATCAAACTTAAGGAAACCAGACTAGAAAGACTGGCCTGGAATTTTAGACTCAATTGGGCAAGTACTTAATATAAACAACAGACTCAACAATGACTCTATAACATAACCATTAGCGTCTAACCCCAAAAATTAACTGCCTAAATTTATACACGACTGGGTTTCTTCATTAAACAAAACCAGGTCAATAGGGTAAGATAAACTTATAACCTCGCTAGCAGGCCTTAAACATGACTTCAAAAAGGTTTCCTTACTCTCAGATGCATACTCTTGGAAGAATTGTATGATTCTTTCTTCTTTGTACTCCTGGGATAAATGAACAAAATCATCTGGGACAGATAGGATTTTGCGGATAACAGAGGAATGAATAGGGTAAAGGATCTTAGACTTAGGTTCATCCATGACAACTTCTTCAGCTGCAGAATAGTTATTCACACACCACTCAACAAATTCAGTGCAATTGGTGGTCTGGTCATTAGAAAAAATAAAATAAATTAAAGACCTGAAAACACCACGGGTGTCACTACCTTGGTCCTTAAGAATTTTCAATTTATTTTTAGCCATCTCAATTGTTTCATTCAGCAAATTGATTTCAAAAACTTCAACATTTTTGTCTTTGAAGCTTTCCTCAACCTTGTGATAGGAAACCCCTAACTTTTCACTATCTGCCACTTCTGCAACTTCTATTTCATCCATTTTAAAAAATATTGGAACGTTTCAAGATGCCTACCTTGTTAATTAGCACAGTGTTCCGCTTCTTCCACATTGACACTTTGCCCATATTCAAGGTTATCATCGATTTCCAACGCTCAGAAAAACAAACCTTTGAACTCCACATAGGTATTTTTTATATATTTTTTACGTCTCATAACCATTGTGCTTCTCCTATAATCTATATCGTAGATTTTTGTTTTTTTTGAAATCTAAGTCGTTCATGTGCAAGATATCAATACCAAGACTCAACATTATTACCCTGCACAACTTGATTCGGCGGAATCAATATCAACCATTGATCTGCAATCTATCTTCATCAGAACCGTCAAACTGTGAAAAGATTTAACATTCTGCTAAGCATTTTAAACCTGATCAATCGAGCAACTTCCATTTGTAGGATGCACCTTATCCATCGATCAAAACTTGACCACTATAGCAAACATTGATCAACATAGCCCCTACCACTTTTCGCAAATCCCAATCTTGAATTTATCCACGCTAGTTCAATTTGTGGAATTGTTTCTGGCCGTAGATCTATCTTTGCTCACATCTTCTCTATCCAATGTTTCCACCAATTAACCAATTCCGCAAATGGGAAAACTTCCTTCATCTGAGCATGTTTCAAACAATGGAACGATCCACCACTGTATATCAAATCCATTTCTTCATCGAATGAACCATGCTGAAAGATCATGTTAACCCAATAATCTAAAGAGCACTTCCACAAAATTTTCAAATATGATCATTTCCAAACCCTTCAATTAAACAATCCACAATTTCAAATATAGTGCTAACATACCGATTGCAAAAGAAGACCAAAAGAAAACTACATTCTTCTGTGAATTTGGTTCATTTGCTTACAAAGTTATGTCGTTTGGTCTAAAAAATGCACCAGCCATATTTTCAAGAATAGCGGTCAAAGCATTCCAAGAATATATCTACAAAAAAATGGATGTGTACTTTGACGACTGGACAATTTACTCTATGCTAAAAGATCACTGCAAATGGCTAAGGTTAATGTTAGAAAGATGCTAACAAATTCAGCTATCACTTAATATAAATAAATGTATCTTTGTAAATCCTATAGGAATCCTACTAGGACATATTGTATGCAAAGAGGATATCAAAGTCGATTTCGCAAAAATCAAAATCATTCTTGACTTGAAACCACCAGTTAACCCAAAAAAACTCAGAGTTTTATTGGCGCATACAGGCTACTACAGGAAATTTATTCAACATTATTCAGACATGACATATCCTTTAGAATAGTTACTAAATGAAAGTCGGGAATATGAACAAACTGAAAAATGTGATGCATCATTCGACACTTTAAAAGAAAAAACTAGTTGAAGCACCTATTCTCCAATTCCCAAACTGGTTAGTAAAATTTCATGTACATATCGACGCATCTAGTATAGCAATCGGTGCAATACTGACGCAACCAGGAGATGATGGAATGGATTACCCAATAGTATACAGTAGCAGAAAATTAAACAAAGTCGAATGTAATTACTTCATGACAAAAAGGGAAGCACTAGGGATGGTCTTGGCACTTCAAAAGTATTGACACTATTTGCTAGCTAACCCTTTTTTGTTTTACACCGATCACCAAGCATTAAAATATTTAGTAAATAAACCCTTATATCACAGAAGAATATTTCGTTGGTTATTATTATTCCAAGAATTTGAGTTTGAAGTTATAGTTTGACCAGGAAAACTAAATGTCGGACCTGAACACCTATCGAGAATTGACACTGGGGAGGAGCCGACTGGAGTCGACGATGACCTACCATATGCACATATGTTTAGAGTAGAAGTTGTGCCTATCGAACTAGAAGAAATAACACAATTCTTAGAAAATGGACAAGCACCAGAAGGAATGAGTGACAAAAAGAAGAAAATTTTAGCAATGAAAGTTGCACCTTATAGCATAATAAACAGGTTCTTCTATAAACTCGGTTTAGACAAGGTACTCCGTCGATGCATTATGTAGAATGAGAGAGAAAATATAATGCATGAAGCACACTATGGCCTAACTAGAGGACATTTCCAGTCTGACACGACTTCTAAAAAGATCCAACAGTTGGGATTATGGTGGTCGACATTATACCATGATTGTTGAAAATTTGTTAGTAAATGTGATCGTTGTCAACAACTAGATCAGACCCTACCAAGTACTGATATGCCCTTAATATCAATAAATCCAAGTTTAACATTTGAAATTTGGGCGAACAACTTTATAGGACCATTTCCAATACCTGCTAGAAGGTCGGGAGCACGTTATATTATAACAACAGTCGAAAATGTTACTAAGTGGGAAGAGGCAGAACCTCTCAAAACTTGATCTAGAGAAGTGACCGCAAAATTTATATATGAGAATATCATTACAATATTTGGCTATCCACTGACCTTGATCAACAATCAGGGATCACACTTTATTAACAGAACAATCACAGCTTTAACAAACCAGTTTAAAATTGAACATAGAAGGAGCACGGCTTACCATCCTTAATCCAATGGTGCAATTGAAGCATTTAACAAAACTCTAACAGGAGGCCTAAAAAAATACTGGGATGAAAAAAATTCCTGTTGTCTTATGGGAATATAGAATGGTGTATAAACAATCGAGAGATCAGACACCGTTCATACTTGTTTATGTCCAGGAAGAATTCGTCCCATTGCACTTTCAACAACAAACACCAATAATTGACAACATATTGCACATTGATTTTGAAGAGGCTAAGAAAGAGCAACTAATGCAACTGGCTAAACTAGAGGAACATCAACTGATTACAATACAACACCAAGAAATCCAAAAGCAACAATAGAAAGCATGGCATGATTGAAGCATTAAAAATAAAAACTTGTCTATATGAGACCTTAAGTTGTTGTATAAAAGTCGAGTAAAAGGAAAACCGAAAAAACTACACACGGAGTGGATGGGACCATATCTTGTTGAAGAAATCAATGCTAATGGATCAGCCCGATTGAAAACATTACAAGGCAGAGTATTTCGGAAACTTGTTAATGGTTCTTGACTAAAGCAGTACAAAAAATAAAAAACCTAAATATTAAAAAAAAAGCGGTTCCATAACAGTTAACAAAATTTGAAAAAAAAAATAAAAAAACTATAAAAACCTAAAAAATAAATACAAAAAAAGAAACAATACGGAAAAAATAAAATGATAGGTATTATGGAGAGAAATTCCTATGGCTTGGGGTACCACAACAAACAACTTGACTCTAGAAATCAATCATATTCTATATGCAAGAGAAACCAAATATCTAACACTAAAGGATCTCAATTCATACCTTATTCCGGACGGTTGATGTAGATCCCCATTGAGCTTTCCAACTCCAGCTTGTATTGATAAATTGCTTCCTCAACACTCAGCAAACAAGACAAGCATGCTATATATAATTGTGTTAGACCTACTCTAGCATATATAATCAATAACATATAAGCATTTAAAAGCATCCATGGATTAAATACTCATTTAAACACACATTATTGGATAGGAAAAGATATTTCTATTAATATAAAACAGAGATTACAATAGTGACAACCTCTGTCAGCACGTCTGCGAATCGGAGAAACTGAGTCCTCCACTTGGGCCTCCACCACTTCAATCCTCCATCTCTCAATAGCAAGCTCACAAGCAAAAGGCAAGCTTGGGAAGAACACAAAAGTGATTCAAGGGACAAAGGGATGCAGACTCAAGTATAAGCTTCAGCAACAATGGACTATAGTTTTCTTGCTCTTCAATTCCTCCCCCTTCAATGTATCCAAAGGGTTCCTTATATAGCTCTTCAATGGGGTAATGAAAGGTCAAATCCGAGCAATCGCAAAGCATATGGAAGGCCAGGAGACAAGTGAGTTGGATCCACATCAAGGAAAACTCCAAAAGAATTTGTCCTTTTGCACACATCCCGATGTACACAGGTTTAAGGGTCAAATCCGCATATATACGCGAGAAAGGGATTAAAAGTAACATATGGAAATTTTTGCATGTTTTTAGGGATGATATTGGAAACATCAAAGATACAAAAATGGTCCATGGGGTCTAAAGAGTCTGTAGAGGGACAAGGAAGGCCATAAAAGTGTGATTCACCATGTGTGGTAAAATCAGCTGTAACAGATGCCCCCTAATGTGTGAGGTCAGAGGGGTCATACAAAGGCCTAAATACATTATAAGTCCATCCTAGAAGTGGATTGATGAAGAAACCAGTGGAAGAACCAGCCATCTAATCAGTATAATACAATGATAAAACTCTGTATATAACTGCAAGTAGATACAACAGTCCTGGATACATAAGAGTACAATGGCCATGAATAGACATGATAAAAAATATGACATTTGTGGTCATCGCCACTTACAATATATATAGCTCAGAATATCCATAATTAATATATACAAAGGATCATGATCTCCATGAAGGATGAAGATATATAATGGATCAAGATCTCCATAATGGTTGGAAATGTCTGACATATACTGGAATCAAGTCACGAGAGCTGAAATCTCATGAACACTAGCACGATCAAGGAGGTAGCATATAAGAGATGCCACCAAACTGGAAGGTCTTATACACAAACTACTATGAGTACATGTCCTACTATGTCAATAGAGGTGTCGAGGTCAAACATAGTAGTCCATTGTCTGATTACCGGTCATTGATGTATACCATTAACAGATGCGAGATCACCCATCGATAATGAAAATGGGAATCAAGGTACTAGAGTGAAACTAACAAGTGTGAATAAATGTTTTGAGGTTGAACACTTGAGAGAATCCATCGATTAGGAGACATTGATGTATTCCCAAAAACTATCGATGGTGATAGAACCTGCAATGATGACTGCAAGTCTCAAGGCACTCAAAACTGACTCTAGATTTGTATCCCAGAATAAATGATCTGAAGTCGATGGGATGAAATCCACTGGAAGGAGGGCATTAAGGCATCCCCCATCATCCAACACGAGGTACTCAGCAAAGTTGTATAATGTGGAAGGAATCGATCATAAGGTGCGTGAACCAGTAAGTGTACCGAGAATGGCCAACATGCAAAGTCAAGATAACTAAGGAATTGTCGACTCAGGTTTCAACTTCCTTCGAACAAGAGCATAAAGGTGAATGGTGACTGAATGTAGGAAACATAGACTCGATATACAAAACTAGGACATCTCTGTGACACAGGCGGCATCGACAAAGGCTCCATAGGGACTGGAAGCTTAACCAGTCAATGGAGATAAACTCAGATAAATGAGTACAGCTCATAAATTCAAACTATTAACCCAACCAATAGATGTGATATTCAGTGCTCTGTTCAAAGGTGACATGACTCGACTACTGCCAAAGATAACATCTTTTCTTGTCTGGATTTTTGGTTTTTTAATGATTTATTTTTTTTGGACTTTTTCAAATATTTTCAAAGCTTGAAAAAAGAATAAAATCACTTTAAATTTATAGACTAGGAGGAGACAAGTGTCAAATGGGCAAACAAACTAGTTCCAAGCAACGGAACATACCTATGCTCAATGCAAGGACACATGTGTAGGATAGCGACACTCGGGGGAAAGTCCCCTCTCGGTAAAAATAGGGAATCAAGCTGCAAAGGATATATAAAATATCCCAACTAACTCCATACAGGTACTGGGCCTGAATTCCATACTACTGACACTCGGCAGGATAGCAGGTCTAGCCTCACTCCACCAGGCCTCGTGGCCCTTGATGTTCTATGCAGTGGAGTGCATGAGACCCACAGTTTACAATTGGAGTATTGCGCTATTGAGTGACATGAAGCAATAGCTCAATGACTGCAAGATGGACAGGGTATGAAACTTTAGTTTCAGCAGTATACTAAGCACGTTCTTCTTCACGGGGTTCAAGATCCAGCCCAACAACGTTGGGTAGATGCGATGCGCAGACTAGGTGGAGGTAGGGTGTCCAACCCCTATCCAGCTGATTTCTTTCCATGGTGGTGGCAGCAGATAGTTTCCATCTATGATTACCCCTATGCAGGGATAGATTTTCGGGGAGATCCCAACATGCCTCTACCACTAGGATCAGCATACTGTGACATTGGTAACGAATCCCAACCCTCTTTTTAAGTTTTTTGAATTATTTAATTTTTTTGTGTTTTTTGATATATGGAACCAAAATACATGTTTATGCATGACAACACATAGTGACATCCTGTCATATGTATGAAAATGTAGGACCACGGTGGCCTGACAGTTTCCCTCATCATAGACGGAGGGGAAGAGGAGATGACATCATGGGTGTGGATGTGGAGCGTATGCTCCAAAGAATCCATACAAACTTCATGCAACTGACACATAGGGTACCCATGGCGCAAGTTGAGGAATTTCCTGAGGCCATGCAGCGTCAGGTGGTGGGTGTACCACGAGCATGGGTGTGGTTATTTCGATGGCTAGCTAGAGCCGTGGTGACATTCCATGATTAGAGCCCCCCTCCTCCTCCCTAGGCTTAGATACCTGGGAGTGGTACATTTTTTACTACCGTGTATTTATAGTTTGGTGGCTTGGAAGCCCCATTTTTGTATTATGACACTTATGTATTATCACATTTCAGATGTTTAATGAAAAACTTTTATGATGATCGATTTATTTATTTACATGTGTAAAAATGTATGTTTGTGATGAGCTTATTGTCTATGAAACAAATGCCAATCTAACACATAGTTAGCATATGAGTCAGCAACTTGATTATAAATTCTTGGAACATGTATTTATGTTATGTTGTCAAATTACCGTTCTAACAATCTCACACATAAGAATCTTCGTAATAATGTTGGATCCCTAACATGATACAAGCCATTAAGCTGTGACACTACTAATTACGAATCAAGACGTACCTCAAGAGAGAGAACACCATGTGAAATGGAATCCCATAGAAGCTCGATAATGGCACTATACTCAACAACATTGTTTGAAGAGGGCCGTAAATATACGTCTCCTAAAGACAATACCTGACCCGTAGGAGTATAAATCACCCAAGAAGCAGAGGCTGAGTGTTGAGTGTGATGGCTAGCACCATCCACGAATCCTATATAGATGGAAGACTCCATTGACATCTACCATGAGAAATGAAAGCTAATCACAAACCCGATCACCATAAGAAAAACCTAACTATGAAAAAATATTATACAATAATGTACAATAGTCAGCCCTAGCTGAGGATCATGCATAGTACTTTTTAAGATAGAGCCCATTTCTAGGCTCTGCCAAGGCTGTCCCCTCATAATCTACTAGCTCATATGCGCCCTTCTCTAACACACGTTTAACACCATAAGGACCATGCCACATGGGGTTCAACTTTCCTGCCCCCAAGGGTTCTTTAGCTTGATCCCACAAAAGGACCAAATCTCCTTCACTAAACTTCCTTAGATGGACAAATTTATCATACTGGACCTTAACGCGACGCTTATTCACTTCTAGATCCACCAAGGCATCTCGACGCTACTCATCAAGCTGCTCTAAGTGGACCAAACGTTCCTCCAATGGGGAAGTGTCTGGTAAGAGTTCTATGGCTAGCTTCAAAGAAGGGATTTCGCACTCAACCGGCAATACAGACTCCACTCCATGTACAAGTTGATATGGAGAAAAATTGGTGGCAGTCTTAATCATGGTCCTATAAGCCCACAAAGAAGGATATAACATGATATGCCGATTGGTCTTGCTTTGTGCGATGGTTCGTTGGAGAATGGACTTAAGTGATTTGTTCACTGCTTCAACCTGTCCATTCGCCTGAGGGTAATAAGAAGAGGAATTCTCCTACTTATAACCTAACTTCGAGGCCAACTCTTCCATCATTCGATTCTAAAGGTGCCTACCATGGTCAGTGAAAAGCTCCTTCGGAATACTGAACCGAGTAATGATCTGGTTGAATACAAAATGTGCGGCTGTCTCACCGTCATATTTAACTATGGGCATAGCCTCAGCCCATCTCGTGAAATAGTCAACAGCCACTATAGAATGATGATGCCCCCCAGCTGAAGCTGGGTTGCAATCCATGAAATCAATCCCCCACTTATTGAAGGGACCGACGGTGATAATTGGATGCAACGGGGTAGGATGTCAGCGCATATTGCGTGCAAACACCTGGAAAGGGTGGCACTTCTTGACCGCATTGACACAATATTTACAGATCAACGGCCAAAAATAACTCGCTCTCAATATTTTTTGGGATGTAGAAAGCCCAGGATAATTGACCACCACACGCCCCTCCATGGCAATCATTCAACACAAGCTCAGCCTCCTCATGAGTTAAACAACAACGTCAAATGGAATCTACCCCGCAGTGGTATAATGTGTTATCCACTATGAGGTAATTCTTGGATACGTGACATAACCATCGTTGTTCATCCCGTGAAAGGTGAGTAGGGACCTTCAATGTCTGTAAATATATGGTAATATCTCCATACCATGGATCCAAAGTTGAGATCAGGAAAATGTGCTCATCGACAAATGTATCTTTGCAAACTTTCTCCTCTTCCTCGCTTGGGAAATCAGATATAAGCTCTGCAAAAATCAATGATTTTTTTGGATTTTTCTGAAACAAACTTGAGATCAAATTCTTGCAAGATGACAATACACTTATTATACTTTCCCCCGATCATCCTTCTAGTGAGGACGAACTGAAATGGATTGACATGGGCTACCACCAAGGTATGGCGAAGGAGAATATAGTGTCTCAATCCTTGAACCACATGAACGGTAGCTAAGGCAAGTTTCTCCACATGGGAATAATGGATCTTTGCATCTATAAGGTTTTGGCTCAAATAATATATGACATGCTCCTGGAGCTCCTCATCCTCTTGAACCAAAACCATACCAATCGTCTCCATGGACGCGGCCACATAAAGTAAAAGCCACGGCTATAGTTGGGTGGACTAATCACCGGGGGCGATGCTAAGACTCGTTTAAGTGCATCAAAGGACTCCTGGGCTCACTCATCCCAGCAAAAGGTAGTGTCCTTCTTCAAAATATGGATAAATCCTCTAGTCAAATTGGCAAAGTTAATGACGAATCTCTGCAAGAAATTTGTCATGCCTTGCAAACATTGAAGATGTCTAATGTTTCTCGAGGGAGACAATTGAAGTATTGCCTCAACCTTTAAAAGGTCAACTCTTATACCCTCCTTGGAGACAATGAACCCTAATAAGCAACCAGAATTCACACAAAAGATGCACTTATGAGGATTTAACCTAACCAATTAATGGCGGCATCTTTCGAACACTAATCTCAAATGGTAGGAATGACGAATCCTCTGACGAGAATGAGCAGCAAGGTCATCCAAAAATACTTCCATAATCGATTTGAGATCATGGAAGATCAAGGTCATAGCCCACTGAAAAGTGGCTCTGGCTTTTTTAAGGTCGAAAGGCATCTTCCGGTATGCAAACGTACCCCAAGGACAAATAAATGTAGTTTTTTGTTGGTCCTCAGGTTTAATCTGGATTTGATTGTATCTAGAAAATCCATCCATAAAGGAAAATATCTCGCTTCCCACACACTCATCCAAAATTTGATCAATTAATGGTGTGGGAAAATTATCCTTAGGACAGGTGTAATTCAAATCATGGAAATCAGTGCATATACGGATCGTTCCCTGGTTTTTATCAACCAAAACGGGATTTGAAACCCACTCCATCAAGGGAATGGGATAGATAAAACTGGCATTTAACATCTTTTCTATCTCAACCTTAATCGCGGGTGCTTTTCTAGGATTCACTGCATGCAAGCGTTGTCGAATATGCTTACCATTGGGATAAGTTTTAATTTCATGTTCAACAATGCAAGGGTCGATACATGGCATTTCCTCGTATGACCAAGCAAGGACATCATGAAACTCTTTGAACAGCTCGATATACTCTTAAATCTTAGCATGGGAACATTCTTCCCCAATATAGACATTCTCAATCTTGCCAGGATCGCGAGAGATATTGATAGGAATGGTAGGAGATATTTTCGCCATGTTTCCATCAGCCATCGGACCAGGAGAGATTAATGGAACCATGGGACTACCAATTCTCTCACTAAGAATCTCCCTAAAGTCTTCACACTCCAAACGGTCAAGCTCGGGAAGAAAATAAGATCTATGATGTAACTCTTCCCAAGGTGGCTCAACCCAAAACATGGCCTCAATAATAGCTTCATCTGATAGAAAAACACTATCAAGGCAGTCATGCACGTGAGAAGACTCAACTGCCCATGCAGGCAGTATATATGGGTCCTCCTCCTTCGTCCATGAAGAGGAAGGACTAGTCTCTGCAACACATTCAAGATTCACTTGATATGCTATCATTATTGTAGGCAATGGCACATCCGTTCTGATAGGCTCACACGAAGGACTCGGTGTAGGAAGAATCCAAGGATCTTCCATATGGGCAGTGCAAAAAGACATCGAACTCAATGACGATGAAGCCTCACCGAAACTAGACCTGATCATAAGAACAGGTGCAGGACAACTAAAGGATCCCATAAGGGATGGATACATGCCAACACCCACACTCCGAGTTGCTAGCTGAGAGTGCTCGACAATCGAGATAGAAGCTCCCGAAGATGTGATAACACATAGATTCTTGAATGACGTTTGATCAATCGTAACTATCTTCCCATTAAATGGAAAGCATACAAATCAAAATAGAGAAGAAGCTATGGCTTGCATACTATACGTCCAATTCCTACCCAGTAACAGATTGTAATTAAGGGGTGCATCAACAACCTCGACCTTGATCGTGACAGTCTTCCCTCCTAAACGGACCTTAAGAGAAGGAAGAATGTCATGCAGCTAAAACAATCTACCATCAAAAGTAGTCAACATGGTAGCGGATTTAGACAACTCAGGGGAATCCAAACCCTTCCAACATGCCAAATACATCACACTGAGCAACAGTGCCTTGGTCAATCACAATGCATTTGACGGTCATGTTAAGACATTCTACATGAATTAAGAGAGACACATAGTAAGGCAAGTGAGGCTGTAGTCCCATGGTTTCAAATTTGATGATAGAGGAAGAGTTATCATCGTTAACACCAAGAGCAGAAACCAAATCCTTCCTTTGCGAAGGACAACTTTGAAGTACTTCGAGTGCAAACATTGCACAAGGAGTGTGGCCCAAATCCTTGCCAACAGAATAGTTCTGGGTGGCTCGGTCATTAGGATTGTGCCCTGAACGCTTAAGGACTCCCTTAGGAATGCAAGGTGAAACTTCAGGTTTATCCATAGGGTTTTCAATACGCAAAGGACTCTCAGGTGGAGCAGGTTCCTTTCCAAGGTCTGGTTGTGACGAACCATAGTCCTTCACACGAGTCACAACCTTAGTAGCACACACCATATTGATGCAACCATGACCACAACTAGATTCTAGCAGATCTTGATCTCCACCAGATTGATCATGGGTCCTCAAGTTCATGTTTTGATTATGGGTTAAAGGGTTGGTCAGCACAACTGGGCCTTGCGCTATGAACCTCGAGGCTTCTTCTATACGAGGGCACAAGTGAGTGAGGTGGTCATCCTTACACAACTTGCAAGGAAACTTATCCTTACATTTATACTACTTCTCCCCCCCAGCATTTCAGGAATTCTTGTCATTAGGATTGGCATTTTCATTCCTATTCCCACCCTTATGATTGTTTTTACCCTTCTTCCTATTCCTTTCAGGTTGCTGGTTACCCTTCTGGTCTAATGATTGCACCGAAAGCACACTCACCGTTTGGGTGGGTTGAGATGAAGCCATGGCTTTTGTTGAGGTAGATTGGTTGATAGACAATTGACTGACCTATTGCACAACCAAATCCATAGGTTTGGTACTCGTACAACCAACAATGCCATCGGCATGTGGTCCAGGGTTGACCTTAAAGTCGAAACTAGAATGCAGAGCATTAGGAATGATCTCATATAACAAATCGGATTGAGCATAAATCAAATCCAATTCTTGCGCCCTAAAAATGGCTTGTTCCTCATTCTGAACTCTGGACATAGAAACATCCTTTGCTATATAAGGCAGTAACGATTTAAGGAACCATTCGAGGAGAAACTTCGGCGGTATGAAGGCTTTAATCAATCTCTTCCATCTACGCCACTCTTGGATATGGTCTGAGATATGCATGGATTTGTCTTGTTGAAATGTCGACAAGAGTTCCGTACCAACGTCATAACGCACTGGTAGATGGAAGTGGTTAAGAAAATTCATAGCTAGGTCATCAAACAAAACGAATGCCCCCCTAGGTAACTCTATGTACCATTTCGCTACAGGCCCGGTGAGGGTGCGTTGAAACAGCCTTAAATGGATCAAATATTCATGTAAGGAATTAGAAGAGCACCAAAGGTGAAATGTAGTAACATGTTCACTAGGATCTTCTCCTAGTTTTCCCTCGAATTTTGGAATGTCCGAGGGAAGCTTATTAGGGACAGCCAACCAAGCCGGGTCATGAGATAGTGGATTGTTCGTTAGTCTCGACAAATCAGGTAGATTTAACGTTGCGAGGAAAGAGAGCCTAGGTTGAGCACATTGATGCGACACTCCCTGATAATTTTGGTTCACATAAGACTCATTACCATAACCACCATGGCCATGGCCATAGTGCCCTCCTCCCATTTGACCCGTGTAGGGTGGCATGGAAGAACCATAATGTGGTGTACCTTGACTATGTGGGGCTACAAAGCCATAATTCAGAGAGTAAGCAAGTTGTTGATACCCATACCCATAAGGTGAATAACTCTGTCCATATTGTGATCCATAATATGGTCCATAAGAAGTCCCATGAGATGTCCCATGAGAACTCCATAAGTAGGAATACAACCTCCTGAGACAATAGGTGGTACTTGACTTTGAGACATGACTACGCGAGTAGCATTAGTACAAACATGACTCATAGCAACATTTCAGCCCGAAGGACCACGTGAATGAGGGGGGGAATAGCATTCGAAGAACTAGGAATAGAGGATGAAGGGACATGTGAAATGATGTAAGTGGAATTCCCTATAGTCACTCGTCTTGGTTCTGGTATTCGAATAGGACTAGTAACACCAAGTGTACGATGAACATATGATGTAGCCTCCACTTCCTGGATGGAGGGTGCAATGTGACTCATGTTCCAAAACCTATCCACATGGAAATGACTAGGAATTCCCCCAGGCATAGTGTTAGGTTCAAACTCTGACTCGGCATGCTGTGCTGAATCATGTGCAGGAATACCAGACATGTCATAACTAGTGCTCGCAGGTTCATGATGAGTCTCATTGCTTGGAAACCAATACCGATGACCTGTGAATGAGTGATCATACCTAGAGTGTGTAGGTATATCAAGTGAAGGATCATATGTAGGAGTAGAATCTTCTTCCCCAACCTCATGAGGTGGAGAAGGCAGCTCAGGAATTTCATCTTCATGATCTCCCATCATGTGTGAATCAATGTGAGAAGTAGTCCGCCTAGACTGTCTGTGTCTCTCTCCCAAAGGAGGAGGAGATGTAGAAGGTGGAAGTCCTGCTAAATGACGAGAATGGCGAAGTGCCACACCCGAATCCACGATGACTCAAAAAATGAAAAAGAATCTCCTAATTATGCAAACCCTAAGAAATCTAGCATGCATAGAGCATACACCTATATAATCTAAAGCCAATCACAAGCAAACAAGGGTAGGATATGTGAGCTCCCGAATGAAGCAGGTATGTCTCGCCTAGGAGAGGCTTGAGACTCCCATACACAACAAGCGGAGGTTTGTAACCAATTATTGTGGCCCTCAGCTTCAATGCATATAGCGATTGTGCTGTCTGACCCCAACCTGGCCAAGACACCTGCAGAATAACCCCTATGAGGTACCCCCTCAATAACCTAGGTAAGGCAACTAAGGTCACCTCAATATAATCAATGCTTAGGTCGACAGTCACAGGCGGGATTGACCATATGGGCAGGGTAGCAAAGCCCAAAACTCTTGAAAGAGGCCCCAAATACAAATACAATCCTGGAAATATCTCCGGTGCTACTAAGTTATGAGTAGGGGTCATCCCAATCAATAACCACTCACATTGCCTCGTGCTTAAATCCCTTGTAAGAGGAAAATCCTGAGAAACACTAATTATACCAAGGAATTTCACACTCTCACCTGGACAGACACATACATGTTGTTGTTTAGTGGTCTTGGAGAATTTACTCATAATGAACAATTCCAAGACCCTAAAACCTAATCTTGTCGTTGTACCCTATCAAAGAAAATAGTGTAATCCATTTTAATTAAGCGTTGATTTTATTTGGCTTTATTACTCAAAAAAGGAAGATGACTGTGCAACCAATGGTGTTATGACACAACATGAAGTAAAATGCACACCTAACAATCAATGCAAATGCATTGTGTCGAATGAAAAGCAGGGCATGCTACTACGTGAAATGCAAAATTTTCTTCAAATGACAAATGCAATCATTCCTAAATGAATTCCTGACTAATAATCCTCTAAGCAAACCTAGTGCAAGTACCATGCAAAATGCAAAGTGCAATGATGCATAATGATGCAAAGAAGCAAATATTTTTGGATTTTTGAATAAAAATGAGATAATAAAGCAAACGAATAACTCTACCACCCCTAAACTTTGCAAGCACAATCAAACAACACTCACGCAAAGCATTAAGGTAAAAGAGACCTAATGCACTAATCCCAAAATAAAAAATCGAAAAATGCAATGACAAGAACATTCTTAAAAAAATTACCCTAAAATGCGTTTCTGGTGAGAAACAGAGGTGTATACAGACTCTAGAAGCATCAAAGGAGACTTAGCAATCATCAAAACTCACCCAGCAACACTCAATCTTCCTCTACAAGGAAAAACTCAGGGAATACATGACTGTGTGCAGAAAACCTGCATATGTACGTGGATATCTCAGTCAAAACCGCATGTACACACGACTGTGAGGTAAAAACTTGCATACAGGAAGGAAAATAGATAAAAATGAAGGCAAACAGATAAGCTAAGACAAAATTCACACCTATCAAATGCTACCAGGCAAACATGCCCCGAGACCCGACTCAAAAACAAAGAAATCAGAGCAATTCAAGAACATTGAATGCCGATAAAAACCCCCAAAGGACAATGACTAGGAACTCCCCAGTAGAGTCACCAATTCTATTATGAAGAGAAATTCTAATGGTT
>LPNX010432878.1:423655-444995 GCA_001517045.1 Pseudotsuga menziesii | reverse complement strand
TTCCTATATGCAAGAGAAACCAAATATCTAACACTAAAGGATCTCGATTCGTACCTTATTCCGGATGGTTGATGTAGATCCCCGTTGAGCTTTCCAACTCCAACCTGTATTGAAAAATTCCTTCCTCAACACTTAACAAACAAGACAAGCATGCTATATATAATTGTGTTATACCTACTCTAGCATATAATCAATAACATATAAGCATTTAAAATCATCCATGGATTAAATACTCATTTAAACACACATTATTGGATAGGAAAAGATATTTCTATTAATATAAAATAGATATTACAATAGTGACAACCTCTATCGGCACATCTGCGAATCGGAGAAACTGATTCTCCCACTTGGGCCTCCACCACTTCAATCCTCCATCTCTCGATAGCAAGCTCACAAGAAAATGGCAAGCTTGGGAATAACACAAAAGTGCTCCAAGGGACAAAGGGATGCAAACTCAAGTATAAGCTCTGGCAACAATGGACTATAGTTTTCTTACTCTTCAATTCCTCCCCCTTCAATGTATCCAAAGGGTTCCTTATATAGCTCTTCAATGGGGTAATGAAATGTTGAATCCAAGTGATCTTAAAGCATATGGAAGGCTAGGAGACAAGTGAGTTGGATCCACATCAAGGAAAACTCAAAAATAATTTGGCCTTTTGCACACATCTTGATGTACATGGGTTTAAGGGTCAAATCCACGTATATACGCGAGAAAGGGATTAAAAGTCACGTATGGAAATTATTCCATGTTTTTAGGGATGATCTTGGAAACATGAAAGGTACAAAAATGGTCCATGGAGTCTAAAGAGTCTGCAAAGGGATAGGGAAGGCCATAAAAGTGTGATTCACCATGTGTGGTAAAATCAGTTGTAACATAGGGACTTGGATCAACTCTCAAGAAGGAAATAGTAGAATTCCATTGGGAAGAAGTAGCCACTGATAGCATAACTATCGACGCGATGAATACCACCCATTCCACCAACATTTTCACAACAATGAAGCATATCGACAAAAAGAAGGCCGAACAGTCCAATCAAGTCATCATGATCATTGACAAAAGGAGTGTCAAAACTAGTGCACATTAAAAGAACACTCGACAGAGTGTCCTTCATAGTCAAATCCACCATTAATATATTCATCAACCATATATGCACCCACTCCACCTATAAATACCACACCAAATGAAGGCCACACATCACTCCACGAAGAGCTAGAAATCCAGATCTATCAAACTCTTAAGACCAAGATACCTCTATGAGAACCAGAGCATTTTACCAAAAAGATGGCACAAAAAAAGACAAGATCTGCAACAAGAAAAATAAAATAGGTATAAACAGCCACAACCCCACTCGTACAAAGGCCGGATATTATCCAGAAAGAGAAAGTCCTAGAATCATCATGGTCGATATTATGGAAAGAAATTGTTATGGAGAGAAACTTCCTATGGCTTGGGGTGTACCACAACAGACAACTAGACACGATAAATCAATCCTTTCCCAATATGAAAGAGAAACCAAACATCTAAAACTAAGGGACCTTTAATCATACCTTATTCCAGACGGTTGAAGTAGATCCCCATTGAGATTTTTCCAATCCCGCTTGCGCTAGCACTTTGCTCTCAACAATAGCAAACAAGACAAGCATGCTATATAATATGGTGTTAGATATACTCTAGAATATATAATCAACAATGTATAAGCAATTAAACATATCCATGGATTCAATATTTACATTCAAATGCACCTTATTGGACAGGAAAATATATTTCTATTAATAAAACTATAGATTACACAAGTGACAACCTCTGTCGGCACGTCTGCGAACCGGAGAAACCGAGTTCTCCACCTGGGCCTCCACCACCTCAATCCTCCATCTCTCTATAGCAAGCTCACAAGCAGAGGAAAGCTTGGGAATAACACAAAGTTCTCTAAAAGGAAAAAGGGATGCAAACTCAATTATATGCAAGATATGGCAACAATGGACTATAGTTTCATTGCTCTTCAATATCTCATCTTCAATGTATCCAAGGGGTTCCTTATATAGCACTCCAAAGGGGTAATGGAGGCTCAAATACAAGCGATCTCTAGGCATATGGAAGGCCAAGAGTCAAGTGGTTCAAATAGACATGAAGGAAAACTCCAAAATTATTTGGATTTATGCACACATCCTAATGTATGCAGGTTTGAGGTCAAAAGTCGTGTGTACACGCGATTATGGGTTTAAAAGTCGTGTACAGCAATAAACAGGGGTTTTTAGGGATGAAATTGGAATATCAAAGTATAATATCAGTCCACGGGGTCTAAAGAGTTTGCAGAGGGATAGGGAAGGCCATAAATATGTGATCAACCATGTGTGATAAAAATCAGCTATAACAGATTCCCCCTAATGTGTGAGGTTAGAGGGGTAACATGATGGCCGAAATACATCATAAAGTCCATCCCAGAATTGGAGTGATGAAGAACCAGGTGGAAGAACTAGCCATCCATCAATAGTATAATAATCAATCTCTACATGTGACTGCAAATACATATAGCAGTCCCGGATACATAAGAGTACAATTCCCATGAATAGTCATGATATACAAAATGTGACATGTGTGGTCATTGCCACGTACAATATATAATAGATCAGAATCTCCATGATGAAGATATACAATGGACTAGGATCTCCATAGAAGCTAAATATATACAATGGATCAAGATCTCCATAATTGCTGAAGATATATGACATACATTGGAATCAAATCACGAGAGCTGAAATCTCATGAACACTAGCATGATCAAAGAGGTAGCATATGTGGAATGCCACCATGCTATAAGGTATTCTACACAAACCACTACGAGTACATGTCCTACTATGCGAATAAAGGTGTTGAGGTCGAACATAGTAGTCCATCGTTTGATTACTGGTCATTGATGTATACCGTTAATAGATGTGAGATCACCCACTGAAAATGAAAATTGGAATCAAGGTACTAGAGTGCAATCTAACAAGTGTGAATATATGTGTTGAGGTCAAACACTTGGAAGAATCCATCGATCAGGGAACATTGATGTATTCCCAAAACTGTTGATGGTGAGAGAACCTACCACTGATGAATGTAAGTCTCAAGACACTCAAATGAGTCTAGAATCCTATCCCAGAATAAATGATCTAAAGTAAATGGGATGGAATCCGCTGGAAGGACGGCATTTCCCCCATCAACCAACATGAGGTACTCAGCAAAGCTATATAATTTGGAAGAACTCGGACAATATGTGCACAAATGAGTAAAAATATAGGGAATGGCCGACATGCAAAGTCAAGATAACTGAGGAAGAGCCAAATCAGGCTTCAACTTCCTTCAAACAAGAGCATAAATGAAAATGGTGACTAATGGTAGGTAGCATGGACTCGATATGCAAACTAGGACATCTCTGTGACATAGGAGGCATCAACAAAGTCTCCATAGGGACTGGAAGCTTAACCATTTGATGGAGATAAACTTAGAGTAATGAGTACATCTCCTAAACTAAAACTAATAACCCAACCAACAGATGTGATATATAGTGCTCTATTCAAAGGAGACACGACTCAACTGCTACCAAAGACAACATCTTTTCTTGTCCGGATTTTTGGTTTTTTTATATTTTTTGGAATTTTTCAGATATTTTGAAAATCTTGAAAATGAATAAAAGTGCTTTATAGTTATAAATATAGGACAAGGCGAGTGTCAGGGGACAAGCAAACTAGTTCCAGGAAGCGGAACATACCTATGCTCAATGCAAGGAATATGTGCAGGATAACAACACTTGGGGGGAAGGTCCCCTCCCAGTTAAAAAATGGGGAATCAAGCTATAAAAGATATGTAAAAAGGATCTGATTGGCTAGACATGAGACAAGCTCAGGCTATATGGCTGATAATCAAAGTCAGGAAGCTGGCATAAGGCGCAATAAGGCAAGCAAATCTCATGATAATGCAATTACAACTTGATATATACAAGGGAGTCCCAAGGGAAATGGCTAGCATAAATTTCAAGAGGAGTATGAAGCTCTTGCTCAAGGACATGGTGGGACTAAAAAGGGACTCCCACAACCTAAAGGAGGCATCTCAGCATGGGTACCGAATGAAAAAAGGATATAAATAGGGCACCCATGTATGGGAAAGCTCTACCATTCGCATAATGTCACTTCTAAAAGAAGCATGAAGGTTCCATGACAAAATGGAATGGGTTTGTACCTAGGTTAAGATGAAACGTTCATAAGGCCATATAAAATGCAAGAGGATGTGAAATTCTAACCTATATGCCAGTTTAGACATAATACCTGAAATAGGAATGAACAGATCAAAGCCCTCGGAGAGATTGTACAAAAAATGGACCCTACATGACAATAATATTAGTCCAAAACAACTAGAAACAGTCAGTAAAGATTCCAAAATATAGGCCATAAGGAGGATTGATCATGACAACTACATCCAAAGGAAACAGTGCGGTGGACGATGGGACATAAGAAGGAATGTAAGGTGAAGATCCATCATTCATGTATCCACTACCACCGCCGTGAGGGTGACCACTGATGTAAAGATCAAGCGAAGGGAATAAAAATCCTCCACAAATGGAATAGAGGGTCATGGAATATGACCACTCCTAAATCTATGAGCAAGGTAAGGGGCTGTGGTGCCCCCAAGTCCAACACCGGGGTCTGTACTAGGACCAAGGATGGGTGACAGGATACCAGGAATGCCGAAAATAAAAGGATATGAACTCAAGAGAGCATAAATATACTCAAGTAACCATGATCCCAAAGGCCAACTAGTGCACAAAGAGCACACTCCTAAGAAAATCTATAGCCAAAATACAGGAAAACCAAGGGGAGGATATATGAGCTCCTGAATGCAGCAGGTATGTATCACCTAGGATAGGCTCGAGACTCCTATATATTACAAGCAAAGGTGTGTAACCAATTATACTAGCCCTCAGCTTCAACGTGTAAAGCAACTGTGTTTTTTGACCCCTACCTGGCCAGGACAATTGCAAAATAACCTCTGCAAATACCCCCTCGATAACCTAGGTAAGGAAACTAAGGTCACGCCAATATAACCAATGCTCAGGAGGACAGTCGCAGGTGGGATCAACCATATGGGAGGGGTAGCAAAGCCTGAAACTCAAAATATCCCCTAGACACAAATACGATCCTGGAAATATCTCCAACACTCACAGAAAGTGACCAAGGGTCATCCCAATCACAATCATGTGCACTACCTCATACTTAACTCCAGTATAAGAGGAGTGTCCAGTGAAACACTAATTATACCAAGGGTTTCACTATCTCACTTGAACAGACACCTAATTGTTTTGTTTAGTGGTCTTCGAGAATTAACTCACAATAAACTATTCCAAGACCCTAAAACCTAATCTTGTTGATGCACCCTATAAAAGAAAAGACTTTAATTCATTTTATTAAGCATTGATTTTCGTTGGCTGTGATTACTCAAAGGGTAAATTGTCATGCAACTAATGAAGTTATGACTCAGCAGTGAAATAAATATGCACACCTAACAAGAAATTCCAAGTGCAATCTTGTAGAATGAAGAACAGGGTATGCCACTACATGAGGTGCAAAAATATTTTCCTTTCTAAATACCAATGCAATACTTCCTATATGAAATCCTAAACACAACTCTCATCCAAGCAATCCAATGCAAGTACCTCCTCAAATCCATATCTAACATGCAACTAAGAGTGCAACTATTTTATATTTTTCAATATAAAAGAATGAAAAATGCGATAAAAGTCATTTAAAATTCTCAGTCCTTGTAGCAAATATAAAACACAAGCCTAGAAATACACCGAGACAAAGAGAGTAATGCACTAATGGAAAAACAAAAAAGATAAATGACTAAAACTACTTTCAAAGAAAAATCAATGAAAAAGCAGTATTTGGTCACAAAGGAAGCAATCAACAGACAATATTGGTACCCAGGAGGACCCAGCCACACGCACAACCCACCCAGCAAATTCCCACATCAAACTAGACCACAAAAGTGAGGATGTACATGAATTTCTGTGGAAAACCTATGTATGCAAGTGGTTATATAGTCATAACTCGTGTGTATACATGGTTGAATAGCACAAACCTGCGTATACCGAGAAAAAGTGGTAAAAAGCAAGCTAAGGTCAAACCACTCAAGGGGACTATATATGAATGAACAGAATATAAAATGCGACACAGAAATGGGGTGAAATAGAGAGCAAGTAAATCCCAATGTGCCCCCAAACCCAAAGAAAAACAAGGAGCGTCCCCAGTATGGTCGCCAATTTTGTTACGGAGAGAAACTTCCTATGGCTTGGGGTGTACCACAACAGATAGATAGACATGAGAAATCAATCATTTCCCGATATGCAAGAGAAACCAAACATCTAACACTAAAATACCTTGAATCATACCTTATTCTGGATGGTTGAAGTAGATCCCCGTTGAGATTTTTCCAATCCTGCTTGTGCTAGCAATTTTCTCTCAACAACAGCAAACAAGACAAGCATGCTATATAATATGGTGTTAGATCTACTCTAGCATATATAATAAAAAATGTATAAGAAATTAAACATATCCATGGATTCAATATTTACATTCAAATGCACATTATTGGATAGGAAAAGATATTTCTATTAATCAAACCAAAGATTACACAAGTGACAACCTCTATCGGTACATCTGTGAACTGGAGAAACCGAGTCCTCCACCTAGGCCTCCACCACCTCAATCCTCCATCTCTCGATAGAAATATCAAAAGCAAAGGAAAGCTTGGTAAGAACACAAATTTCTCCAAAGGAACAAAGGAATGCAGACTCAAGTATATGCAATCTATGGCAACAATGGACTATAGTTTCGTTGCTCTTCAATTCCTCCTCTTCAATGTATCCAAGGGGTTCCTTATATGGCACTCCAAAGGGGTAATGGAGGGTCAAATCCGAGTGATCTCAAGGAATATGGAAGGCCAAGATTCAAGGGGTTCAGACACACATGAAGGAAAACTCCAAAAGTATTTGGATTTATGCACACATCCTAGTGTACACGAGTTTGAGGTCAAAAGTCACTTGTACACATGAGTATGGGTTTAAAAGTCACGTATAGCAATAAACAGGGTTTTGAGGGATGAACTTGGAAACATCAAAGTATAATATCAGTCCATGGTTTCTAAAGAGTCTGCAGAGGGACAGGGAAGGCTATAAATATGTGATCCACCATGTGTGGTAAAATCAGCTATAACAGAAATCAAACAATGGTCATACAAAGACAGCAAAATGATGTTGGAAGCTCAAAAGGTGAGTGCCAGCACCACCCTAAGTTACCTAAATGCACNCAGCAAAATGATGTTGGAAGCTCAAAAGGTGAGTGCCAGCACCACCCTAAGTTACCTAAATGCACTCCTCATGGGAAACTTTGGGGGGGGGGGGTGAAGGAAATTATAGAAAAATTCATTGTTAGTTGATACCACAATGGAAAATTCTACTTTGACAGACCTATCGAGGTATCCGACGACATCATCTATAGACTTACCGGACTATCAAACAAAGGTGAACCACTTATCGTCAAAGCAAATCCAGGGATAGTTGAAAAAATAACAGGAACTCCAATAGGGAAGAACTCTAGAGGACTGGTAATCAGTCATGTTCAATATAAGACACCCAAGATAGTGGAAAAAATTATCTCTACGGGCTTAACCACTACAGGGCGCAACTACGACTTAAAGCTCGACTTGTTGGAAGTTGTCGTGAATGTAGTGGAAACAGGAAAAAATTACCGATAGGAACAATACCTAGAATATATTATTAAGAAAATCTATGTAAAGTGCCAAGAGGAAAGAACGCCAATCATTTTTCCATATTTAATCATATGGATCATAATGTACTACATCCGACCTATCGGAGACCCAAAATTTCATGAGCCGACAAGATTCGGTATGTGGAATTTCAAACCATTTTCAATGGCTAGGAATTCTTAAGAACTAGAGGAGGTGCCACAAATTGGTGGTGCTTGGTATGCTGCTCTATGGTGCTACTTGGTATGCTTGGGTTTATTAACTAAGTTTCAGGGAGGGGGCTAGTAGATGGTGGTGTAAGTGAAGGTGGTGTGGATGAGGGGAGAGGTGGTAGTTGTTCTGAAGTCAATGGAGGATTTTGTTGTTCTTTCTTTTCTTCTTCGTCGCTCTTGTTCTCTATTCTATGCTTGTATCATCGTCGACAGAAGCACAGAATAGAGAACAAGAGCGGCACAAAAGAAGAGAACAAAAAGAGAGAAAGAACAACAAAAGAAAGAATATTTGACACAACAACAGGCACCATCAATTATTCACCTGGCTTAGTTAGGATTGACCACTACAGTGGATACATAGAAGATCTGAGACAAAGATCTAGACCGACTGGTGGAGGCTCTCAATAAATAATGAATACTAAGAAAATACAGAATAAAGAAACAAATTGAAAAACTACAGATAAAACAAACTGAATTTCTGACAAAATTTCAGGATTTGGCAAAGCAAGCCATTTTAGTACCAGAAAGAGTCGACGTCGACAGACCATTGGAAAAAGCATAGAAACTGTTTGAAAGTGTCATGTCGAGTTTTAAGACATAATTACAGAAACAGAAGGAGGAACAAGCATAAGAGACCTCTATACTACTAAGAAATCAGTATACATCATTCTTAGCAACCCATAACACACTCAAGGAACATATTGCGGAGTCAACTATCACATAGGAAGTTCTAAGAAATATGTTTACATATTATGGCCAAGTGTTTCAACGGGTACGGGATACTCGTGCGCTCATCAAATCACTACACAATAGACAAGGGAACACAAAAGCAATGAAGAAGACAATTCAAGACCAGCTTGTACTATAGATGGAAAAACTAGACAAATTGGAGAAGCAAGAACACCAGTGGATCATTCAAGCCAACCCCAGCCTAGACAACCTCGACAAGATTTGTCCACACATGAAAATACTAATTGACACTACCGAGGTGTTGAGGCCTGGAAATTTGTAGGTGGCAACAGTAAGGGATTCTCCCCAATCAACGTTCCCAACTAGCCCGTTGACTGTTTGGTATAGGGAATCCGTCCGGTTTTACGGTCCGGCTACCGTAGGTCAAAGTAACAACAAGGGTTTACCGGTTGCGGCCCGGTCCACCGGAATTTGTATTTTTTGACTTAAGAATGATATGCAAGTATCTAACTGATTATGCAAGGTGGTGAAGGATGCGGGGAGCAATCACAATGTGATGTGCAGGTTCTTACCTATCGTCTTAGGCTCACCAGCACCAGAATCACACATGCATCTATGATCTAAAATGACTTCCTATCTATATGCCTACTCATCTACCTATTCTATCCTATCCCCAGGGAGCCCACTTATGATTAATATGAATGAGTAATGTGAATGTGCACGCATAATAAAAGCAACTACAGATAGCTGACATTAACTTCCACCCGCATGAACAATGGAGGATATTTCACAAGCAGATAGCTAAATGTTTATGACTAACATACATTACTCATGGTGGTTATTTCATGAAATAAATCAGAAATCATTAAACAAAGACATAGGTCGTAAAGTTAGAACGATCTCACGATTCATGGATACAATGCTGAAAAACAAAGTAGTTCATCTTTCGACTATCCATGGCAACACATTTGAAATCCCACCAATCTTCTTTCAACAGGCAAACTGTAATATTTTATTGCAAAAGGAAGTAGTTCTTCTTACAATAACCTTCCAGTCTTACTGGGGAAAAAAGCCCCTTTTCCTTTCTACCTTTCCTACTTTTATACAAAAGGTAAAAAATGGTTGGGTTGGCCAAAGTGACCTTTGGGCTTCCCCAACACTTCATTTTCCCAAAAAAAATTTACAAAATATTGAATTAATACAACATTGATCGGTCCTCTATGAGGAGGTTCCCACTTGATTTTCAAGGAATTTTTTCCACGCTGCTGCCTCTACAGCGAGTCCTTCAAAAGCGCATGGCTCTAGGAACTGGATGTTAATTTCAAACTTGTCGACTTGGTTCGTGATGGCTTCGATCCTTGTTGGGCTCAACCGAAGCTGGTCTTCTAGAATCTGTACGCTAACGGCTGCATGACCCACCTTGTTTTTCAGCACTACGGCATCAATGGACTGAATCTGCTGCGTCCTGGCCTCTGCATCTTGATGTCTTTTCTGCAATACTTCCACAAAGGTCTCATGATCCGGGAACTCTTCAAACCTGAGCTCATCCTCTGTCTGGCAGCGGTTGTAAGCATTGAGGAACCTTTTAAAATACTCCGAGCATGCTACCTGTGCCCTCTTGACAGTCTTCTTAAAGTCTTCGGCAGTGCTAATGGAAAACTCTACCAGGTTGTGATCTCTCCTGAGAGTTTGATGATCCTTGACTGATAGCTCTGCTGGGATCTCGGCATCATCTTCTGGTCTTGCCATTCTGGTGTTCAAGACCTCAAGCACATATTGGGACCTATCAACAAAATAGGAGGAGGTTCCTATGATTTCCTCTAACCTGCTGTCCATCTGAAGAACTTTGCATCTTTCCTCTTCCAAAGCAGTCTGTAGCTGCAGCATTTTAGCCTTTTGCACTAGGATATATTCTTTAAATGGCTGCAGATTGACTTGCTGTTCCTTTTCCGTCTCCAGTTCAGCAGTCAGAGAAGCCAGCTGCTCTTTCAGTCCTTGGGTGTATGCAGTATTGGATTCATAGATAATATACTGCTGTGCCTCTAGGTCTTCCACTTTTTCCTTCAACTGTTCCTTCTCATTTTTCAGATCTTGGACTTCCTGTTGTACATTTTCTAGAGCCTCTTGTGCTGTCTCCTTGGCTTGCGACTCTACTTGGAGGGCATGGATTTCACCCTTTGTGGATTCCATTTCCCTTAGCATGTGCTCATACTTCCTTTTTAGTCTATTACCTTCATTTCTTTCTTGCCTCAGCGTGTCTTTTAGCTGAGCAGTGGTCTTCTTTGCCGACTCTAGCTCAATTATTATCTTGTTTATATTATCAGCGGAGGCATCAATTAGTACAGCCCTGGCTCTTATTGTGAGCATAGGGTCTTTGTCAGTCCCCAGCATGACTGCAGTATCTGTGACCATCTTCTCTAATAGATCTTTGGCTTCCACCTTCTTCTTCGTTCTCCTCATGATTCTTTTGGTGGCCCTGTCATAATAGATAGTGCTGAAGTCCGGGACTTCTTCCCCTTTCTTCTGGATGAAGGGAACTAGCTGGAGCATAGGAGTCACTGGAGTGATGCTAGCAGGCACTTGAAGGATTTGCACCTCAGGGTTTTCCTCTTCCTGACTCTACCCTATTTGTGTTTCAGAGGCTGACTGTTGTGTTAAATTTATCTTCTCAGCCTCTTGCTTTTGAAGCTCTTCATCCAGCTTTCTTTTTGCTTCTTCCGCTGCCAGTCTAGCTGCTTCTTCAGCCTCTTTGGCTGCTTCTTGAGCTTTCTCAGCTACTTCTTGGGCAGCTTTCCTCTTTTCTTCCTCTCCTTTCTGGAGCCATTCTACAGCTTCCTGTTCTAGCTTTTGGGCCTCTTCCTATCTTTTCTTGGCTTCTTCTTCAGTTCTAGCTTGCTCAGCTTTGGCTTGCTCTCCCCCTTTTCCACCTTTGGTGGGGTTCTTTGGTTTGAACCTTCTGCTGAGTGCCGTCATATTTGGAGCCCTCTGAAAAACAGATTCATCCTTATCATAATGATGGGTATATTCATAGAACACTTTATGATTCTTGCAGTGCTCAGCCAATTTACCCTGAGTGTCATTGCGCCGGAAAGGCATCTCCCCAAAATGGAACTTCCCTAGTTCCTCTATAAATTCCGCAGCTTGTTTCACATTGGCGAATCTGTAGCTACCTAGCTTGAAAGGTAATGGGGGATATGCAGCCTTCTTATGCTGGAACATGAAATGACCAACTCCGTCAATGAACACTTGTCTGACCGCCTCTTTATGGATTACATAATCCGTTGCATACTTTGGCAGCAGATAAGGTGTCTTTGAGCATCCATACATTCTAAGGTACATACCATTATCTGTCAAGAAATAATCTCCATACTCCTCTACCACCTGCATAGCATCTTCCGACATGCAGTCACATTCCTTTCGGAAGATAAGCTTGTATAGTGGCATAATGAAATGCTCACATACTTCTCTATAATAACTGTGGTACTGATGAGCCCACAGAGGTTTGTAAGCTGCATATATGGGCATTCTTTCCCTATCCCAGACACACTTGAGACCGGGGAAAGGCTGGCTGCATAGTATGCAGTCTATCAAAATGGAACTCATATAAAATTCAGATTTTTTCTGGGCTTCTCCTCCTCCCAAGGCTACAGCTACGCAAGAAGAGAGACTACTTGATACTAGGCTGGCCCAGTTGAAGACTGTTCCCTGGGTCGCCACATGGAACATAATAGGGACCCATTCAAATTTGAAGAGTCTACCACTGGCCCTACCAAAGATTCTGTTTAGCATCAGAGCCACAAATCTGTAAGGAGCTCTTAAGCTCGATGTATCATAATCATCGGTTGCTCTGTGTCGATAGAGCTTTCCTGGCAAGAGCATTCTCTTCAGAGTTTCCACTAAATCCATCCTGAGGTTATCCAACCAATCATTTGACAGGAATATTTGAGGCTCTGGCAGGTGGTAAGCCAGCGCCACATATCCTGGGCTAAATGCAGCATAGCCCTGACCTTCGACATTTCCTATAAGCATTGTGTTGCTGTTTGTGTGGGGCAAAATCCATCTCATAACATCAGAGCATGGGAACAGCTTTGGTCTAGTAGCCACCTTCATAATGGTGAATTTCTCTATGTTGGCATAAATGGGCTCCTCTTTGAGACCCATGTCTGGGACTTCCCTGCGGGAAATCAATCTGTATACCTCATCCCATTTATACTCAGGCTCAACACTCGAGACACACTGGGTGTCCTCATATATATATTCTACATGTGTAATGACCTCTATTGCTGATTGTTCTTCGACCATAGGGGCCTTCTTTTTCTGCCTTTTGGACATTGTAAGCTCTTCCTGCCATGTATAACATTTTATCATTAAGCAATTTGACTTTGCGAACACTATGCAGCCATTTATTCATTCTCAAGTGTATTATGACTTGTAATGAAATTAAGACATAAGCTCTTCAGGCTGAAGAGTTGAGCTAGTATGCAATACTGTGTACTGTGCTAATATCCTGTGCAACAAAAGCATGCATTGCACAGCTCTATAATGCCTTGAGACTAGGGTGTAATATTTCATGACTTGATTTATGTGAAGCATATATAGTTCTGAACAACCTACTACTGTTGCATGATATCAAGCTTATCAACTATGTTTGGGACAGCATTAAATCTACACCATTATGTGACATGCCAATTTTCCAGGATGGTAATTCATTGAAGCAAAATATGCACATCATATGCAGAGTGCCATAAAGTGAAGGTAGGCCTAAAAACTAATGCATGTATGCACAACCCACGCATGCCCTAACTAAAAAACTAAATCCCGCGCAAAACAGTGAGCCACCATCTCGCAGTGTCGTTTCTCCTATTTAAAATAACTTGCAATGCAAATAAATGAAGCTTAAAAGCAAAGGGCCAAATGTAATTGTCCACAATTCAACATTTCAACGACATGGCGCTATTAAGGAAAAAAAAATGGCAATAGTTCTTGCTACTCGCGGAAAGGTAATTACATCGGTGCGGCTAGAGACTGCGGGCATAAACATTCATTTTCTATATATGAGGCTTTCATTCAATCGAGTTATCTTCAAAACGCAATACTACAGCAGCAAAGCCCTAGGTTTTAAGACAGCTGAAAACGACGACATGCGCGGCGCGAGCAGAGGTTAGGGCTCGAAAATGGGCAAACAAAATAGGGAAACTGATCAACAGAGGAAAATTAACAAACCCTCAGCAAAACCCCCATCGGAACTACTTCCTGGACCTCCTTACTACAGGTGCAGGCGGCATAATGGCCGCCTGCACCGTGCCTTCCTCCACTGCGCACATGGCAGAACTAAAACGGCCGAGGTAAACAAATAAAAACGTGGGCTCTATAAAAGAAAATGACTACCCCCCCTTTCTAACCGCAAACAACTAACCCAACAGGAACATTATCTCAATATGCGGGCGAAAAACACAAGAAACGACTATGGCACCTAGCCGTGGGGAAAATTCATTATGTGGGCAGGATAGGAAGTGTATCCACAACCCTAGTAATGCCCCAAACCCCAGCACATCACCCAGTCAAAAACCTTGAATAGCACTAGGTAAGGTGGTAACGATCCTACCTGGCAGTAAGGCGCAGCTGGTGAGGCAACAACGGTTAAGCTTCCAACCGACACCTGGGCGTGGGTACAAGCACGGAGCTCCACAAAGTTTGTAGGGTCGACAGCGCGGAGAAGACAATGAAAACTCGGGCCCAAAATAACAATAAAAAATTCAACACCCCCGGCCCCCGTATATAAACAAAGAAAACGCACGTGCGAGAGCTCTAAATCGGCCGCGGAACCAAACTTGAGTCGGGCGGCTAGAACCTCAAATCGTCTGAAACGGCGGATGGTCCCCAGCACCAAATCACCCGCCATGGCTAATAGAACACGTGAATCACGACGATCGGGTGTGGAACGGAAGTGGAACAGGGCGGCGAGAGTCATAGACCTTCCGTAACGGCGGATAGTTACCAGCGTCAATTCACCCGCAACGGCAGATAGAGCACGTAAACGAAAGATCGGGCGCTGGCGGGAACCTACATAGGAAGCCAAGAAATGGGAGTCCTTCGCAACGGCGGGCGTTCACAAGCTAAACTCCATCCGCAACGGCAGAAAGCGAGAAGCTAACGGGCTCCGATACGCAGCCGAAAGGAAAATCAAAGCGCAGATCGGAAGATAAGATAAAGTCAAAGCCCAACATGATCCGTAACGGCGGACGCCCGGAAAGAAGATCTTTCCGCAACGTCGGATGAGGGAGAACTCAATCCTTCCGATGAAGAATAGAAAACCACCCGAAACGTCAGAGAATCGAAACCCACCCGCAACGGCGGGAAAAAAAACCATCCATAACGGAGAAAACAAAGCAGGCAACCTCCGCAATTGCGGGAAGAACAAATGACTCAACTCCCGATGAAAAATGACTTTAAAGACATGCAAAAGCAAAGATGAGCTTGATAATGGAAGGGATCATTTAAAAGTATCGAAGGAGTAAAACAGATCTATTGATAGCAAATCAAAGTGCTGTAAAACCTCCCGAAAAATCATAGACCAAAATCGAGAAGCAAAACCGACTAAATCAAAGTAGAGGACGGTCCTAAAAAATTTTAGAATTTTGGGAAATTGTTGCAGGTGCAACACGAGGTAAAAGCATAACTCCTAGGGACCGACATGAGCAACATTGTTTACTTAAACATACAACATAAAATGGCGAATTTGTCGAGCCTCAGAACTCTGAAAATAGACATTCGGAGAGCACGCTGCACTTGGGAGGAGTTCCAACACCAATTAGAAATCACTCCGGAAGAAATTGTGTAAGTTTGCATACAAAAGAAACCATCAATCAGACAGCACATCCCATGACAGAAAATTCTAGCAACTACTTAAGAAAAATATTTTGCCACCTCCATGTTTCTTCGAGACAAAGAAATCTTTTGTTCCTAGGGGAGATGTTGGAAGAGCTAGTCGGCTTAGCCAACAAGAATCATTAGTCGACTAATGGTATATTAGGTTGACCTCAATAGGTCGTGTCGGTTGGTTGAACCGACAGGTAGTTATTATAATTATTTTGTACATGTATTTATAGGCTGTTGATCCAGATAGATACGTGGTTTGGTTTATTGTATGAACCCACATGTTTATTGAGTAATATAATATGTTATTTTGTCTACCATTCTTGTCTTTTGCATCTGATATGTTTATATGATTACTTATGTGTATTACTGGTAACCTTGCAATCTGAGTGATTACAACAAAGATCAATAAAATGTTTATACTATCATATTGATGACACTAAGGTGGACATATGACAAATTAAATCCTGTCACTATTTTTCGAGGCTGACCTCACATCTCTTTGACCAATAGAAAATTTTAAAAATAAAATTTATCATAAATAAATAAATAAAATTCAAATGTTGAACTTTGAGTTTGGTAATAAAAAATCAAACACAAAGTCAAATTATTAAACCCCTAATTGAAAACTATATGTCGAGTACATAATAATATTATATCAAGGACACAAAAGAAATAAAATGAAAGAATAAGGGTTTTACTATTAGAAAAAAAAATATTATGCGAGTAAAACTATACTACATAAGAAGTAAAAGGTTTAAGGAAAATTGAATAATTAAATTAAAATATAAGGCAATAAGATAATTAACCTTAAATTAAAATAAAATAAAATAAAAGGGGGAATGAAGTAAATTAGTAAAGTAATTATAATAATAAAGATTAAGGTTCCTATCCCTAGAATTGAAAACAACAAATAATAATATGATATAATTTAATGTAATAATAATATATAATGTGGTAATAATATAATGATTAAAAAGTAATAATAAAGATTAAATGGAAAGGAGAAAAATGAAAGCTAATCCTAAAGTCAAAAAGAGAGAAAAAATTATATAATAATAATAATAATAATAAATACATAAAATAAAATAGGTTAAGCCTATATGTGAGGAAAAAAAGAAAGGACGAGGAAATGATGAAGGAAAACACACTTAACAATTACCTAGTTGTGTACGTGGTTGATAGCATCAGCGTCCAATTTTTACTAATCTTCTAACCATAATCATTGTTAAGATTGTTGCGGTGTTTCTCAATTTCAATAGCTTCCTTAAATTTTCTATTGAATAAATTATCCTCGATGCCATGAATTTTTGCATCTTCAATAAAAATGTGATGTTTATTCTTGTCTACATGTTGAACCCCCTCATCGCATGTTGAACCCCCTCATCACATGTTGAACCCTAAAATTTGGTGTTACTTCACCATCCTTACTAAGTGAAGCACTTGTTGTGTCATCACCTCATTGCACATTAATAACTAAAGTAGGGACCCCTTCATCACATTATAGAGTAATCAAGGTTGCCATCAATACCCTTTAGGAATATATGAGGTCCACCTCCTCATCTATGTAGAGAATCCCTACCAAAAAATAGATATCATCCTTAGTCAACTTTGAGCCTACCACATGCACCATGTAGGAGATCAATCATGTGCCCCACATCCCCACTATCTGTTGTAGTAGCAAAGGAGTCACTTGCATCCTTGAGAAAGTATTAGTAGGCTATTCGCTTGTCTCAATTCTAGATAAATGATCAGGGCCAGCATTTAAGCGACCCAACTTCACAATTATTTCAAAATCAAACTCCTGAAGGAGAAGTAACCAGCAGCATATCTCCCCCCCAACATAGGCTTATTGACCAGACACTTCAACACAGAATGATCAGTAAACATTTGAAGTGACCACCTAGAAGGTAATGACTGAATTTCTACAACACATATACCATTTCCTATCTTTTGCACTCTGTGGTCGTGTAGTTCCTCTCTGCAAAGGACAAATTTTGACTGGTGAAAGCAATTGAGTGATCTATATCTCCTTCTCCTAGCTGCGCAAGCACTACTCCGAGCGCAATAGAAGATGCATTAACATGAACATGGAACTCCTTATTCCAGTTAGGGAACACAAGTATTGGCGTCAAAGCCATCATGGCCTTCAACATGTCAAATCTACCTTGACATTATGCACTCCATATAAAGACAACATCTTTATTCAGTGTTTTCTCCATAGGGGTCTTAATTGTCAATGAATTTGCGGTAGTACCCAGTGTGTCCTATTGTCGCATGAAGCATATTTACGTTTGTCGGTAGTGGAAAGCTCAAAATGAGTGCTATATTCACAAGATCAACCAATAATCCTTGCTTACACACACTGTGACCCAACAGTATCCCAAATGGTGTGCAAAAAATGCTCTTCTTGGATTTCAACGCGATCTGATGTTGTCGACACCTTTCCATCATCAGTCAAAGGTTGGTCAAGTGATTCTTAATTAGACCATACATTGTCCAATCATCAATTAGACCATACATTTTCCAATCATCCATATACACTTGGAGGAAATTTTGTATGAAATCTTTAAATGTTGCGACAACAACTCGATAAAATATTGTAGGCACATTTTTCATCCCAAAAGGCATCACCATGTATTGGAAGCAGCCCCACTCGGTGATAAATGTTGTTTTATGTCAATCCTCCTTGGTGATTCTAATATGGTGGTACCCAGAAAATCCATATGTAAACAAGTACATCTCCTAAACGCCTACTCCCTCAAGTAATTCATCTGTGAATGGCATCAGAAATAGGTCATGTATACAGGAATCATTCAGTTTTCTTAAGATGACACATATCTGAAATTCACCCGTTTTCTTGTCTTGGACCACCATGGGACTAATCCATTATGATTCTTCCACTGGCTTAATGATTCTAGCATCCATCATCTGGTCAAGTTGATACTTGACTCTTTCTTTGTATCACGGATTCAGGTTTCTCTCCTTCGTGGCCCCTACGTGGGTGACAATGGCAAAGTCAACATCCATTGTTCTGGGCTCTGCTGATATTATTGCAACCGTCGTCCCTTGATTCTCCTTTATTGGTGGATTATGAGTCAGCGGTGAATTTTGGTTCAATGGAGGGTTCATAAGTTGATTCACAGTCTGATTCTGGATTGGAACTTAATTTTAGGTCTACAATTGGTTCTAGTTTTGTAGTTGATTCTGAGTCTGTATCTGATTCTGGTTATGTAGCTGAGGAATGTTCCCGGCCTACCATATCATGATTAGTTGTGGGAATTTTTTGATAGTATGATTGATCATCACGCAATAGGTACACGAGCACTGCAAGTGTGGATAGTCCCTATGGTAGTGCACAAGTACCCCACAATTATAACACTAGACTGATCCACGACGTCGTCCTCCTCCTCTTCCAAATCCTCCTCCTCTTCCTTGGAATCCTCCACGATATCCTCCCTGTTGCTGATACTATGGCTGAGCCATCTATTGTGGTGTGGGATTTGGCTACTGCTGAACATTCTGTTCAGCTTGAACATACTACGATGGCGACTGAGGCATCACCATTTGATTGTATTGTGGCTGTGGTGCAAATTGTGGTTGTGGTGGAAACAGTGGCTGCAACTGTGATGGTATAAATTGCATTTGCAGCGGTGGTGTATACTATGGTTGAGGTCGAGAGTTTACCATCTGAGGCTACGGCTGCGGTTGTTGTACTACACGATGATCTTCACCCTTCACAAAGTATGAATCATATGTTCTTTCCTATAGCACATCATATGCACGACAGTATTTATCTTCATGTCCCACCGATATGCAAAAGGAACGATATAGGTTCATTGGTTTTAACACTATCTTCTACATGTAGCTACACTCTTCATGTCAATGCCCATATACTTGACATATGCGACACCATGGTATGTTGCTGTTAACACCCAAAAAGGGTTCACTACCTCATCTACACCATTACATGGCTCATTTGTCCATTTTCCTACCATATTTCCATCAAAAACCCATAAAACCATCTGAAAAGCCTCCAAAAGGCCTAAAATACCTCCAAAAGGCCATAAAACCCTCTTTTCCTCCAAAAAATTATCCAAAATTCCTCCAAAAAAACAAAAGTCCCAAAAAAGGAAGAAAAAATATAAAATAATGAGGAAAAGGAGGAAAAAACCCTAAACAGCTGAAACCCTAACCCTAAACCAGCACTCCACCACTATAAATAACTGATGGAGACCCCTTATTCAAAATCCACAATCACAAGTATCCTGCCTCTGCCAAAATTGCTCTTGAAACCCTAGCTCACCATTGAGCTACTTTCACCGTGAGAACCCCTTTTGGCCCATTTCCACCATTGGAGAAAGAGAAGGAGCAGCTGGAGCTCGGAGCAACCTCTCGGATTAGCGCAACGGGCTTCACCAACCTTCACATTGGAGGTTGGATCAATAAAAAATTGTTCTTTACTTTTTGTTGTTTTGCTTCATAAACATGTTTAGATTAATTTTTATTACTGTTTAGCATCTTTTATTTCACATATTATTGAACTGCTACTAAGGAATCCATTGTCCTTAGTAGGTGCTCATTCGCACAAGCTAGGGGTAAAACCCTAGCAACAGTTTTGGCGACTCCACTGGTTTTTTAATTTATTTTATTTCCCGTTTTGTCATTTCGGTTGTCGTTTTTGGCCGCCGTAAACCGCCGTTTTTTGTTTCACAGTCGCATTTCGACCGCGTCTTTCCAGCCCTTAGCTGCGACCCGACCGCGCCTTTCCAGCTTTAACCCGCGACCTGAGCGCGCCTATTTTTTCCAAACCCGCGGTCCGCCCGCGTCTGTTCTCCAGAAACCCGTGACCTGAGCGCGCCTGTTTCTTCCAAACCCACGGTCCGCCCGCGTCTTTTCTCCAGAAACTCGTGACCTGAGCGCACCTGTTTCTTCCAAATCCGCGGTCCGCCCACGTCTTTTCTCCAGAAACCCGCGACCTATACGTGCCTGTTTCCTCTAAACCCGCGGTCCGCCCGCTTGTGTTCTTCAAAAACCCGCGATCTGTTCGCGCCTGTTTCCTTCAAACCCGCGGTCCGACCGCCGATCCGATCTAACTTTTGCACTTGTTCCTGCTTTTGAACCCAGCCCCTTTGCTGCCATATTTTCTGCACCTGCACAGCCATCTGTTCTACCTGCACTTTTGTCCCCCTTTACAGAATTTTTTAAAAAATTTCAGCATTGTTTATTTAGATAATTTTGCATGGTAAAATTTTTCTTTCAGTATTATTGATATTTAGGAAGTTTCCCTGGCACTTCTCTTCTGAGTTCATAACCTCACAAGCACACAATCTGTCACCTAATTCATGTGAGACTTAAAAACTACTTAACTCAACCAACATTCTAACCCCACTTGGGGAACACAAAATAATTTTTGTAGTTAGGTAGGATCGGGGGGATAGGCTTCCAAAAACACCCCTCGGTTACTTACACTTGAGACATAGTTGTTGTCCATTAGGGAACCAAAATCCCTTAGTATTTTTTGACACAGTCACAACCAGTTTATCAGAGGGCCTCTCCCTTAGGAGGGTTGAAGTCGTGAGATTGGTTCCGGAGGTCTGAGTGGAATACCGAACTCCATCCAGTAACTGAAGGGCTACATTTCGTAGTTCTCAGGATATCCCTGTATAGGGGTATTGCGGTAAAAGGACCAAGTGGCAGATTTACCTTTCTGGATGTGTCATGAACGGGGTATCTTAGTTGCCATTCTTCTAGC
>LPNX010432878.1:378671-423593 GCA_001517045.1 Pseudotsuga menziesii | reverse complement strand
ACCTTAGCCACTTGGCTTTCCTATTCGTATTGTCTGACTTGGATTTCATCACCTTGCAGAGGATATGTCTAGTTGAGTCATAATACTTTTAGTTAGGTGGTTGCATGCTCCCTTACCTCCTTTTGGTCTAGTGAATCCACCGTTTTTTATTTTGTAGGCAACCTGCTGTTTTTTGGTATTCTGACCATTTCTGTTGACACTCCGCCTATTGTAGCACGCAGTTATAGTGGGTGTTTTGAGTTGGTTGTTGGCCTGAGCGCCCTATTTTTTGAGCTCTCCTTCTGCACACTCGGTTGCATTAGAGTTTTTTGAGCTGATTTGTAGTTACTTCAACCCACAGAGATTTGACTCCATTTATCACCATTGAGTCCCCGAGACATTCTCGGTGCCTCAGAGGCAAGCCCCCACAGCATGGTTCACTTGACACCACCCATCATCAACATAGATCATCATCACTTGATACCACTCATCATAGATCTCGAGCCTTATCACTTGACTCCACTCGTCAGCGGCATAGAACTCCGTCACCAGATACTGACGCCCCTTATTTTACCTCCGATTCTGAGCCAGACTCTGAGAACCCCCTTTACACTGCCCCCACTAGCCCCATGGCTAGCGTGACTCCCACTCCCATCTTGGTAGGGACCGTTGGTGGCACATCCACCACGACACCAGTTACCACACCTATTTTGGGTATGCCCTCCACGGGGCCCCCCTCTACTGTTCCCCTCACAGCACCGATTCCCGCAGCGGGAATACCTATCCCCACTCCATTAGTGACCCATACTACCCATGGTGGTGCAGGACCGTCCTATACCACCTTAGTTCCCCCACTTGGGGGCAACCTCCCTCACATGACCCCTCCACTTGGGGGCATCGGCCCCAACTTGGTCCAACCCACTACCATGTCACATCCTTCGTCCAGTTTGCCTTTCATGGCTAGCCTCAACCTGCCTGACCTAGCCAGATTAACCAACGACCCCATCCGACACGACCCTGCGTGGCCTCACATGCCCACCAAGCTCCCCTCTGACATCCCTAAGTTCAAGGGAAAGGCAAGTGAGGACCCACAGAACCATATCATGTCCTTCCATCTATGGTGTTCCTCCAACTCCACAGTAGACGACTCTATTCACCTCCGTTTATTACAGCGCACTTTCACTGGCTCTGCTGCCAAGTGGTATATCGAACAACCCCATGGAACCCATGCCACCTTTACTTCCCTTGCCTCGACCTTCCTACAGTTCTTCCAGTTACCTGTCCGCTATGACGCAGGCGTTGAGATCCTACTATCATGCAGACAAAACACGGCTACCCACATCACGGACCACATTCATGAATGGCGTCAACGCCGTAGCCTATGCAAAATCAAGTTAGATGACCGGATCTTCCTAGATTGGTTCCTCAAATCCCTCCTTCCTATCATTGCTAAGGATGTGGCATCCGAAAGACCCCAGTCTGAAGAAGAGGCTATCCTCAAAGCCCAACAGTTCGATCTCATTTACACCCAGTCGGGTTATCTTTATACCATAATACCTAACGCCCCTCATGACGATTCCTCCCAGCGTGATGCACCGGGGGCATCCCACGCTGCCGATGGCATCATTGGCCGTGTCTCTTCATAGCCTCAACCATTTTCCATAGCCCGTCCTACCCCTGGCCCTGACCCTTCGCGGGCTACCTCACAGTCTGGAGCAAACAACCCGTATGCTCCCATGACACATCACCACCATACCCATGGACCCTCATGTCCACCATAGTGTTTCGGTCATGCGACTCCCGCTCATGCCCCCCCTGTCGCACCCTAGCCCTACTATCACCAACAGGCTGCACCAACCCCTGCGGTACACCCACAACCCGCTCCACAGCACTACCAGCAACCCCCTCAGGTTGCTGCACCTGCGCAGCCTCCACCTACATATCATCCACCGCAGCCTGCTCCAGCCCACGTGCAACCTTAGAATCCACCTACTGTCCAAGGGCAAGTTTACGCTCAACAAAACCCGCAGCAAAACCAGAACAACCAACGCAACCAGGGCCAACAAAACCGCGGCAGAGGCCAAAATCGTGGGAACAACCAACCGACCAAGCAAGCTGGTCAACACCCTAATCCCCCCGCTAAGAATAATGCGGCCCCTGATAACCAAAACCCTGATCGCCCGCCCAAGCAGGCTAAAAACCCCAATTTGCGCACAAACTATCCTTGTTCTGTTTGCGGGGTCTATGGCCACTACACACATTTTTGTCCACATATGGAGCGAGTTCGGTAACTTTTGGCTGCGGATGTACACTGCCAAGGGCAGGCGGCTCCTCAAGCACCACCCAACCCCCCACAACCTCAGCAGCCACCTTTGGTGCTGCAAAACCCCTTACCCACCCAAGGCGTAGTGAACACTGAACCGTTGGCTCCCCCTCAAACTAACGCACCAACCCAACAAATCACTTACACTGCTCCTGATCAACCCATGCTCGATTCAGGGACCCACCACTTGTTGATGATGTCCTCTGATGAGGTCAACCTCCAGACCCGGCGGAACCAATATGGCTCCACCCCTGAAGCCCCTCCCGTCGATACACCTACTAACGCTCATCCCACTAATCAGGCGTTACGTATACCTCCACCTCCACTAGATGGCGCTCCTAGAGCGCCCCGTTTCCCACTTCATTGTATCAACAATAACCCCAATGCGCGGGCTGCGTCAAACTACAACATTGTCGATGAATTAGCCCAATCCCCCGCAGCCATGTCTGCGTTAGAAGTCTTAAAAAACTGCCCTTCGCAGCACAATAATTTACTCTCATCCATTAGGGCTATTGATCCAAATGATTCGCAATTAATGGCATTTTGATTTGGACCAATCCGAACCCCGCCTGCCTTCCACTTTGGCATTCCAAGTTTTTGTTTCCATTCGGAATTTTGTCATCCTTCGATGCATTATTGATGAAGGTGCCTCTACATGTGTCATGCCCACCTCCATCTGGCAGAAAATGGGATCCCTCCCTCTCCAGCAGTCCTCTACTGCATTGCGAGCCTACGACGGCCGTTCAGCTCAACCCCAAGGCCTATTAACTAACGTCCCCATCTCACTGGCTGGAAAAATTGTCCTCATAAACATCGAGGTTATCAATGCACAGCTTGATTACAACCTTTTACTTGGCCACAGCTACATGTATGCCATGTGGGCAGTTGCTTCTACCATTTTTCGTACCATGATGTTCCCCCATGAGGGACACGTGGTCAAGGTTGACCAACTCACTTACCATGATCCCAATGCCCCTGCGGCACCCAAAAATGTTCTCCCCATGGTTGAACAACCTGTTTCGGGTGCCACCACCTCATTCGTTTCTTCTATGGGGCCCGAAGTTTACTCAGACGCACCAATGACCTCGACCTTCCCATCTATTCCACCCCCGTCACCTGCCACTGAAGTGTCCGACCTATGTACCCTATCCCATAACACGCGAACTCCTACTAATCAACCGCCCTTGTTGCCTCAACCCCTTTTGGTACCTAGTCACATTGGTGCTACACCCATCCATACCATTCCTTTCCTCTTCCCTCCCTCAGGAGTAGTTAGCGCCTCGGTCATGGCCACCCTCAGCCTTCCTGGGTTAACCTTAGGATTACCCGTTTGGTATCTTTCACCTCCCGGTTGTCCATCGACACCAGATGTCATCCTGCAACCGGTGCAACCCATTGTCACTACTAGTCAACCACCTCCCGGTGTCGCTACCCCGTCATCCTCCACGAAACCCCCCCCTCCTCTTACCAAACCCACTGGGGGCAGAGGCCCCCAACCTTACACTGATGTCCAACCTCCTAAGATAGTCAAAAATCCCCCTGTATTTCGTGCTCCTCCCAAATGCACGCTGTGCGATGAGTTGGGCCATGTGACTCACCTATGTCCTCAGTTATCGGCGTTACAGGAATACATGCAACTACTTGACGATGACCCCACTATCCCATTTGTCCATCTAGAATCAACCCCTAAGCCTCGAGACAAATCCCTGCGCACTAACCACTCATGTGCCTTATGCGGTGTCTACGGGCATTACTCACATCACTGTCCCGATCTCCCCGAGTACAGAGTAGCTCTCTTTGAAATGAACAATCTGGATCTTGAGACGGCACCACCCACCATTGTGGAAATCCACCCCCTAGACTCTTCCTCTTTTGAAGAGGTTAATACCATTTATATGATCTCTTCCACCACTACTCCTTCGTCAACCGATTTGACGACACAAACATTCCGTATGGATGAGGAGATTCTCGAGGCTCTCACTGCCCCGGATTATCCTTGGGATGACATGCACCATCGTTCCTACTTCCTCCCAGATGAATCTTCCTCCAACACTGCTACCCAATTTGCAGTTGAATCCAAAGACTTCCTTCCCCCCAAGGTCGACTGGTTCAAGGACCCTATTCTTGCTCCTGATGCCTTCGAAGAGGGTAACATGGCCAACATCTCACCTATCATCCAAATTGATATCACTGCCCCCGGAGGCACCCCCGAACTCATTGCTTTAGGAGCATCTTGCACTGAGCAGGAGATTGAGGAATACAAACCACTCTTCAAAGAATTCCGTAATGTATTTGCCTGGTCCTATACCGAAATGCCTGGTCTTGACCCTGCCATTATAGAGCACCACATTGACACATGGCCTGATGTACCCCCCGTTCGTCAGAAACAGCGTCCCATTCATCCCTCAAAACTCCCAGCTGTCAAAGCAGAGATTGAGAAGCTTCGCACGGCAGGATTCATTTATCCTATTTCCTATACCACTTGGGTTTCAAACCCTGTTCCTGTCAACAAGAAACAAGGCACCATTAGAGTATGCACTGACTTCCGAGACTTAAACCGAGCCTGTCCCAAAGACAATTTCCCTACGCCCTTTATTGACCAACTCATTGATGCGTGTGCGGGGCATGAAGTCCTCTCGTTCATGGACGGTTTTTCCGGATACAATCAGATCCAAATCCGCAAGGAAGACCAATAAAAAACCGCTTTCACTACCCCATGGGGCACCTTTGCCTATCGCGTCATGCCTTTCGGCCTAAAAAATGCTGGTGCCACATTCCAGTGGGCCATGACCTATTGATTTCATGATTTGTTCCATATCTTGCTCGTCTACCTTGATGACCTTACAGCTCGTTCCCAAAAACGATCAGACCACCTTGATGACCTTCGGCAAGTTTTTCTGCGTTGTCGCAAATATCAGATCTGCTTGAACCCACACAAGTGCGTCTTTTGCGTTTCGGCAGGCTGATTTTTAGGTTTCATTATTTCCCAGAAAGGAATTACTGTTGATCCCCTGAAATTCCAAGCCATCTTAGACCTTCCCTCTCCTCGAACGCTCCGGCAACTCCAAAGTCTGCAAGGGCGATCCAATTTTCTTCGACACTTCGTTCCTAATTACGCCACAACCGTTCACGGTTTCTTGCGCCTGCTCCGTACCCACATACCCTTTGTCTGGGACGAGCAATCCGGAGCTGCATTCGAAGCCCTCAAGAAATCTCTCACACAAGCCCCCTTGATCTCCCCTCTGGATTTCTCTCAGGACTTCATCCTTTACGTCTCGGCATCCGAGCATGCTGTGTCCGGAGTCTTGGTTCAAGAAGATGCCTCACGCCAAGAGCATGTCATTTACTACGTCAGCCAGACCTTTTCTGGCCCACCCTTACGTTACCCATATGAGGAGAGACTAGCCCTAGCAGTGGTTTTTTCCGTCCAAAAGTTGCGACACTACATTTTACTGAGTCATACCACAGTCGTCGCCGATTCTAACCCCATGGTATATCTCTTAAACCGGCGGCTCCTGCAAGGCCGTGTGGCTAAATGGGTCATTATCCTCCAGGAATATGACCTCACGTTCCGAACACCTAAGAGCACTAAAGCCCTTGCACTTGCCCAGCTCATCACTGATCTCCCTTCCTTCATCCCGGCCCCACCTATCTCCGAGGAGTTATCAGATAATCACTTGTTCACTATCTCGTCCGATGACCCGTGGTACAGTGATATCTTGTTATACCTGCGCACGCAAAAGTTCCGATCCATCGTCACCCATAATGGACGTCGTCGTATCCGACACCAGGCCTCTCGCTACCTCCTCCTAGGAGATGTCCTTTACCGGCGAGGAGTCGACACAATTCTTCGTCGTTGCCTTACACACAAGGAAGCTGAACAGGTCCTTAATGATTGTCATAGCGGTGCCTGCAGTGGCCATTTCTCAGGGATGGCCACTGCCCAAAAGGTCGTCCGCGTCAGATACTTCTGGCCCACACTTTTCACCGACTGCATCACTGCGGTCAAGCATTGCCATAACTGCCAACTTTTTGCCCCCAAGGCCCGGACACCACCTGCTCCGTTACACCCAGTCGTCACCATTGGCCCCTTTTGTAAGTAGGCCATCGACTTCATGGAGTGTAGACCCCCTTCTGCTAACAGCCATAAGTACATCGTTGTCGTCGTTGATTACTTCACCAAATGGGCGGAAGCCATGCCTACCTTCAACTGTACCGCTGACACCGTTGCCTGTTTCTTCTTTAACCATGTTATCACTCGATTCGGGGTCCCTAAACAGTTGGTCTCAGACCATGGATCACACTTTGAAGATTCCGTTTGGTGTGAGCTATCCACCTTTCTCAAGTTTGAGCACCAATTTTCCTCTGCTTACTACCCTCAAGGGAACGGTCAAGTAGAAGTTGTTAACAAAATACTGAAAACCATACTCCAACGCACTGTTGATCAGCATAAGTCCAATTGGCACCATATGCTATTCCCTGCTTTATGGGCTTACCGTACCTCCACCAAGATCGCCACTGGTTTTACCCCGTTTCATTTAGTTCATGGTGTAGAGTCTGTCCTCCCCATCGAGTGTCAGATCCCTGCTTTACACATCGCCATTGAGCTTCTCCCCGATACCTCCCCCCTTGAGCAACGTCTGCTATATCTCGAACAAGCCGATGAAGATCGCCGTGCCACTCTCCAGAACATCGAAGCTACCAAAAACCGCTCCAAAGCCAGTTATGACAAACATGTTCACCCTCGAACTTTCCACGAAGGGGACCTCGTCCTCGGCTATGACCAAGCCCACAACAAAACTGGTAAAGGAAAGTTTGAGTCCATGTGGCAAGGCCCTTACATTGTGCAGACTTGCCTCAGCAAGGGGGCATACATTTTAGCTGACTCTGAAGGCCACCCTTTCCGCAACCCCCGTAATGGGTTGTATCTTAAACGTTTTTACCCATAACTGAAACCGCGACCTCATTGGTCCGCATTGTACAGTTTGCTCCCTTTTTGTTTTTTACCTTTTTTACCATAATCTCACATTCATCGTTTTTTGCATGCCCACAGATGGACCATTTTTCACCTCATTACATTAGCTTTGCTGATGGCGCAAGCCGCTGGTCTCCCAACCTGGCTTCTACAGCGTGGGTCTTGTATTCCCCTTCCAACGAACTGATTCACCTTGACGGAACATGTATAGGCACTGCTACCAATAACCAGGCGGAGTATGATGCTGTGACCGGTCTCCTGACTGCTGCCCTCCAGATGGGCATACGTCACCTTCATGTGTTCTTGGACTCCCAGCTACTTGTCTCCCAGATGAACAACTGCTACCAGGTGCGCGATCCTTTCCTATTTAGAAAATTCCTGCGTACAAAACAACTCAGGCGACAATTTGAATCCATCACATTCACACATGTCCCAAGAGCTCAAAATAGTGTCGCAGATCAAATGGCAAATAACATCCTAGATTGGCATATCAATCACACCATATAACATCTCCACCATACATCATAGCATCTCATCCAACTATATAAAAAACCAAAAAAGACTGCATTGCATAAACATTTGCATCCATAGGGGCATCCACGTGCCCAACATCCTAGACTACTTGCATCCACGTGCAATACAAACATACAACACATCATCAAGCGCATCCACGCGCATACAAATGAAACAACATCACACAAAGGTGCATCTATGTGCATAAATATATACATCCCAAAAAATACATGTTACAGTGCTATACATGTCCTGAGTACCCCTGTACTCAGCTCTACAAAAAATGTATATACATCCCTAAAAGCCTCATAAGGTACAGGCTGTAGCTACAAAAAATCAGGGGGAGTCCCCTACTCTCCCTAATGAGAGTCGTACCCTGCATCATTGTCAGTGTCCGCTGCCTCTGACTCCTCTCCTCGCTCCTCCTTTGGCAAGTCCTCATCCCATCTGGGCCCCTGTGCCCGCGCCCTGTCTGCTAATATGGCCACTCGGATCGCAATCGATCTAAAATCTTGAGGTGCCCTCAAGCACTCCTGAATCATGGCAGGATCGAGGTCCCGCCACCCCTGGTCAGTCACTCCCACCAGCAGACGGCCGAGTAGTGCCCGGACGGACTCCAGTGTCCCCTTTGCATCTCGACGATGCACCTCCCCCCGCCCAGGCAAAGCTGGAACGGCCACAATCCCTCTGCATGCCACATGCCCTGGTGGTGGCCTCGGACCCACATCTGCAAATCACCCATTTGTCAGTTCCAATACATCAACAATATATCATATACATAAAACTGGACAATACAATCAAATCATACATACCATCTGGCCCCCATGCCTGTCCTGGTGGTCGTGGCGCATCTGGATCTCCAGTGAAGTCCATATCCCTATATGGATAATCCTCCAGCGGCAGTGGTAGCTGGAGCCACTGCAGGTACAACTCATGCGTAAAGTACCACCCAACGTCCCCACCACCACGGCGGCGCATCATCTCTCCCCACCGCACCATCCGAGGCTCCCTCAAGCCTCCCGCTCTGACCGGCACCTGCAGCCGCAGGGTGGGGACCCTCTCCATAAAGAACGCACATAAAAATGAACCATAGCATAACCCCTTACCAGATTCCTTTGCTGTGGTCAGCTGTTGCTGCATGCAGGTCAGGAACATTTGGCCCCACGCAAAATAAGTCACGGCCAGTACACGCTCCACAAGCTGCATCTTGCCCCCAGACACCTTCTCAGGTGACTGGGATCCCAGAACCCGCACCACACATGCTGCCATGGCCCGCACCGCTGGATCCTGTAGGTCTCTCACCAAGAGTGCATTCCGATGCACCTGAGCCTCCGGCCAACAGAACCGCTCCAACATGTCATCCATATCAAGGTCTGCAGACACCCGCGGCTGTGTATCTGCTACCCTCCCCAGGCATGGCAACCCCGTCAAAAAATAAACATCAGTCAGGGTGAGGTCCACCCTCTCTCCCTGAACTCGAAACGCCTGTATGTTTGGCTCCCAGAAACCAACCAACCAGTTCAGCAACAATCCTGCTGACCGCATCATAGGCACCTCAGCGAACTTCAGCAGTCCGAAAAGCCCTAACATCGACTGCACTCAACGGTCCTCTTGGACGATGATCATAATATCATCCGGTATCTCCCACTCCCTCCATAGCACCTGCAGCATCCTATCAATCACACAACAAAGTCTCATCAGACTCATCCCAAAATAATCGACCTTCCCTTTCATCCAAAAAACCGGAATAGCTCGGCCCCCGACCGCGACTGTCCGGCCTACAGCCACGGTCTCCGACCGCAGCTGTCAATCCTATAGCCGCGGCCTCCGACCACGGCTGTCAGGCCTACAACCGCAGCCTCCGACCGCGGCTGTCAGGCCTACAGCCGCGGCCTCCGACCGCGGCTATCAAGCCTGAACCCGCGGTCCCCAACCGCGGCTGTCTTGGTCTAAACCCGCGGTCTGAGACCCCGGTTTCGACCCCCTAACCCGCGGTCCACCCACGTGGACCGTACAAATCATCCCCTGGGACCCACTACCCCCCCCCAAACCCAAAAACAATGCAGGTATGAGTTTAACGGAATACCTGTATCTCCTGACTCCACAATCGACAGGTCAGATCATCCAGAAATGACACCTCAGCTCTGGTCCACTGCGATCACGAGTCAACGTCCACTAGTCAAATGACACATGTCATGTTGGGCCCACTTACTATTTATAGTCCGTTGACTTTTCTCTTGTTTGGCCATTCTGAACCCAGATGGAGTCCGTTTTCAGAACCGTTTCCACCATTGGAATCAGCATGACGAAACCATCACAATGGTCACCTCGTTGCGTTATTTTGTGCTACACCATTTTTTGCCCATTTTTTCGATACCAATAGGCACCTCGGTTTGCGCGCCACTTCGGCCGCTCTCCGTTTTTAACACTTTTTATATCGCCGGATTCATTTTTCCGAGCTCGTGATGATGCTTAAGATCATTTCTCGCTCTCACTTGGTACAATTTCAACAGTGCGTCCCTACACCTTGCCGCATCAATTTGCGTGCCACATTGGTTGTCATTAGATTATTTCACACTTTTTACATGAGCCATCCACTCCTGTCATACTACAAATGTTTCGTTATTTTTCCACCATTCATTCACCCCGCAAGGAGGCCCACCAGTGTTCCCCCCCACCCTCAGTCCTGGTCATCATAAATATTCCTTGATTGAACACTTCCTCCTTGCCTGACCATTAATTCAGAGTCTTCTTATTTGCTTTCAGACTCCTTAAAATTGAAAGCAACCACGAGCATGTACTGTCGTGGGCTCGTAAAATCCACACGACAGTACCATTCCATTACTTCAGAGTCTTCTTATTTGCTTTCAGACTCCTTAAAATTGAAAGCAACCACGAGCATGAACTGTCCTGGGCTCGTACAATCCACATGACAGTACCATTTTATATCCACACTTCTTCTAGTTCCCTAACCCATGAAGAAGTCCCCCCGCGCCTCTTAGCACTATGATCAATCCTCTCGGCAGCACCCCCAATTAGGTCGCCTTTGTTCAGAGTATTCTGCAATCTCCTGCCACTTTACCACAGCTTGAGTCTCCCTCAGCTCTTTTACCCTCAGATCCTATACCACTATGATCCCTTTACCACCAGTCAGTCTCATATGCTGCCCGATCATCTCCGCCATCATACTCTGAAGAAAGGAAGTTTGATTCCACCCACTCTACTTGCCCAGTTATTCCCCCCAGTTTATCACTCCCGCCATCAATACTATCACAGTTCGGTTTTTCACCTCGCGCTCCTGTCAAGGAAACATCATTGCCTTGATAGTTGCAGGTCTCCCTCTGTCGACGACAGCCCCTCTATTACAGAGGATAGACCTAGAGGCCCCTGCGCCTTGGACCCATCACCATCTATGGTGAGTGCCTACGAACCATTTTGGGAGGAGTCATCATTGCCTCTCTGAATAGTTGTTTCTCACATGCTCGACTTGAGCACCTTAATCGCATCGTTGAGAATCACGCAGGATGTATATCCTTTCCATTATGTGTCGAAGACCCCGGATTTCCCCCGACTCTAGCACATTGGTGAGTCACTTTGGAACGGCCAAGTTATATGTTCCCGTGGATGTCCGGGCTGCATTGGAGATTGTATTCGGAATCCATCCAGTTCCATGCTTCCTTGAGTACCCAGTTCAGTTCCAGATCAGTGTACCATTGCAAGTATGACCTTTGTCACTTTGATCCAGCAGCTCATTAGTTCCTTTGGAACCACATTCAGTAGCACTGCTATCATTCCAGTGCATCAGTTGGTCAGCTCATACATGGTCAGCCCAGCAGTATGTTCCAGATTTGTGTCCCCTCTGGACACTTATGATATACACAGTGGTTTTCTATGTATCCTACAGGTCCCTCTTTTCGGGCCTCGCAGTTNATCCACAATCACAAGTATCCTGCCTCTGCCAAAATTGCTCTTGAAACCCTAGCTCACCATTGAGCTACTTTCACCGTGAGAACCCCTTTTGGCCCATTTTCACCATTGGAGAAAGAGAAGGGGCAGCTGGAGCTCGGAGCAACCTCTCGGATCAGCGCAACGGGCTTCACCAACCTTCACATTGGAGGTCAGATCAATAAAAAATCGTTCTTTACTTTTTGTTGTTTTGCTTCATAAACATGTTTAGATTAATTTTTATTACTGTTTAGCATCTTTTATTTCACATATTATTGAACTGCTACTAAGGAATCCATTGTCCTTAGTAGGTGTTCATTCGCACAAGCTAGGGGTAAAACCCTAGCAACAGTTGCCACAACTTAATGGGTTCGGTGCTCCTGAGATCAAATAATTTTGAAAACTGGAGAAGTTGTCTTTGGTGTGCCCATATACATGACACCGAGTGCACCAAATATCATCGCAATCCTCTTTTGTCTTCTTGATGTCTTGTAACTGAAGTGTTAAATTTTCCAGCTATTCCTGGATTTGATTCATACTAACTGTATTCTCTCCAATAAGTGAAGCTTCTAACTTCATTGCAATCACCAAAGCCTCTCTCTATGACATGATCTTTTGTTGCATCAATGGTTTTTAGATATGAGGTACCAAGGATGCAATAAACCACTCTTTATGCTGAACATCAGTCATATCAAATATGACCTATGCCATCAATGTCTTAAATCTTTTATCGAAATCCCAAATAGTCTCATTCAGAAACTGCTTGATCTCTTTCAACTCAGTAATGTATTGTGCCTCTGATTTAGGTTTCCAGAATTCTTTGATCAATCCCTTCCAAAATTCATCCAATTTTTTTGCAAGGGTCCCTATAGGAACCTGTATAAATTTCATGTACCAATCTAGCACATGACCCCACAAAGTAGTTTCTAGTTGGCCCTTCTTGACATCATCATCTGTGGCTTATCTAACAGTCCATAGTTACTCACATAGAAACCAATGCTGCTTGGGATCGTCAGTCTCGTTCCCGTGGAACAAAGGTAACTTTGTGTCATCGCCCACCATCCTGGGCCTTATTCCTGTAGATGCCGACCTACTACTAGATTGGCATTGACACGTCGACAAAGTTGACGTGGAATTTGTGTTTCTCCCTTAGTTTGAATTAGTGCACAGATCCATGAGTATAGTGTTGCTTGGTTTGATCTTAATGTTTTCTTGGGCGTAGTCTAGGTCTAGTCATCCTCTTCATCACTGTAGGGTCGCTTCGTCCCATGTGGTTATCCTTCTTGATTTTTCATTTCGACCACAACAGGACCTTCCCCTATCCTCTGGCTCTTTTCTTATCAAAACCTTGCTCCTCCCCTTGTATAGCCACTTTCTTCCTCGGCTTCCCTCACAGTCTTGTCGAAACTTGCACCCATCTACCCTTTATCTTCCCACCCATCTCCCCCCTTTATTCACAGTATCCACCGCCTCCGTAAACCAAATCTCTACTACTCTAGGTGCTTCTTCAGTATACCCTTTTTACAGACAAGCATTTTAATTGACCCTTGCAGTGATAACGGGAACCTACCTCTGGGTCCGTTGAAGAATTCTCTTTTTGCTTTGTTGTAAGACTTAGTAGTGTCGACTACGAACTCCATAATATATCCTTCTAGGATACTATCCAGCCAGACCTCAACATCTCGTGACACTTTGTTGTCAGTTTCTTGCAGCTCCTAGATCAATTCAGGGATCCAGGATTTTGTTTCTCCTCCTTGGAAATTTGTCTTATTGTATGTGAACTGCGCCAACCACTCATACAGTATGATGAGAAACTCACAAAAAAAATACTAGTGAGGACCTTCGTGTATGTAATTTTCCAACCACTTGTCGGTCATCAGTTCACGGTTCAAAATTTCTGCTGCAGCAAACTTTTGCAACTTCTGATCAAACCAATCTTGAATCTCTAGTCGCATTGGATGCCACATCCACTCTTGAGTTTCTGATTGCACCGGATGGCACATACCCTCCTCTCAGTCACAACAAGGTCCTAGAAACAGAACCATTTGTTGGCTCAAACCTCAACCAAAAAAACCCAGTCAACAAAGGTCCCACTCTGTCGACACTCGAATCACCATGATCTCCCTAAGCATCGGCCCAAACAGGTTTTAACCTATCCAGCAACACCTGTAGAGTGGATAAAGTCTCACCCGAGATATTCAAGGGAGGGCTTATGAAACCAAGTTTTCGTAGTATAAAAGAGGATTAGGGCATTGAAGCTTCATCATCTTAGTGACCCGAACAAATCAAATTCTATAACCATTCACCATTGCACATCATTCATTCTTAACTATAACAAATCTATTAGGGCAAAAACAAATCTAAAAAGATAGCAGCATTCATAAACAGTAAACATCGCATCATAGATCCATATTTCAGATTCACTTAACATTCATCATCGAATTTGTAGGAACAAAAAGATAGAAAAAGATAACAGAGATAACGGTGACTCAAGTTAACATCTGTCTTATCATATTACTTCTACACAACCAACCATAGATCAAAACAGATAACAATTCATCTTCAAATAGATACCTCATATGTCAATGATCAACTTGATCTCTACAAAATTCACCTATCAATATCTTCATTCACAATTCTTCTTCCTATATATAGGCTTGTGCCTTTACATTCATTGTCCACTTCTAACTAACTCCTAACTAATTTAACTGACTAATGACCAATATCCACAAAAAATGGTCAACAAGTACAAAAATTGACATAAAATAATCAAAAGTAGTCTATCTTCTGCCTATCGCACCATCTTCATCTTGCGCGGTGTCTTCTGAGCTTGCGCAGCATCCACAATGTTGCGCAACTTACCCCAACCTCTTTCCAACACCAACACTCTCATTCTCTCTCTCGATCTAGAGAGTGGGGCAAATTTATTTCATGGGTGGACCCAAATTCCCAAATTTACACACACATGCATATATAAATATCTGTATATAAATATGTGTGTGTGTGTGTACATACATACATACATATGTATGTATATGTATCTACATGTTTGTACACATAGACATAGACATATATAACCCTTTATGTATTGTCCACAGTCTCCCAAAAACTACTTTGTATGCTTCCTCGAGTGATTTTAGTACCTTAAATGTAGCCCATGACTTGATGTCATATGCATCATTTGTTTTACTGTTTTCATCCTTCCCCATGGTGTGCATGTCACATGGTTTTCTATCCTTATCATTTTTTTGCTTTGTTTAAATCGTTGTATTCCTAGTTCTTCCTAAAAACTAAAGAGATAAGGTTAATACCTTCCCTTAGATCGACTACTATGTTCAAAATTTATTTTCCCATTACTACTACGGGTATTTCTAAATCCTTTTTAAAAATAGAGATAACATTGCATACATACACTTCTCGAGGGTTACTTTCTTGGGATTCATGAGTATTTAGGAGAGATTCAAATAAGTCCTTGATCATCTTTAGGAATTTCTTATCCATTGTCAATTACTTCAATCTAGGTATAATCTAGGTGGTCATCCCTTGTTTTTGGGAAGACCATGGCTCGCCACAGTTGATGCCCTCATTAGCTGCAGAACTAGAAAAATTACCATATTTAATGTTGAATCCATTAACCATCTCACCCTCTATCCACCATCCAAGAAAAAAACACTTTGGGGATAGAGGATCATTATGCAAGTGAAGAAAAATCATATCCTTACATAAATGAAGAAATAATACAACATATCTTCCAAATCAAACAAGTTATTATCCTTAAGGAGGAGATTAATGAAAACTTACTCAATTATTTCATTGCTAATCCCAATTTCACTCAAGTTCTTGAAGAAAAACCCTCAGCTTATGAACTATCAAATTATGTGCAATCTTATATTAACCATATTTTGGGATAGAATTTTCAAAAAAAATACACTACATAAACCTTATCCTAATCTTTTCACGCGAAATTTCCTATAAATTCCATTGCAAAATCCTCTAGAAAATTTCTTGAAATCTTTCCCGAGAAAAGTTTGAATATAAATTTAGCACTATATAATTCACAACAAGAATAATTAATTCATATTTTGCAGAAACATTCAGATAATTTTGAATGGGATTATACTAATATTAGAGGCATTCACCCAGACACGTGAATTCATCATATATATACCCAAGAAAATGCTAAGCCCATCAGATATGATATTAAATTAGGGGATTGTTCTTGGTCATTATGTATCTTTTGCAGGTATTCGAGTTGACCCATCTAAAATTAAGGTGACTATCAAGTTGGCAATCATATTTCTCAAAAGTGAGAAGCTTCCTAGGTCATCCAAGTTACTATAAATGATTTATTGAAAATTTTACTAGAATACCCTCGCCTTTATTAATGTTACATACAGAAGATGTTAATTTTATCTGGAATGGTAGTTTCCAGATTGTATTTGACACACTAAAAGAAAAAAATTATAGCTTCGATGTTAAGAGGTTCATTTTGGACTCTACCCTTCCACATATCGACAATCAAACTCGATAGTGGGAGCCGCATACTGGGTCAAAGGGAGAATTCTCAAACCTATGTTATTTACTTTGCTATAAAAAAATTTAACTCTTGTTGAGATAAACTACATTATGACTGAAAAAGAGTTATTTGTAGTAGTTCACTCTATTAACAAATTTAGACATTACTTTACTGGCTATGAATTATTTCCCCATATTGATGATTATGCCATCAAGTACCTTCTGAACAAGCCAATCGCCAATGGAAAAATTATGAGTTGGCTATTTCTATTGTATGAATTCAGCATTACCATCTTGGATTTTCAAAGGAGGGAGAATTTGGTTGCAGACTTTCTCTCTAAGATAAACAATAACATTGTTATCGTCCTTATAGAGGATAGTTTCCCTAATGAATTTTTGTATATGATTTCTATTAAATCTCCTTGATTTGCGGACATAGTTAATTAATTTTCTATAGGGAAAAGCAGAGGATCATTAGAAAAAGTGAAAGATACTCATGGATCCAAGGAGGCCTATGCTACAAAGGGGTAGATCTGATCATCCATAGGTGTGTAAGAGAGGATGAGATCTTTGACATCCTAAAGGCATGTCATGATGGATCATGTGGAGGAAAATTTGTATACAATAGGATTTCTTACAAATTCCTTCACCTAGGATAATATTGGCTTGCCCTCTCTAGGTATTCCAAGAAATATGCAAGGAGATTTGATAGTTTCCATAGAATAGGACATTCAGTTGAAAGAGACAAGATGCCACTTTAGCTGCAAGTTCTTTTTGAGCCTTTTGAGAGATGGTCCTTATATTTTGTAGGGCCTAACCATCCCTTTTCGAAGAAGAATATGTATATTTTGGTTTGTAAATACTATGTGTCAAAGTGGGTAGAATCAAAGGCTCTTCCTAGAGAAACTGAATAGACAATGGTAGATTTCTTATATGAGGATATTTTTGTTCATTTTTTGAATTATAAGAGAAATTGTTACTGGTTAAGGGGATCAATTTACATCAAATTTCATTAAGACGTTTTTTCCAACAGTATCAAATCAAGTGTCACAAATCATTTTTGTATTATCCATAGGATAATGGGTAGTTGGAGTCCATAAACAAGGTCCTAGAAGAAATTCTGACCACAACAGTACAACTTCACAAGAAGGATTGGAAAGATAGGCTTCTATACGCCTTGTGGGAATACATGACAAGATGGAGAAATACCATTGGTTATTCTTCATAGGAATTGGTATATGGAAAACAAGTTATCCTTCCTATTGAGATTCAGATCAAGACATTCAAATATGTAGCAGATTTGGGGATGGATCTATCATAAACACAATAGTAAAGAATTGTGTAATTAATGAGTTGGGTGAGATCTATGAAGATGTATTTCAGCATACTACTCTCATATGTTAGAAATGTGAAAATGGCAAGATAGATTCATCAAGAAAAATTAGTTCAATGCTTGTGATTGGGCATGACTTTTTGACTCCAAATTTCAAAATTTCAAGGGTAAGTTTAACACTCACTGGCTTGGACCCTATGAGATTGAGATAGTATTTAATAATGGTTATGTTAATATCAAGAAAATTGATGACAAAGGAATTTCATTTATGGTCAATGGTCAAAAGTTGAATTTGTACACCAAACCTTTGTCAAAAGATGAGTGTGACCTACCAGTACACTCATTAACCATCTATTCTACGCCCGATGAAGGTGAATAGGTGTATTGTTAAGGCACACCTTGCATAAGATCACATGTTCGAAACTCTATAAGTAAAGATAAAAATAATTCTATTTGTAAAAACTAGATCTCTAGCATAGGTAGACATGAATTATGTCTGAAAATAGATTCTGGTGGGAAAAATTTCATGTCATGACAATAAATTTCTGCATCATGTTGTTGGTTAAAATTTTAATTATGTTTCTTCAAATCATTTTGTTTTATGCTCGAGTTAGATGATGTGGGATTCCTTAAGTCCCTCCTTCTAACAAATATTGTTCCATTGACTAAAACACTTTATCTGGGATCAAGATTAGAGATATTATAGTTCCTTGGAAGTTGCATACATTGATGGCAGTTTCCTCGTTGACAATAGCGGGAATACATTAATGTCTCCTTACTTCTAGATTTTGTAGGATACTCGAATTCAAAACCTATATTCATAGATTTCAAACTGCACTATGGTACCTTAAAAATCATTTTCATTATTGGTGAGTTGTCTCGCATTAGTTAAGGACATCCATCAATGGCCAGTAATCCAATGAAGTTTTTCCATGTTCGTCTACAAGAAATATATTCACATGGATTAATTTGTACAAAGAATTGATTTATGAGAGAACATTGTATGGTTTTTATGACATAACATCTTGTATCTCTTAGGATAGTCCAAATAAAAAAAGTATGATAAGCAGGGAAAATTATCCGGATCTTGAGGGCTAAGTCTCAGGAGGCTTGAGTGCCAAAAGTCGAGGGGGAGATTAAAGTTGAAAAATTGTTAACAATTGATCCATATAGTAACATAGAGTAAATAAACCACATGGATGGGTGAGGCTCAAAGAGGGTTCATTGAGCCTCACCTCTCAAACGATACTAATAAAGACACTCATAACCAATAACCCAACATTAAATCGATATAATAAGAGAGAGAGAGAGAATCCAGAAATAATAGCTTGCTTTATTGAGAAGGCATAAAGCCTTTATATAATATCATTAAAATGTGAATTGAATTCATACCATGGAAAAAAACCATGGGATACCAAATACCATGAACAATGTGCCTTGTGTCATACCATGCAACAAAACCATGGGCTATCAAATACCATGGACAATGTGTCTTGCAGCGATAACATACAACAAAACCATGGGCTACAAAATACCATGATGGGAGAGGGTGGCCTTTCCATTTGATTATTTTTATATTGAAAGGAAGAGGGTGGCCTCTCCATTTAATGTTTTTATGCCTTATACATCTGAATTTAGATCATATTCCCCCTAAAATTTGGATCATTATTCCCCCCTTAGAAAATGATGGTCCCTATTGTTCCATGCTAAAAAAGACCCATGATTACAATGTGCCAATTACCAATGAAGATAAGGTTTTTGTGAGGTTAAGAAATAACCATGGCTTTTGTGTGGTTGACCCATAACTGTGACTGGAATTTTTGTGGTTGGCCCATAACCGTGGGTATTGTGTGGTTGCCCCATAACCATAACCATGATTATGGATTTTGTGTGGTTGACCCATAACCATAACCATGACTGTGGGTTTTTTGTGGTTGACCATTAACAATGGATTTTTTGTGGCTAACCCATAACCGTGATTACAATACATAACCATGGGTTTTGTGTGGACCCATAACCATAACTATGGGTTTTGTGTGGTTGATCCTTAAAGATGGGTTTTATGTGGTTGACCCATAACCATAATCATGGGTTTTGTGTGGTTGAACCATAACCATGATTACAATAGGATTTAATAAAATTTCAAAAATTGAGACTCATGATCTTTGGTGCAGTTGATGTCTTGTTGCAAATCCATTCGTAGTTTTAGCTATATGTGATGAAATTAAATTCTATTGAAGACCCATTTTAGATATCGAATAGACCTTTCAATCCATATAACATATTTTTTATGTGGTGGCCCAAGAAAAGATAAAATGTTTGTTGAAGCTTGGGGTGGGGGGGGACGTGCACTGTTTTGTAGACATATGTTGCTTTAATTGACGATATCTATCAAACCAGAAATCCAAATGAAAAACCATGAAATATCCATTTTAGCTGAAGGAAAGAGATTTCCAATGAGATATAGAGGAGGCTCTAGAATTTTATGTAGATTCGTGAAACATATTTGAAGTTTATTTACAGTGTGGCCGCACCGTGTACAGATATGTGCTGCTTCAAACAAGTATATCTCACAAACCAGGAAGCCAAATGAAAAACCGTAAAATACCCATTTTAGATGATGGAAAAAAATTTCAAATGAGATATGGTAGTCCCATTTAATTTTCTTGTATAGATCACAACATCTCTATAAATTTTGTAGTAGTGGGTCATCCTACATAGAGTGATGAGTGTAGGTTTCCAAGGTTTTGTAGAGAAACATGAACTGTTGTAGATATCATGGAACCTCTAGATGTTGAATAGAAACTAGTGTATGGCCCAAAAAATAGACTTTGAGAGTGTCAAACAGGGTTTGAAGTTAATGTATATCTGGGAACCTAAATTATGTTCAAACCCATATTTCGATGGAATGGTTACCTACTCTGATACCGTCGATACAGATCTTGGGGGTTGAGACCTGAGAGGATTGAATGTTGAAAGAGGAGAATATTAAAGCTGCAAATTTGTTAACAATTGATCCATATAGTAACATAGAGTAAATATACCACATGGAGGGGTGAGGCTCAAAGATGGTTGTTTGAGCCTCACCGCTCAAACTATACTAAGAAAGACACTCATAACCAATAACCCAACATTAAATCAATATAATAAGAGAGAGAGAGAGAGAGAGAGAGGATCCAGAAATAATAGCTTGTTTTATTGAGAAGGCATAAAACCTTTATATAATATGATTACAATGTGCCTTAAATCCATACCATGCAACAAAACCATGGGCTACCAAGTACCATGGACAATGTCCCTTGCACCATACCATGCAAGAAAACCATGGGCTACCAAATATCATGGACAATATGCCTTATATCCAAACCATGTAATGAAACCATGGGCTACAAAATACCATGTATGGGAGGGGGTGGCCTCTCCATTTAATGCTTTTATGACTTTTACATCTGAATTTAGACCATATTCCCCCTAAAATTCATATCAAAAAACTATTTCAAAAAGAGGGAGTATTATATTCATATAGTAGATAGTTGAGATTTATTGCATGTTCGGTTCACTTCCTCATTACATAGCTTCAAGCAATAGTCCTTGTCACAACATGCTATATCATTCCCGCTATAATTAACTTTTTTTCTCCCTAGAGTTTTTGCATTATGATTTAGGTCATGTCAACATGTTCAAGTTTGCAAAAGAACATAATAAGTAATAAAAAATTTATAAATATCTCATTTGTTCCAACATATAAGTTGTATTTTCTATTTGTACATTTTGTAATCGACATTTCTGAGATTTTAAGAGTTTTCTACATAAGACTACCAACATTATTGTGATCGCTTCTTTTGGAAGTTATAGGAAGTTATGTATCAAATTGTTTAGTTTGTCAGTTTCATTTTAGCATTTAGTATCATTGATCTTGAGACAACCAGCATCATAAGAGTAGTTTAAATCATTAGTTTCTCTTAACAATGTTTAAAATTTCAAAATTCCCCTTCAAAATAGCATACAGTCTGTTTGCTCTAATAACCATGAACCAATTCTAGTAACCATAGACTTGTTCCTATAATAAAAGAGTTGTTCAAGTAACCTTCATCATGTTCCAGCAATTTATTCTGACAAACAAGAGTTTGATCAAGTAATTGAATATTTTGTTGCATAAAACCAAGCTATAAAGAATTCCAATAAGTTCTAGTTAAAGAAGCCACTTCCTAGGGTTTATATGTTCCAAGCTTGGCATAAATCAGGTATTTTTATTTATTAACACATTTCAATTAATAAAACTATAGAATGACGGATAATAACTTATATTACCTCTTTTAATCCTAAGCTTACCCCTAAATGTCTCCTTCTTGAATTAGAGAGTTGTTCATATATTCATTATGAATACTTTTGTCAGATTTTTTCATAAAACCATACCCACTCAACCTTATGATTAGCTAACTCCATTCAAACATGATTTTTTTACCAGCACATCCTATCAAATTCTTGACACCCGATGTAATAATTAGCTCAGAAAATCATAGTTAAGCGTGAGACAAATTCGTTATAATTAGCTCAATTGGTCACGCAATCCTCCAAACCTCGTTTAAATGTTAAAGATTTATCCCTTATGCGCTTTAAAGCATCTCATCCTTGTATCAAGTTGCATGCTCAAACATTTTCCCCTACACTGAGTGGAAGAACATAATGGGACTCAAAGGAGTGGTTTGTTATGAACCTGAAAACACTGAGATATTGGATCCATATCCAGAAAGCAATATCCTCCTACATAGGGAAGTGTGGCTTCAATATTTTGAAAAATTATAGTGGCACAATGCTAAGGTTACTGAGGAATTCACAGATACCTTCCATGGTGATAGTGAAAAGGTGGTGTGTATGACGATATTCATTTCCAAAAAATATTTTGAAATGATCACAGGGTTGTCCCTAAAGGGTGAAGAATGGTTCTATAATCATAAATTAAAGAAATAAAAATGGAAGTTTTTCATGAATAAGACAAAAGGAGACCCCAATTGGAACAAAGGTGCACCTTCAGCTTGGTTACTTAACCCATGGAAAGAGCTCATGTTTTTCATCCAAAATTTTTTGATGTGTGAGGGTAGATACACTATGATTTCTATTAAAAGTCCTTAATTTGTGGACATAGTTAATTACTTATATACAGGGAAGTTAATACAACATTTGTCGTGTAGGGAAAAGAAGAGGATCATCAAAAAAGGTGTGATACACTCGTGGATCCAAGAATACCTCTTCTACAAAGGGGTAGATTTGATCATCCATAGGTGTGTAAGAGAGGATGAGATCTTTGACATTTTAAAGGCATTTCATGATGAACCATGTGGAGGAAAATTTTTAGACAAGAGGAATGCTTACAAATTCCTTCACCTAGGATACTATTGGCCTACCCTCTCCAAGGATGCTAATAAATATGGAAGGAGTTGAGGTGGTTCCCATAGAATAGGACATTCAGTTGCAAGAGATGAGATGCCACTTCATCTGCATGTTCTTCTTTAGCCTTTTGAGAAATTGGCCTTGGACTTTGTAAGGCCTATCAATCCCTTATTGAAGAATAATATGTTTTTTTTTTTTGTGCATACTATGTGACCAAATGGGTAGAATCAAAGGCTCTTTGTAGAGAAACTAAATAGATAATGGTATATTTCTTATATGAGGATATTTTTGTTCATTTTGGAATTCCAACATAAATTGTTATTGATCAAGGGGCTTAATTTACATCAAATTTAATGAAGTCATTTTTCCAACAATATCAAATCAAGTGTCACAAATATTAGTTGTATCATGTTGCCACCTTTTCACACACCTGGGTCACGTGGCAGAAATCTTCAAGCCATTCGGTGTGTCCTTGGGGGCAAGTCTCGAGTCAAGGCTGTCACCTTGTTCTTGACTTCTCCGTTTAGGCTCAACTCCTAACGAAGCCAAGGGGGGTAGACCCTATTAAGTTACTAAGGATGATTTCTTAGTGTGGTGATGTTAAACTAAATCAGTTACTTAGGAGTTCGAATATTTTAACTATAGACAATTAAAGATGACAAGATACAAAAATAAACACACAAAAGCACAAAGCTGATAAACAACAATATATATATGAAGCAAAAATGACCAGTGCCTTAAAATGGAGTCAAATCAAAGAGATCAATGTGCTTGCATGTGCTTGGAGTGAATGTTTTGTGATTGCATCTTGGTATGTTTTAAGTTAAAATTGAAGTATGAATTGATTAAATTAGGCTAAGGGGGAACTCCAGATATACCCGAGAGTACTTGGAGTATGTCCAAAACTAAACCTTCACGGCTAACCATAAGGAATATGTGGGCTAAAATGGAGTCTCTGGGCTATTGTTTGTAATGCACCCATTAGGGTGTGACATAGATCGGTGCCTCGAGGTCACTTTTCAGAAGTTCTCGCTTCCTTTGGGTATTTTGCCACCGTAGAGATTTGATCGAGGTGTTGGAATTTCACCTGATGGTTTGTCAATTGGGGAGGGTGAGTCCTAATTATGCTAGTCACCCAAGTGATTTTGATACAGCTTGACTGATCGGACGAACCGCAGCCAAGTGCAGAGCATACGCACTGGAGTCTTGTTGATTTTAGTAAGTTTTAAACTGGATGTTCTTGTTTAAAAAAAAATCCTCCAAGAACCTCTTTCAATCCAAGTGGATCTCAATCGGAGAATCAAGGAGGGGTAAATTTTATAGTTGCTTATAAACAAAATGTAGAAGAAAGCAAAAAGATACACAATTCATATTTCTTAATTAATCCTACCACAAATCTCTTTCCCTTTTCGGGTCAATCGGGAAATCGTGGGGTAAGTATTACGATTACTTTCAAATGTGAGATATGGAGTATGGAATTAATAACAATATCAAGTATACTACCCTGAAAATCAGATAAATTCTAGTAAAAATGAAATAAGCAGAAAACAACGAAAAGGGCACCGACGCGAATCCCCCCAGGGGGGATGGGGAATGGGATCGAAAGAGCCTATTCCAAAAATGATTTTATTACAGCAGTTACAATATCAAATAACTGATAAATCAGAACTTTCTTGGTCCTTATACAGTCTGAAACCAATTTTTTACAATTTTGCAAAACAATTAATATTTTTTTGGCGAAAAGGGAGACCCCTGTGGGGATTTGAACGCTCCTGAGACCACTTCAGACAGCAGCTTCCCTTTCTTTCTGTCAGACCTACTAAAGGACAGAGATCAAGTTAGAATAACATATTCCCAAAGGCACTTTAAGAGTACCTTTGGATCAGCCTACTTTATCTCAAAAATAATGCGGTTAAACTAGCTAAAATGGCGAAAAAGGAACCAAGGAAAGCAAGCTTTCCTTGGGATCTTGGCTTACTGTTTGTGCAGCCAATTAAATTGCACTGATTTTGCAGAATATTAAACTTATCGAACAGCAAATGAAACTACCTTAACAGCAAGCTATGAATTTTCACTAAATTGCTTGCGAAAATAAGGTACTTTTAGCTAGATCTCTTGAAATTGAACTTTAGGTGCAAAAAAAAACTAAGAAATAGACTTTGGGAGGGATATTACTGATTAGATCTATGTGTATTTTTCTTAGTGAGATAGATCAGAGTAATAAGAAACCTTTTAAGTAACAGATTTGAGGAAAATTTTAGATTTTAAAGGAGAGAAAGGGGAAGAAAGGTGCTTGTTGTTGAAGCAGATCTGCAAAGGAAACTTGTTAGTGGAATGTAGAGGGTCAATGTCTTCACAAAAATTTGAATGTGTAGTGGAGTAAAACTATATCCACAGCTCGTCCAATCCTTAGATCCACAGCTTGTCCAATCCTTGCTACCTGAAAGCTAAACACACAATCCTGCACGAAACCTCATGAGATCTGGATATATATATATGAAAAAGAAACAAGAATTACATGCAAATAAACTTATTAAACATGTATAATCAAGATATTCTAACATATATTCTATGAGATATAAGAAAAACAAGTAACCTTACTTGCCCAACTATACTCCTATTGATTCAGCTGAATCGTTCAAGCCAGACAGGGTTCAGATGTAGAAATTGAGAGAAAAGTCAGCAACATCAATAGCCGTAAGACAATGCTTAATCCACACATATGAGAGCATTACACCATTTAGCCTCCAAATCTTCTTTATTTCAACAATCGAAAGATTACAACAGTGTTACAATGGCAAGCCCTTTAGTCCAACTCTCACTAGCTTGGAAGAGGGAGCCTCAAGCATGATATATACAATTTACAGGCCATCCATCCCAGGGGGTGCACAATTCCTCATGGAATCAAGTGAAATAAACTGATGGAGAGTTCATCAATGCAGAACTGAGGCTGAACTGAGCCTACTTGTCAACTGGGGGCCTGATATGGCTGACACATCAACCCATACACTGACACATCGGCCCAAAACTCATCCAGATGAGCCAAAACGTGTTGAGGAGAGAGGGAGGGTGAAATTCCCCATAAAGGATGCTCAAGATCAACTCTGGATCTGATTTGATCACCTCCTTCAGTCAAGGATTTGTCAGATCCAGTCAATCTGCTTCAGATCTGACTGATTTCAATCAAATCGGTTGAGAATCCACTGATTTATTGATTTTGGATTTGCTCCATTATTCATTAATTTATTAATTAAAATAATCAATAATTGATTCTTGGGGCTTTCTGACCTGAGTGATGGAAAATCACTCAAAACTAGGAAATAGTGGGTCCATGGGTTTACATGGTGCTCTTAGCTTGAAAATGAGCACCTACATGACTGAAACCGATTATTTGGCCCACTTTTATTACAAAATCATTTTTTCCAATTAAACTATTAAAAAATAGCCTAAGTTTTGGAAAAATTAAAATTTAATAAAAAAACACTGAAAAAACTGAAAAATTGAAAAATTGAAAAACACCTAGGGGGGCTTAGACATGTTCATATGACTCAAAAATGATGTCTAGAATGTTTATACATTGACACATAGACTCTAATAACCTCAATAGGCCTAAATGCCAAGCCGACCACCCCAACTTTGGAGGTATGGAGTGAAAAACTTAGAAATTATCAGTCGTTTGTTCAGCAACCAATAATAACCAAGGGAAAAAACACCCTGGGCTGATCGGATTGACAAATGAAATCTAAGAGACTGAGTCTTTTACAGACACTATCATGCTAGAACATTTATTACAATTCCCCCATGGGGTATGAACATGCAATATGATACAACAAGCACTTCCCAGAAGTACTTCCAAAGGTCTTCTGAAGTTCGAACAAGTTATCCTTGTCTGGTTCACCATGCTCACTTGATAAAAAACCACTAAGTACAACTTAGGTGGTAACATATCATCCATATTCCAATGGGTATATGGAGTCCATAAACAAGGAACTAGAAGCAATTCTAGCCAAGACGGTTTAACTTCATAAGAAGGATTGGGAAAATAAGCTTCCAGAAGCCTTGTGGGAATACATGACAACATGGAGAAATACCATTGGTTATTCTTAAAATTAATTGGTATATGGAAAACAAGTTATCCTTCCTATTGAGCTTCATATCAAGACATTCAAAATTTTAGTAGAGTTGGGGATGGATCTATTAGAAACACAATAGTAAAGAATTGCTTAATTGAATGAGTTGGGTGAGATCTGCGAAGAGCGATGGGAAATTGGAAAGATAGAGTCATAAAGAAATGGTAGTTCAACACTTGTTATTTGGCACGATTTTTTTATCCCAAATTTCAATGGTAAGTTTAATACTCACTGGCTTGGACCCTATGAGATTGAGATAATCTTTAACAATGGTTATGTTAAGATCAATACAATTGATGACAAGGGCATTTCATTTGTGGTAAATGGCCAAAAGTTGAATCTGTACACCAAGCCCTTGTCCAAATATGAGTGTGCCTTAATAGTACACCCATTCATCGTCTATTATACACCTCAGTAGCACAACAAATTTGACTTTTAGGGGCGGTTATATTCCGCCTCCAAAAGTCACTTTTGGGGGCGGTTTTGGCTTTGGAATCGGTATTTACAAAACTGCCCCTAATATCACTGATGCTAAAAGTTTTGAATTTTAGGGGAGGTTCTAGAAGAGATCAAAACTTCCCCTAAAAGTGACTTTTGGGGGCAGTTCTGAACCCCCCCACAAAAAAAAAGTCAATTTTGGGGGGGTTTATAAAACCCCTTCATAGACACCTATGGGGGAAATTCCAACCCTGCCCCCCGAAAGTCCTTATTACAAACCTTTGGGGAAGGTTACAAACCCCCTTCGTAGGTACCTGCAGGGGAGGTTTCAAACCCCCCTCATAGGTACTTACGAAGGCAGTTCAAACCCCCCCCTAAAACTCATTACAAACTTTTGGGGGAGGTTATAAACCCCCCTCGTAGGTACCTATGGAGGTGGTTCAAAACCCCCCCTAAAACTCTTTACAAACCTTTGGGGGTGGTTATGAACCCCCCTCATATCAACTTACAAGGGGGAGTTCAACCCCCCTCATTGTAACATACAAGGGCAATTTTGAACCCCCCTCGTAGTGACATATGAATTCAGTTTAGAACCCACCTCATAGCCATAATAAAATATATTTTATTTAAAACATCAATATTGCAATATCATTAGGGAATGAAGGAATCAAACCTTCAATCTCCTGCTTGTAAAGCAGACACTCTACCATTGAGCTAGAACCCTTTAAGAATTGGGGAAAGGGGAAATATTAACACCAAGATTGCATCATTTGTAATTCTAAGAAAAGACTAATAATCCCAACATTGTTTCTGACTCTAGAGAACTAAGAAATTATTCTGAACGGCTCTAGCCTTATTTAAATATATGCTAACCACTTAAAATCGTATGGCTCTTACCTTCTTTAGACATATGCTAACCGCTTCAAATCCTATGAAGTAATCAAGATAATGTAGATGTATGTTAGGAAAATAACATTTAGACTCTTAAACATATAATTATGCATCCAATTGACCTCAAGTTGGAATTTAAAAAGAAGAATATTATGCCACCCAGGAAGACACTCAGTTTGCTTAATTATGATCATGCCACTGTACAGCACACAAAGTAACAGCAAATAAATGCATTTTGGAGCTATGTATATTTGAATCTTATGTTGTTTTATGACAAAAAGTTGTATAAAATTTTACCTTTTGTGTAGCGGGATTAAGCTGGGAAGAATAGGAGGACTGGTGCAATCATATATGGTTAGTTTATCATTGCATTTATCTATTTCATAAGATGGTTTTCTTCACAAATATATCGAATACATAATTATTATTTGTCATTATTTCTATGCTACTGTGATTTGTTGTAGGTGGCTGGTTCATCCTTATTTCAATGACGAAACCCAATAAGAAATTTGATTACTGAAACTCTTGTCTAATATTATTTCACTAGATTTCTTTAACATGACTAGCAGTGCTCCATTTCTTAAGATAAAAAGGGAATCCTATATATAGGAAATGGAGCATGCAATACATACTGGCATGGGTTCTAAACTTTCACTTGTAAAATGCAGAGTGAGGCACTTGACACCCCAATTCTTATCAATTGGAATATGCTTTTCTTGCTAATTAATTTCTTTCCTCTTCAAAATTCTTCTAACTGAGCTAACACACTTTAATTGGGTTGTAAAAAGCTACATGGTATGACAATAGTTCATTTGGATGGAAAAACATGGACAAAATCAGTCCATAATACATAAATTGATTCAACATCTCGTGCCTAGCTTGAAGTTTGACCAAAAGTGAATCATTTAATTCAGAAAAACTATACATGCATCTATTTGCATGTGTACAAGACAAAGAGGTGAATTCACTCACCTTAAAATAGTGGATAGCTCCATGCAAGATACCACCATGAGCAGGGTCATGAAAATTTTGATATTCACAACCCATACTAAAACACAAATTATTGCAATAACCTAAAAATATAAGTCAAATGTATTATACTAATTTGGCATAGCAAATGGTCCGCAAACACTAAAATTGAAAGTGCTAGAAATAAGGTAATGTCCATAGAGATAATAGGATTCCTGATGTACTTGGACAATACAAGTGTCCATTAATGTATTTCCAATGTAATTTTGGTTTGATTCCCTTGGTCAAAAGTGAAGATCACATGGCCAATAAAAAAAGCCTTGAATTGAAATCAATCTTACCATCCTATGCTTGGGTAAAAAATAATCAAGGCAAAAGAGTCAAAATTTTGACTTGGCTTGACAAAACTAGGCAAGTAAAAAATATAACCACGGCTCAGCAGATTTTGGGAATCTATAGACAGGGCAGTTTCTGGGAATTTACTGGCAGCCTGCATTTTGGTGAGTCATACTCAATTACTCATGAGTCAAACTCATTCAATACAAGCATGACTCACCCCAATTCATTTTGACTCATTTAGCTCACATGCAGAGTCGAACTCAAATCCTTGCAAGTCTGGTAACAGAAAATAGTAGATGATAGGAATCCTATTGCTTGATTCTTGCGAAGAAATACATTGTGATATATGGAGGAAATGAGTCTTAAATAATATAGTATTACATGTAACATGCCACCAAAGTTTTTCCATCCCTTCTAACTCAAGAATGGGGATGGGATTATGTCTGACAAAAATGTGAATAGTTGTGTGCAATGGTATGTCGGCAAATGTAACACATTGTGTTTCCACACCTACAGGTCACCTTATTGCATCCCAATTCTTCTGTTGTACCCAATTCTTCTGTTATAGTCATGTGGGGTGGCTGAGTTTTTTTGTTGGACAACTTGACCTCCTCCAAACCACCTAGCTAACATGTAGATGGCCATATGCCATTGGTTGGTCTATCACAAATAGTGATCATGTGGCTTTCATCTGGATTCTTGGTATTTGGTCAAGATGGTCACTGCAAGTGCTACCATCCATTATAGCACTAGGTTCTATACTACATGATTTTCCACATGGATTGAAGTCTTTTATCTACCTTAAAACCATTTTCTAGTCGCACCAATACTCAAGTTTGGATGCCTCTTAAAATTTCTATATCACCAAGAATAGACTAAAACCAAGACCAAATTTTCATAAACAAAAATGTAGATAAATATTTCATGTTGACCATTTACAAGACAATGTACACAAAATAACATTGATTCAAAGAACGGTAATCCATCATTAGTACCTTAGTTACACTAATTAGTCGATTTTATTGCTTTTTTAAGCTTTAATACACTATGAGGTGGACTATGGGTGCTTAGGTGGACATATGCCATGTCAAGTTGAGGTTATATGAACCACATGGGTACTCCAGCCTAGTGATCCAGCCACATATGCATAGCAATCATTGCTGGTGCACTCCCATTCATTGAATGTGGACAAGCAAGTTGACTTGGGGCGCTAGAATGGGATTTTGCCCAAATTTGGCTTGATTTGGTGCAATTAATGTTGCATTGAGAGTCTAAGCCATCCAGTTTTCCACATCCATGCTTCCAAGGTGTAATAATTGACCCAGCACACATCATCCATGACACTTCAGCAATTCGTGGCCATTTGGAGAGATTTGGGATGAGACTGGCCCACCTAGGGGGGTATGATGCCAATTTGGCAATTTTGGGATTTTTGCTCACAATTGGCTTCCAAAGCCATTCAAAACTCTTATGATGTATTTATAAACCTGTTAATAAAAATTTCAGAGTTAGACAGTCCAAAATTATGTTGTTTCCAACTATCATTGTGTGTAATTTAACTGTAATTTGATGGTTTTTGCTAAATCTTGCACCAAAATTTGATTTTTGAACCTCACTAATGCTCCTAGATTCTCTTTTGGTTCAAATTAATCACTTGCTGGTTTGAATTTCTCACATGGTATTAGAGCTAGTTGGATATTTTTGAGTTGCAGACCAAATTCTTAGTGGATTTGAGCTGCTTTGTTAGTGAATTCCAGATAAAATTGAATTGTTGAGTGTAACCCAGTTAGCAATTTCACCACCATCAGCGCAGACAGTAATGGAGGCTACCCATATCATGCTAACACCTTTCAACTTATTTGAATGGAAGGCAGAGATGGTGATTCAATTGAGAGCCAAGGGACTTTTCAGAGTTACTATGGGCATTGAAGTGGAACCAAATTCTGCTGTAGAAAAAGCCAAGTATTTTAACAAATTGGATGAAGCATATGGTTTGTTGTGTCTGAGCATATTAAGAGAGTTGTTGTTCCACCTTGACAGTTTGACATCACCAAAGGAGGTTTGGGATAATCTTGAGTATCTATTTGGCAAAACTGATGAGCTACATGGTCACCATCTTAAGAATGAGCAGATAAGATTGAACCCAACGCTCTATGACACAATCCAGGACTTCTTCACCACATTCAAATCACTTGTATTTCAATTAAAACAATGTGGGATTGAGAAGAAGGAATATCAACTGATCTTGTCTATACTTTCGAAGTTGGGGCCAAAGTTCTCAGTCTTTGTGAGCACATTTCACTCAGGAAAAATCACCCTTCGAAACTGGAAGATGCCAAGTCTGGCAAGTTTCATGGAGTCACTGACTCAAGAGTAGGACAAATTGGTCCAAATGGGTTCCATCAAGACCAAAGATCAAGCACTAGCAGTGGGGGTTTCAAATTCAATAAAGGGAAAACCCAAGTCCAAGAATTCGAAGTTGTTGGACAAGAAGAAATCAAAAAAATCCAAATCCAGTGAGGGAGCTATGAATCCACCCAAGGAAAAGAAGAAGAAAGGAAAAAAGAAGGCCAAATGCTCTTATTTCCACAAGGGATGGAATCTAGAAATCTCATGCATGAATAAAACCATAGACACCATGGTGTAGCTAGTGGAGAAGAACCACATTCCAGTTCCTAACAGTGCTAGGAAGAAAGATGGAAACTCCGATTCAAGTGAAGGCAAGGAGAAATGTCATGCATTAGTGGCAAGTACTTCTAATTCCTCATCCTTTATTATTGATTTAGGTGCTTCCAGGCATATGTGTTATGGAGAAAACTTCCTATGGCTTAGGGTACCACAACAGACAAAGTAACCGCATAAATCAATCCTTTCCCATATGCAAGAGAAATAAAACATCTAACACTAAAGGATCTCGAAACATACCTTATTTCAGATGGTTGACCCCATTGAGCTTTTCCACTCTCGCTTGTATTAGCAATTTGCTCTCTCAACATTTAGCAAACAAGACAAGCATGTTATATAGTGGCTATATAATGGTTTTAGACCTACTCTAGCATCTATAATCAATAACATATAAGTATTTAAAAGCATCCATGGATTCAATATTCATTTAAATACACATTATTGGACATGAAATATATTTCTATTAATATAAATCAGAGATTACAATGGTGACAACCTCTGTCGACATGTCTATGAACTGGAGAAACGGAGTCCTCCACCTGGGCCTCCACCACTCCAATCCTCCATCTCTTGATAGCAAGCTCACAAGCAAAGGAAAGCTTGGGAAGAACACAAAGTGCTCCAAGGGACAAAGGGATGCAGGCTCAAGTATAAGCTCTGGAAACAATGGACTATAGTTTTCTTGCTCTTCAATTTCTCCCGTTTCAATGTATCCAAAGGGTTCCTTATAGAGTGCTTCAATGGGGTAACGGAAGGTCAAATTCAAGCGATCTCAAGGCATATGGAAGGCCAAGAGACAAGTGACTCGGATCCACATCAAGGAAAACTCCAAAACTATTTGGCATTTTGCACACATCCCAATGTACATGGGTTTGAGGGTCATATCCACGTATATACGTGAGAATAGGTTTAAAAGTCATGTATGGCAAACAATGCATGTTTTTAGGGATGATCTTGGAAACATCAAAGGTACAAAAATGGTCCATGGCGTCCAAAGAGTTTGCAGAGGGACAGGGAAGGCCATAAATGTGTGATCCACCATGTGTGGTAAAATCAGCTATAACAGATGCCCCCTAATGTGTGAGGTCAGAGGGCTGATATGATGGTCGAAATACCTTATAAATCCATCCCAGAAGTGGAGTGATGAAGAACCAGGTGGAAGAACCAGCCATCCAATAGTATAATACAATAATCAAACTCTGCACATGACTGCAAGTACATAAAGTAGTCCCAGATACATAAGAGTACAATGGCCATGGATAGGCATGATACAAAATATGACATGTGTGGTCATTTCCACGTACAATATAGATAGATCAGAATCTCCATGATGAAGATATACAAAGGATCATGATCTCCATGAAAGATGAAGATATACGAGGGATCAAGATCTCCATAATGGCTGAAGATATCTTACATACACTGGAATCAAGTCACGAGAACTGAAATCTCATGAACACTGGCATGATCAAGGAGGTAGCATATATGAAATGCCACCAATCTAGAAGTTATTCTACACAATCCGCTATGAGTAGATGTCCTACTATGTGAATAGAGGTGTCAAGGTCGAACATATTAGTCCATCATCTGATTACCAGTCATTGATGTATACCATTAACAGACGCGAGATCACCCACCAATAATGAAAATGGGAATCAAGGTACTAGAGTGCAAACTAACAAATGTGAATAAATGTGTTGAGGTCAAACACTTGAGAGAATCCATCAATCAGGGCACATTTATGTATTCCCAAAACTGTCGATGGTGAGAGAACCTACCACTAATGACTGCAAGTCTCAAGGAACTCAAAATGACTCTAGATTCCTATCCCAGAATCAATGATCTAAATTCGATGGGATGAAATCCACTGTAAGGAGGGCATTAAGGCATCCCACATCATCCAACATGAGCTACTCCACAAATTTGTATAATGTGGAAGTACTTGATAATAATGTGCACAAACTAGTAACAGTACTGGGAATGGCTGACATGCAAAGTCAAGAGAACTAAGGAATGGCTGACTCAGGTTTCAACTTCCTTCGAACAAGAGCATAAAGGCGAATGGTGACTGAATGTAGGCAGCATAGACTCAATATACAAAACTGGGACATCTTTGTGACATAGGAGGCATCAACAGAGGCTCCATAGGGACTGGAAGCTTAACTAGTCGGTGGAGATAAACTCAAAGAAACAAGTACAGCTCCTAAAGCCAAACTATTAACCCAACCAATGGATGTGATATATAGTGCTCTGTTCAAAGGCAACATGACTCAACTGCTGCCGAAGATAACATCTTTTCCTATCTAGATTTTTGGTTTTTTTTTTATTTTTTTGGACTTTTTCAAATATTTTCAATATCTTGAAAAAGAATAAAAGTTCTTTATAGTTACAAACTAGGAGGAGACAAGTGTCAAGGGGCAAACAAACTAGTTCTAAGTAGCGGAACATACCTATGCTCAATGCAAGGACACATGTGTAGGATAACGACACTCAGGGGAAAGTCCCCTCCCTGTAAAAAATGGGGAATCAAGATACAAAGGATATGTAAAATGGATCTGCGTGGCTAGACATGAGACAAGCTCGAGCTATATAGCTAATAATCAAAGTCAGGGAAGTTGGCATAAGGCTCAATAAGGAAATAAAAACTCATGATAATGCAATTACAACTTGACATAAGGGAGTCCTGGAGAAAAAGGCCAGCAAAAAGATCAAGAGGAGTATGAATCTCTTGCGCAAAGTCATGGCAATACTATACAAAGGACTCCCACACCCTAAAGGAAAAATGTCGGCATGGGCGCCAAATGCAAAATAGGAGCTAACTAGGGCACCCATGTATGGTCAAGCTCTACCATTCACATCATGTCACTTCTAAAAGCAATAAAGAGGTTCCGTGACAAGATAGAATGGCTTTGTACCTAAGGTTATAATGAAACAGTCATAAAGTCATGCAAAGTACAAATGGATGTAAAACCTAACCTATATGCCAGTTTAGACATAATACCTAAAATCGGCACGAGCGGGTCAAAACCACGGTCAAAATAGCACTCAAAATGGACTCCTACATCATCAACTTAGTCCAAAACGGTCCAAAATGGTCAGAAACGGTCCAAAATTATAGAAAGTGGGTAAAAAATTTCAAAATTTTCAAAAAATTTCTATAAATAGTAAAAAATTCAAAAATTCCATATCATTTGAAATTTTACCCATTTGAGCTCAAAACTTCCAACGTGAATTCCAGGAGCATCGTCCGGTGAAATTCAACACAGTTTGTTCCAGGTAACTCCTCATGTCCTCCTCTTCCCATTTTATGCAAAATTTTTCAGTTTCCATGGTCAATTTTATTTTCTAGGCCAATCTAAAAGAGGCGTTTCATCCCACGCGGATATCGTGGTTTTTCCTACATATAGGGCTGGCCATACGCTAAAAAACCTCCCAAAACCGTGTACATACGTGGTTTTTTTGCAAACAGTCACGTATACGGTCACGCAAAAGGATTTTTAAGGTAAATAATGACCAAAAACCATTTTTATGTGCAGGATGGTTCTAGAATGGAGGGAGAGGGAACATGGAGATGTAGAAGAGGCTGTTCAAGGTGACTTAATGGCCCAACAAGCTCTACGTGCATGTAGTTTGTATAAGTTTTGGTGTCTTGGCAGCCTGAGGGCCAAACCAAGACTCCTGCAGATGCTAGTAGATTACTAGGATCCAAACTCAGAGTCTTTTCACATCGATGGGATGTCTTTCACTATAGAGATTGAGGACATATATTTTATTATTGGATTATCCTGACAGGGAGAGGTGGTAAACCTACGCTCTCGTGGGCCCGAAGGTGGCCTTACTATTGATTATTATATTGTGGTATACTGCTTTTCGAAGACCAAAAAGGTTGGGAGTCAAATCCCAGCAAAATCGATCCAGGTGCTAGGACTGAAGGCCATACTATTAGCACTCGGCAAGATAGCCGGTCTAGCTTCACTCCACCAGGCCTCACAGCCATTGATGTTCTATGCAGTCGAGTGTATGAGACCCATAGTGTACGACTGGAACACTGTGCTATTGAGTAACATGAAGCAGCAGCTCAGTGACTGCAAGATGGGCAGGGTGAGAAACTTCGATTTTGGCAGCATACTGAGCACGTTCTTCTTTGAGCATGTACCAGGGCTAAGCCCTAGATTAAACATTCCTCCACATGGAATTCAAGATCTGGCCCAATGACGTTGGGAAAATGTTATGCACAGACTAGATGGAGGTAGGGTGGCTAACCCCTACCCAACGGACTTCTTTCCATGGTGGCAGCGGTAGATCATTGCCATCGATGACTACCCATATGCAGGGATAGATTTCTGGGGAGATCCAAACATGCCCCTACCACCAGGAGCAGCATATGGCAACATAGGCAACAAATCCCAAACCCTCTTTTTAAGTTTTTTTATTTATTAAAAAAAATTATGTTTTTTGATATATTGACTCAAAAGACATGTTTTGGTGTTATGACACATAGTGACAATCTGTCATGTGTATGCAGATGTTGGACCAAAATGACCTGACGGTTTCCCTCATCCTATATGGAGGGGAAGAGGAGATGACATCATGGGTGCGGATGTGGAGCGGATGCTCCAAAGCATCCACACAAACTTTGTATGCTTGACACATAGGGTACCCATGGCGCAAGTCGAGGACTTGCCTGAGGCCATGCAGCGCCAGGTGGTTGGTGTACCATGGGCATGTGTTTGATTATTTCGATGGCTAGCTAGAGCCGTGGTGTGCTACCATGATCAGAACCCCCCTCCTCCTCCTCAGGCTTAGAGACTTGAGAGTGTTTCATTTTGTACTACCGTGAATTATATTTTGGTGGCTCGAAAGCCCCAACTTTGTATTATGACACTTATGTATTATGATGTCACATTTTGGATGTTTAATGAAAAACTTTTATGATGATCAATTTATTTATTTACATGTGTGTAAAAATGTATGTTGATGCTATGCTTATGGTCTATGAAACAAATGCCAATCTAACACATAGTTAGCATATGAGTTGGCAACTTGATTAAAAATTCTTGAAACATGTATGTATGTTATGTTCTCAAATTTCCATTCTAGCAATCTCAGACATAAGAATCTTCGTAATAATGTTAGATCCCTAATACGATACAAGCCATTAAGCTGTGAAACCACTAACTGTGAATCAAGACGTACCTCAAGAGAGAGAACACCATGTGAAATGGTATCCCACAGTAACTCGATAACGGCACTATATTCAGCAACATTATTTGAAGAAGGCCATAAACATATGCCTCCTGAAGACAATACCTATCCCATAGGAGTATAAATCAGCCAAGCAACAGAAGCTGAGTTTTGAGTGTGGCGGCTAGCACCATCAGCGAATCGTATGTAACCGAAAGACTCTATCGACATCTACCATAAGAAATGAAAGCTAATAAACAAACCCGATCACCATAAGAAAACCTAACTATGCCAAAAAACTGTACAATAATATACAATAATTAGCCTAGCTAAAGATCATGCATAGTATTTTTTAAGATAGATCCCATTTCTAGGCTCCGCCAAGGCTGTCCCTTCATAATCCACCAGCTCATAGGCACCTTTCTCTAACACATGTTTGACTACGTAAGGATCATGCCACATGGGATTAAATTTCCCTGCCCCTAATGGTTCTTTAGCTTGATCCCATAAAAGGACCAAATCACCTTCACTAAACCTCCTCGGATGGACAGACTTATCATATTGGACCTTAACGCGATGCTTATTTACTTCCAGAGCCACTAAGGAATCCTAGCGCTGCTCATCAAGCTGCTCTAGGTGGGCCAAACGTTTCTCCAATGTGGAAGTGTCTGGTAAAAGCTCTATAGCTAGCTTCAACGAAGGGATTTTGCATTCAACCGATAAGACAGACTCCACCCCATGTACGAGCTGATATGAAGAGAAACTGGTGGTAGTATTAACCGCGGTTCTATAGTCCCACAAAGCAGGATATAACATAATATTCCAATTCATCTTGCTTTGCGTGATGATTCGTTGGAGAATGGACTTAAGTGATTTATTCACTGCTTCAACCTGTCCATTCGCCTAAGTGTAATAAGAAGAGGGGTGCTCCTGCTTATACCCTAACTTCAAAGCCAACTCTTCCGTCATTCTATTCTAAAAGTGCCTACCATGGTCAGTGACAAGCTCTTTCGGAATGTCTAACCGAGTAATAATTTGGTTGAAAATGAAATGCGCGGTTGTCTCACCATTGAATTTAATCATGGGCATAGCCTCTCCCCATTTCATGAAATAATTGATAGCCACTATAATGTGATGATGCCCCCCAGCTGAATCTAGGTTGCAATCCATGAAGTCAAGGCCCCACTTGGTGAAGGGACAGACGGTGATAATCGGATGTAACGGGGTAGGATGCAAGCGCATATTGCATGCAAACACCTGGCAAGGGTGACACTTCTTGACCGCATTGACACAATATTTGAAGATCGATGACCAAAAATATCCCACTCTCAAGATTTTTTGGGCTGTAGACAGCCCAGATAAATGACCACCACACACCCCTCCATGGAAATCATTCAGTACAACCTCAGCCTCATCATGGGTTAAGTAATGATGCAAAATGGAATCTACCCCACGACGGTACAAAGTGTTATCCACTATAAGGTAGTTCTTAGATACATGGCATAATCGTCGTCGCTCATCCCATGAAAGGTGAGTAGGGACCTTCAACGTTTGCAAATATACAATGATATCCCCATACCATGGGTCCAAAGTTGAGATAAGGAAAATATGCTCATCAACAAACGTATCCTTATAAACCTCCTCCTTGTCCACACTTGGAAAATTAGAAATGAGCTCCGCAAAGATCAATGATTTCTTCGATTTCACCGAAATGAATTCGAGATCGAATTCTTGCGAAATAACAATCCACTTATTATATTTTCCCCCAATCATCCTTCTAGTGAGGATGAACTGAAATGGATTGACATGAGCTACCACCAAGGTCTGGCGAAGGAGAATGTAATGTCTCAATCTCTGAACCGCATGAACGGTGGCCAAGGCAAGTTTCTCCACATGAGAATAATAGATTTCTGCATCAATAAGGTTTTGGCTCAAATAATAAATGACATGCTCATGGAGCTCCCCATCCTCCTGAACCAAAACCATACCAGCCGTCTCCATGGACGCGTCCACATAAATCAAAAAATCATGGCTATAGTCAGGTGGACTAAGCACAGGGGTTGATGCTAAGGTTCACTTAAGAGCATCAAAGGACTCCTGGGCTCGCTCATCCCAGCAAAAAGTAGTGTCCTTCTTTCAAAGACGCATAAAGCCTTTAGTCAAATTGACAAAATTAATGACGAATCTCCACAAGAAATTTGCGATGCCTTGCAAACACTGAAGATGTCTAATATTATGCAGGGGAGACAATTGAAGTATTGCCTCAACCTTTAAGGGATCGACTCTCATACCCTCCTTAGATACAATGAACCCTAGCAAGCGACCAACAGTCACGCAAAAGATGCACTTAAGAGGATTTAACCTAACTTGGTAATGGCGGCATCTTTCGAATACTAATCTCAAATGGTATGGATGACACACTCTCAGATGAGAATGAGCAGCAAGATCATCCAAATACACTTCGATAATCGTTTTGAGATCATGAAAAATTAAGATCATAGGTCGCTGAAATGTGGCTCAATCATTTTTAAGACCAAAAGGCATCTTATGATATGAAAATGTACCCCAAGGACAAATAAATGTAGTTTTATGTTGATCCTCAAGTTTGATTTGAATCTGATTATATCCAAAAAAACCGTCCATGAAGGAGAATACCTCGCTTCCCGCACACTCATATAAAATCTTATCAATAAATGGTGTGGGAAAATTATCCTTAGGACAAGCACGATTTAAATCACGGAAATCAGTGCATATACAAATCGCTCCCTACTTCTTATCAACCAGAACAGGATTTGAAACACACTTCGTTAAGGGAACGGGGTAGATAAAACCAGCTTTTAACAGCTTCTCTATTTCAGCCTTAATAGAGGGTGCTTTTCTAGGATTCACCGCACACAAACGTTGTCAAACAGGATTCGCATTCATATAGGTCTTAATTTCATGTTCGACAATACGAGGGTCGATACCTGGCGTTTCCTCGTATGACCAAGAAAATATGTCACGAAACTCTTTAAATAGCTTATTATACTCCTTGATTTCATCAGGGGAAAAATCCGCCCCAATGTAGACGTTCTCAACTTTGCTAGGATCGCGAGAAATATTGATAGCAATAGTAGGTGATAAATTCACCATGTTCCCATCATCCATCTGACCAGGAGAGCTCAATGGAACCACGGGACTACCAATATTCTCACTAAGAATCTCCCTAAATTCCTCACACTCCATACGGTTAAGCTCAGGAAGAAAATATGATCTATGATGTAACTCTTCCCAAGGTGGCTCAACCCAAAACATGGCCTCAATAATGGATTCATCTGATAGAAAAACATCTTCAAGGAAATCATGTGCATGAGAGGACTCAACTGCCCATGTAAGCAGCACATATGGGTCCTCCTCCTCTGTCCATGAAGAGGAAGGACTAGGCTCTGCAACACAATCAAGATTCACTTGATATGCTATCATTGCTGCAGGAAATGGCACATCCGTTTCGACAGGTCCATTCGAAGGACTCGGTGAAGGAAGAATACAAGGATCTTCCATATGGGTAGTGAGAAAAGACACCCATCGAAACAAGATCTGATCATAAGAATGAGCGCAAGACAGCTAAAGGTCCCCATAAGAGATGGATACATACCCACACCCACACTCCCAGTTGCCATCTAATAATGATCGATAATCAAGATAAAAGCTCCCGATGATGCACTAACACTCATATTATGAAATTATGTCTGATCAATCGTAACAATCTTCCCATTAAATGGAAAGCATACTACTCAAAAGAGAGAAGAGGCTACGGCTTGCATACTATACATCCAATTCCGGCCCAGTAAAAGATTGTATTCAAGGGGCACATCAACCACCTCGACCTCGATCGCGATGATCTTCCCTCCCAATTGGACCTTAAGAGAAGGAAGAATCCCGTGCTACCGAAATGATCTACCATCAAAGGTAGTCAACATAGTAGTGGATTGATACAACTCGGGAGAACCCAAACCCTTCCAACACGACAAAGACATCACGAAAGCAGTAGCACCTTAATCAATCACAGTGCATTTGACGGTCATATTAAGACACTCTACATGAATCAAACAAGACACGTAGTAAGGCAAGCAAGGATGTAGTCCCATGGTTTCAAATTTGATGACGGAAGAAGAGTTATCATCATTAACCCCAAGAGTAGAAAGCAAGGCTTTCCTTTGTGGAGGACAAATCTAAAGTACTTCAAGCGCAGACATCGCACAAGGAGTTTTCCCAAATCCTCAACAACGGAATAGTTCTGGGTGGCTCGGGCATTAGGATTGTGCCCTGAACGCTTTAGGACTCCCTTAGGAATGCAAGGTGCAATTTCAGGTTTATCCATAGGGTTTTCAATATACAAAGGGCTCTCGGGCGGAGCGGGTTCTTTTCCAAGGTCCGGTTGTGACAAACCATAATATTTCGCATGAGTCACAACCTTAGTAGCACGTACCATGTTGATGCAACCATGACCAGTATTGGCTTTCGATGGATTTTGATCTCCACCCCATGCACAATGAGGATCATGGGTCCTCAAGTTCATATTTTGATTATGGGGTAAAGGATTAGTTGGCACAGCTGGGCCATGTGCTATGAATCTCGAGGCATCTTCCATATGAGGGCACAAGTGAGTGGGGTGGTCCTCCTTACACAATTTTCAAGGAAAATTTACCTTACGTTTAGACTGCTTGTCCACCCCAGCATTGTGGGTGTTCTTGTCATTAAAATTAGCATTTTTGTTCTTGTTCCCACCCTTATGATTATTTTTACTCTTTTTCTTATTCCTTCGAGGCTGTTGGTTTCCCTTCTAGTCCGATGATTGCATGGAAAGTACACTCGCCGTTTGAGTGGGTTAAGACAAAGCCATGGCTTGTCCCAAAGCAAATTGATTAATAGACAATTGGCTCACTTGTTTCACAACTAAATCTGTAGGTTTGGCACTTGTACAACCCACAATGCCATCAGCATGTGGTCTAGGCTTGATCTTGGGATAGAAACTAGAATGCTAAGCATTAGGAATAATCTCATACAAAATTTTGGATTGAGCATAGATCAAATCCAACTCTTGTGCCCTAAAGATTGCATGTTCCTCATTTTGGACTCTGAATGTAGAAACATCCTTCACAATGTAAGGTAACAACGACTTGAGGAACCACTCAAGGAGATATTCCGATGGTATAAAGGCTTTAATCAACCTCTTTTGTCTATGCCACCCTTGAATATGATCTAAGATATGTGTGGCTTTGTCTTGTCGAAATGTCAACAAGAGTTCTGTACCAATGTCATAATGCACGAGTAGCTAAAAGTGATTGAGGAAAGTCATGGCAAGGTCATCGAACAAAATGAATGCCCCCCTTGGTAACTCTATATACCATTTCATTGTAGGCTTGGTGAGGGTGCATTGAAATATCCTTAAACGGATTGAGTCGTCATGTAAGGAATTGGAAGAGCACCAAGGGTGAAAATTAGTGACATGTTCACTAAGATCTTCTCATGCTTTGCCCTCGAACTTAGGAATGTCCAAGGGAAGCTTGTTATGGACGGCCGGCCAAGCCAGGTCATGAGATACCATATCGTTCATAAGTCTCTATAAGTCAGGTAAGTTCAACATTGCGAGGAAAGGGGGCCTAGGTTGAGTCAGTCTATGCCACCCTCCCTGATAGTTCTGGTTCATATAAGGATGATTATTGTAAATACCATGGACTTGGCCATAATATCCTCCTCCCATTTGACCCATGTAGGGCTGCATGGAAGCATTATGATGTGGTGTTCCTTGACTATGCGTTTCTACAAAGCCATAATTGGAAGAGTAAGCAGGTTGTTGATACCTGTACCTAGAGGTTTGATAGTTCTATCCATACTGCGGTCCATAAGACTGTCCATGAGAAGCTCCATAAGGTGTCCCATGGGATGTCCCATGAGAAGCTCCATAGTTAGGGATATGGGGAACTCCTTGAGATGGACCATGAGACAATCCATAAACAGGAATATGACTTCCTGAGACAACAGGAGGTACTTGACTCTAAGATACTATAGTGCAAGCAGTCGTACTACGAACATGGATAGTAGTGATATTTCGGCCCAAAGGACCACGTGAATGAGGGGGAGGAAGGGTTGTCAAAAATGCATTCGAAGGAGTAGGGTTTGAGGATGAAGGGACATGTGAAGGGATGTAAGTGGTGTTCCCTATGGTCACTCGTCTTAGTTCTGGTATCCACATATGACTACTAACACTAGGTCTAGGACGGACATGTGAGGTAGCTTCCACCACTAGGATGGAAGGTGCAATGTGACTAGTGCTTCCAAATCTCTCCACATGGAAAGGAATAGGAGTGCCCCCAGGCGTAGTGCTAGGTTCAATTTCTGACTCGAGATGATGTGCCAGATCATGTGCAGGGATATCAGGCATGCCATAACAAATATAACTAGTGCTTGTGGGTTCATGATGAGTCTCATCACCTAGTAACCAATACCGATGACCTATGAATTAGGGATCATAACCAGAATGTGAAGGTGTTTCTGGTGAAGGATCATATACAGGATTAGAATATACATCCCCAACCTCATGAGGTGGAGAAGACATCTCAAGAATCTCATCCTTGTGATCTCCCATTGTGTGTGAATCAATGTGAGAAGTAGTGCACCCGGACTTTCTATTTCTCTCTCCCAAAGGAGGAGGAGACATGGAAGACGGAAGTCCTTCTAAATGATGAGAACAGTGAAGTGCCATGCCCAAATCCTTAATGACTCAAAAAATGAAAAAAGAATCGATCTAACTATGCAAACCCTAGGAAAACTAGCATGCACAGAGCATACACCTATAAAATGTAAAGCCAAATCACAAGCAAACAAGGGTAGGATATGTGAGCTCCTGAATGAAGCAGGTATGTCTCACCTAGGAGAGGCTTGAGACTCCCATACACAACAAGCGGAGGTTCATAACCAATTATAGTGGCCCTTGGCTTCAACGCATATAGAGACTGTGCTGTCCGACCCCTACCTAGCCAAGACACCTACAGAATAACCTCTACAAAGTACCCCCTCGATAACCTAGGTAAGGAAACTAAGGTCACCTCAATATAATCAATGCTCAGGCGGACAGTTGCAGGCGGGATTGGCCGTATGGGCAAGGTAGCAAAGCCTGAAACTCTCAAAAGAACCCCTAGATACGAATACAATCCTGGAAATATCTCCGGTGCTACTCAGTTATGACCAGGGATCATCCCAATCAATAACTGCTCACATTGCCTCGTGCTTAACTCCCTTGTAAGAGGAGGATCCTGAGAAACACTAACTA
>LPNX010432878.1:176234-378638 GCA_001517045.1 Pseudotsuga menziesii | reverse complement strand
CACCTGGACAGACACATAAATGTTTCATTTAGTGGTCTTGGAGAATTTACTCACAATGAACTATTCCAAGACCCTAAAACCTAATCTTGTAGGTGCACCCTATAAAAGAAAAAGTGTAATTCATTTTATTATGCGTTGGTTTTAATTGGATTATTACTCAAAAGGGAAAATGGTCGTGCAACTAATGATGTTATGACGCAACAAGAAGTAAAATGCACACCTAACAATCAATGCAAATGCACTGTGTCAAATGAAAAATGGGGTATGCTACTATTTGAAGTGCAAAATTTTCCTTCAAATCAATATGCAATCATTCCTATATGAAAATATCACTAATACTTCCCAAGTAAACCTAATGCAAGTACCATGCAAAATGCAAAATGAAACAATGCATAATGATGCAAAAAGAAAATGTTTTTATACTTTTTGAATTAAAATGAGATAATAAAGCAAAAGTATGACTCTACAACCCCTAGACTCTGCAAGCACTATCAGACAGAACCCAAGCAAAGCACTAAGGTAAAAGAGACCTAATGCACTAATCACAAAAAAAAAAAAATAGAAAATGAAATGACAAGAACATTTTCAAAAAATTCAAACTAAAAAGTGTCTCTGGCCAGAAATAGAGGTGTATACAGACTCCAGAAGCATCCAAGAAGAGTCAACAATCATCCAAACTCACCCTGTAACACTTAATCTTCCCCAAAAAGGCAAAACTCAGGGCATACGCGATTGTGTGCAAATAACCCATGGATATCCCAATAAAAACCGCATGTACACGCAACTATGAAGACAAAACTTGCGTACATGAAGAAAAAGAGATAAAAAAGAAGGTAAATAGACACTAATAGGAAAACATGCCCCCAGAATCAACTCAGAAATAGAGAAATTAGAGCAATTCAATAACATTGAATGCCAATAAAACCCCCAAGGGAAATGACTAGGAAATCCCCAGTATGGTCACCAATTCTATAATAGAGAAAACTTCCTATGGCTTGGGGTACCACAATAGATAGAATAACCACAGAAATCAATCCTTTCCCATATGCAAGTGAAACAAAACATCTAACACTTAAGGATCTCGAAACATACCTTATTCCGGATGGTTGATGTAGATCCCCATTGAGCTTTTCCACTCTCGCTTGTATTAGTAATTTTCTCTCTCAACATTCAGTAAACAAGACAAGCATGCTATATAATGGTGTTAGACCTACTCTAGCATATATAATTAATAACATATAAGCATTTAAAATCATCCATGTATTCAATATTCATTTAAATACACATTATTGGATAGGAAAACATATTTCTATTAATATAAATCAGAGATTACAATGGTGACAACCTCTGTCGGCACGTCTGCGAACCGGAGAAACTGAGTCCTCCACCTAGGCCTCCACCACTTCAATCCTCCATATCTCGATAGCAAGCTCATAAGCAAAGGCAAGCTTGGGAAGAACACAAAGTGCTCAAAGGGACAAAGGGATGCAGACTCAAGTATAAACTCCGGCAACAATGGACTATAGTTTTCTTGCTCTTCAATTCCTCCCCTTTCAATGTATCCAAAGAGTTCCTTATATAGTACTTCAATGGGGTAATGGAAGGTCAAATCCAAGCAATCTCAAGGCATATGGAAGGCCAAGAGACAAGTGACTCAGATCGACATCAAGGAAACTCCAAAACTATTTGGCCTTTTGCACACATCCCGATGTATGCAGGTTTGAGGGTCATATCCACGTATATACGCAAGAATAGGTTTAAAAGTTGCATATGGAAAATAATTCATGTTTGTAGGGATGATCTTGGAAACATCAAAGGTACAAAAATGGTCCATGGGGTCCAAAGAGTTTGTAGAGAGATAGGGAAGGCCATAAATGTGTGCTCCACCATGCGTGGTAAAATCAATTGTAACAATATGGTATCTAGGAGAGAATTATTCTCCTCCATGAGTTCGAATGTTGGCCCAGCAGTTGAAATGGGAGATGATTCTAAACTCCAGACCAAAGAGATTGGGAGAATTGATTTAGACCATGGGTTCTTCAGTGATGTACTATGTACCAGACCTTGCAGGAAATTTGTTGTCAGTCTACCAGATGACCCATACAGGAGAGCCAAAGAGAGTAATCTTTACTCCTGACTCTGTAGAGATTTCTGAAATCTCAAAAAACCAAGTTGTTGCAGTTGGGTATGCTGATCATCATGAGAGAATGTAAAAATTATCTAAATTCCTCCCTACTTCCAGTGATCAAGCACTTCACTCACATGCCAATGAATTTTCCAAACTATGGCATGAGAGTTTCGGCCACATGAATTACATATATCTCCAAACATTGCACAAAGAAGGAATGGTGGAAGGTCTTCCACAAATTCAGCCATCTACTGGAGCATGTATTGGATGTGTGATTGGGAAGCATCCTGCGCAGAGCTACGAGAAGGGGAAGGCAAGGAGAGAAACACAACAACTTGGGTTGGTGCATTCTGATCTGATTTGTCCACTACCCACTCCCTCACATGGTGGATCTAGGTATTTTCTTACATTTCTTGATGACTACTCTTGATTTTACTGGGTGTATTTTCTAAAATTAAAATCTGAGGTGTTTGAGCAACTCAAAGTTTGGAAAGCGCTAGTAGAGAATTAGAGTGGGAAGAAGATCAAAGTCCTTAGGAATGATAATGGAAAGGAATATGTGAATAAGAATCTACAGCAACTTTGTGAGGAGTGTGGCATCCAAATGCAACACTCAACTCCCTACACACCACAGCAAAATGGTGTGGCAGAGAGAAAGAATAGATCTCTCAAAGAGATGGCAACTTGCATGATAGAAGTGAGGGAACTTAATCCCAAGCTATGGGATGAAGCCATCAGCTATGCTTCTCACATTCAGAATAGAGCCTTCAACAAATCAATGAAAGGGATGACACCCTATGAGGCATGGTTTGGTGAAAAACCAGATGTCTCAAATTTCAGGATATTCAGGACAAAAGCATGGGCAAGAATACCTTCAAAAAAGAGGAAAGCCTTGCAGCCACAAAGCAAGGAGTGTCTCATGGTTGGATATGGTGAGGAAACAAAAGGGTACAAGCTCTTTGACACATCCATTGACAAATATTTTGTTGAAAGAAGTGTCAAATTTGAAGAAGAGCCAATTCCAGACTTTGAACTTGCACCGGGGGATTGCTCCTCTCCTTAACCATTCGAAGATGTAAGTGATGACACATGCTCTGTTTTTTCTAATAATTCTGATATGAATGTTTCTGAAGATGATATTTCTATATATGACTCACCATATAGGCCCAAATGGGCTAAAAACATTGTGTAAGCAGCCAGGGAATTGGTAGGCAATCCCCAAGAGCCTAGGAAAACTAGATCACAAACTAGTAAGGCTTCATTTGCAAGTGATAGTGCTCTTGCTGAGCACTGTTACATGCTGATCAGTTCTGACCCATAGACATATCAGCAAGCTTGTACAGACCCAAGATGGAAGTCAGTAATGGAAGATGAGCTTCGGTCCCTCCAAGAGAACAATACATGGGAATTGGTTCCCCTTCCTCCCAAGAGGAAAGTTGTTCAATGTAAATGGGTCTACCAAACCAAACTTGTTGTTGATGGTTCTGATGTAAAACATAAGTCTAGGTTAGTGGCTAAGGGCTATTCTCAGGTCCATGGAGTTTATTACATAGAGACCTTTGCACCGGTTGCAAAGATGGACTCAATTAGACTAGTTCATGCACTAGCAGCTAGTAAGTGTTGGGAGGTTCACCACATGGATGTAAAGAGTGCTTTCTTGCATGGTGAACTATAGGAGGAGATATTTATGCAGCAGCTTGAAGGTTTCCAAGAGGATCCTTCATTGGTATGCAGGCTGAAAAAATCATTGTATGGACTCAGGCAAGCCCCCAAGACTTGGTATGCAAAAATGGATGCTTTCTTGCTTTCAATTGGCTTCACAAGATGCAAATCGGACCCTAATGTGTATTTGAAGAAAAATGATGTTAACTTGCAGATAATTGTTCTTTATCTTTATTATATTCTTATTACAGGTTGCTGCAACAATTCAATTGGGAAAATTAAGAACTCTTTGCACAATGAATTTGCTATGACGGACCTAGGATTGCTAAGGCAATTTTTGGGCTTAGAAATTGAGAAAAATGGTAAGGGCATAATGCTGAGTCAGCCACAATATGCTTCAAACCTGCTGAATAAGTTTAATATGGCTAAGTGTAAGGCATCCAAGTCTCTCTTTCTTTCTGGTATTAAATTGCATGAATTTGTCAATTCCACAATGGTGGATATCACACTCTACAGGAAACTAGTGGGCAGCTTACTCTACCTCACTCATACAAGACCTGATTTGTATTATGTTGTGAGTGTTGTAGCAAGAAACATGCACCAGACACATGAGCTCCATTGGAAGGCTGCTAAAATAATTCTTCAATATGTCCAGGGAACTAAGAAGTTTGGAGTGCACTACACAGCTAGTTCCTCACTTCAACTTGCTGGATTTTCTGATTCAGATTGGGCCGGTGATCCAATTGACAGAAAGTCGACATCATGTTTTCTGAGGGTCCTATTTTATGGTCAAGTAAGAAACATCACACCATCTCACTTTCATCAACAGAGGCCGAATACAGGGCAGAAGTCAATGCTGCAACTCAGTGTGTTTCGTTGCAGGGAATTCTTCGGGAATTTGGTTTCATAATTGATTCTCCAGCCAACATTTGGGTCGATAATCAAAGTGCCATCAAGATATCTACTAATCTAGTACAGAGGTATAGGAGAAAGCACATAGAGATTCATATGCATTATATTCGGGGCTTAGTGCATGACAGGGTGATTTCACTGCAGTATTGCCCATCCACCGAGCAAACTGCCGACATTTTTACCAAGGCTTTCAGTGAGAAGACCTTCACTTACCTTAGATCTTTGCTTGGGGTGAGTGAAGGATGGTAATTGGCTGTTATATCATTGCAAGTCCAGCCCCGTGTCCATTCTTTAGGGGAGGTTTTTCCCAAGTGGTTTTCCTTCTTTCCTCGGTTTCACATGGACAAATAAAAATTGAAATTTATGATTATGTACTTGAGGTGACTTGAGCCATTGTTTCCAAGGCCTTCATAATTTTGTGAGCATACTTAGTTGTTGGATTAAGGGAGGGTTTTAGAACATTAATCCATATTTATTACCTTATTTACACTAATTAGTCAATTTTATTGCTTTTTTAAGCTTTAATACACTATGAGGTGGATTAGGGGTGCTTAGGTGGACATATGCCATGTCAAGTTGAGGTTCTATGATCCAAATGGGTGCTCCAGCCTAGTCAGCTAGACACATATGCACAGCCATCATTTTTGGTGTTCTCCCATTCATTGAATGTGGACAGGCAAGTTGACTTGGGACGCTAGAGTGGGATTTTTCCCAAATTTGGCTTGATTTGGTGCAATTAATGTTGCATTAAGAGTCTAAACCATCCATTTTTCCACACCCACATTGTCCAAGGTGTAATAATTGACCCAGCACACATCATCCATGCCACTTCAGCAATTCATGGCCATTTGGAGATATTTGGGACGAGATTGGCCCACCTAGGGGGGTTTGATGCCAATTTGGCAATTTTGGGATTTTTTCTCACAATTGGCTTCCAAAGCCATTCAAAACTCTTATGATGTATTTATAAACCTATTAATAAAAATTTCAGAGTTAGACAATCCAAAATTATCTTGTTTCCAACTATCATTGTGTGTAATTTAACTATAATTTGATGGTTTTTGTTGAATCTTATACCCAAATTTGATTTGTGAACCTCACTAATGCTCCTAGATTCTCCTGTGGTTTGAATTACTCACTTTCTGGTTCAAATTTCTCATAGAACTAAATCATTTGAGAATCCCATGCATATTTTTCATTGTTAAGAATTTTTAACGACTACATTACCAATACGGTGTTTATATTTTCTACATCATGCCATCTTGCTAATTGACTTCATCCTCAGTTCTACTTTTGGAATGATTGGGTTTCTTCTTATGTTGTGGAAAGTTAAAATTTTAAAAACCGGTAGGAAATAACCATTATCTCACAAAAAGAGTAAGACAATCCATTTGAATAAAATCCACACTATCAAAACCTGGGAAAAAACAACTTCTAGGAAGGCTTTATTGAGAAATAAAGTTACTGGATATGAAGACATGCATAAAGCATCAAGCTCAAGCCATGAGTTCTATACCTACAAAAAAACAAACGTGTTATACATATCAAGCTTTGGAAATGCACTTGCAGTGGCTAGGATATGGTCATCAATGTTGTAAAAGATGCAAAAGCAATAAAATCGAATAGTAGCTACATGTCACGTGATAATAGTTTCCATTGTTACTAATAATGGAAACCACAAAGGTAATAAAAGATGGATTGCAACGACAAAACATTGGATTGTTCCATATAGGTAGAACAATATAGAGAACCTGAACTTGTAGTGTGCGGAAAAAAACCTTTGGGTCCCTTGGAACCATGAAAGATCCTCCAACAACTAGTTGCACTAACAGTTGTGATGCATAAGGCACAATTAACAACAAAGAATAATTCATGAGGTATTCCAAGAGCATGAAATAGCTTCGTAATGTCTCTAACAACCAAATTATAAAATTATCAGTTAAGGTACATGAACTCTCTTTTTTGGAAATAACTTATAGTTCTACTCTTGTGTTTCCTAACTAGTTTTGTTTCTTCATTCTATTTTTCTATTTATTAAAAAAATATTTTTATATTTGTTTGTACTTGTGTTTCTCTGTCGTATTTAGATCCGGATCCAGATCCATATCCTGGTAACTTAGCTAAAAATATTAAGCTATGATTCCAATATAGGATTCATCTCACAGATGAGGATACAAAACCCTAAGACTAATAAGAGAAAAGTCACGCAGGAGGGAGCTTCAACACATATTGGTGATGTTCCTTACACTTGCAGAAGAGGAGGCAAGACAATAGAATGTATCCTATTGGAACTGCAATCACAGTATTTGTGTATCTCCCACATCACATAAATAATGTGATGATCTTCAATGACTCCCTATTAAGGATTAAGCAGGTGTGGAAAAAATGTCTAAGGAAGGGACTATTCAAAGTAAAATATTTTAAAGAATTTCCTGGAACCCCAGCAGCCCGAAGGAGGTCAAAGTATTCCATGTCAAATGGGCCAATAACTCCTCTATCAATTGCCAAGCTAATGCAAAAAAGTTCCTGAATAAGGGGGGGTTGGTTAAAAATGCGAACCCCGCTGAAAGGAAGTGGCTCCCCTTATATTTTTAATGAGAGCAATCAACACTAAGAAGATTATAAATCCACTATCAAATCACTTTGTATTAGGAGAAACACAATCCACTTGTCTCTGCCATATTGAATAAATGCTTGCAAGTCTTATTTAAATATGCATAAGGGGGGAATGACACTCCCTTGTGCCATAGGCTCCCTCTCCATCGCTTGCTTGAAGCTCACGGTGTGTCTTCCTTTGTGGAAATCCTACATGGAGTTAGTTGTACAGGTGGGATAATTGATGGGTGTTTAGAGGCTTATGAGGTTGATTCCATCAATGAAGAGGGGGTTATAGTCATTTTTTATTGCTAGCAACCATTGGAGAGGACTTTCATGCACTTTTTGGTGATTGACAGAGGTAAGCCAATCCTCTTAGTTCTGTTTGGATGCAAAGTATTGAATCTTTGGACTTGGCTGACACACTCAGGACATGAAATTGTTGGAATTTCCAATGTATTTAAAGGGTGGGGACAGTGTTTGTCACGGATTCTGCCTACCCCATCATGTGTTATTTTAGTTGTGCCCAAGATTTTGTTCGAGGCTTACATAAACTATGGTCTGCATTTAAGTTTTTCCTCCTTCATTTTTTTGCTTAAAATGGCCAACATCCCAGATCCTAATCCATTTGAAGGAGAAGGGGTAGGGGAAATCAAGAAAGATCTTAAGGCATATGAAAAATCCAGAGAAGGCACAGGGGAAATCAAGAAATATCTTAAGGAATATGAACAATCAGCTTGGGGGTATCCATCAAACTATTGAATACCTTTGTATCCATCTGGAGAAACAAGAGAATAAATAGAAGTGATGGAGAGAAACCTATGTTGATGTAATTGTAACTTTGGAATGTATTCATCCGTATATATTATGTATTGTACCCCGATGTTTATTTTGGGATGTGATTGTAATTTATTTGAGTCATTTCATGCCCTGATTTTTTTATCAGGAAGTTTCTATAATGTGAACCAGTCATGTCAAGTCATTGTGGGTAACCCTCCTATTGGTCAAGGGTTAAAGTCCCCGCAGTTGTGGGGCCCTAGGGTTATTAAAATATCCTAGAGAAGCCGACCCTAGGTGATTCATTGTAATTCGGGGCAATATTCCCCACCGTTGTGTTAAGGATAACCCTCCTTGTTGGTCGGAGGAGGTAAAGTCCCCACAAGTTGTGGGGCACTAGGGTTATTAGACACTCCTAGAGATGTCGGCTCTAGTAAGTAATTGTTAAGTAAGGCCAACATGTTGGAGTGAGTTTTAAGAGAAAAAAAGAATATAAATAGAGTGTGAGCCTCTCTATTTATCACACACACACTCACTCATTGGGGCGCATGAGTGAGAGGAGAAGTTGCTAGGACAAGAGAGAGACTACTGCTATCGGGAGATCATCTTTATGTTTTCGGGTTTTACTTTTGGTGTTGATTCTATCTCTAAGGAAGTTGTAGGGTTTTCTCCTTTAAGGTTTCCCCAAGGAAAATTATGTGTGTCTCTTGTCTCTTGTGTTTTATTGTTGTGCATGTTATTCTCTTAGTTAAAGATCCTAAGATCATAATGCTAGCTTAAATGATAAAAAATCTAACATGGTATCAGAGCTAACCTGAGAAGAACACATTGTGCAGCTGCAAAATCTAGGGATTCTTAATTTTTGGGTCTCTCTCCACAATCCATTAGAAAAAGTATGCTAGGTTGACTCTCCATTAAAGGGCACATATTTCTGTCGAAGCAGAATTTGATTCCGAGCATTTTCAGTTTTTGGTGCGGGAAATTAGGGCTTCTTACAGAAGAGGAATTTTTTAGTGAGCCCAGCATAGGATTACTCTCCTCATAAAAATAGAAGTTTAGATACCTGGTTCAATAATTTTGGTTGGGTGAAGCTCTGGGAAAGTCAAACCCTAGTTTGACCCCGAGCTGGAAAAACACTAAATACTAAAACTGATAAGTTTTGGTACATTCGCTATATCTCAGGATTGGAGAGGGATCAGGCGCTGAAACTTTCACATGCCAAAGATACAATATTTATTTACATTTTTCCAAAATTCAGCCTCAGATTCACTATATTCTGGGAGATATGATACCTCCAAGTTAGGGTTCTGGCCTCTTCCAGGATTCATCCCTAAACAAGACACCTGGGGAGAATTGCTATATCTTGGGCTACAAAGGTCCAAATTAAATTTTGGAAGATGTTCCAGAAATGGAACAAACTGTACCTTCTAAGGACCAATTTTTAGACCCATAATATGAAACCGTGACATGTGGAAGTATGTACAACGCCGTTGTTATGAACAGTCCTGTAACAGGTCACCTTGGTAAAATGATCATAAATCCCAATTGGTGAAACCAATTCTGATCAAACCTATGGTGTTGGGACAGGGACATGTGAGGATACCTCAGTGAGAATATTTAGACATAGAGGAGTAACAAGTTTAGAGATACCTATGAAACAGTAACAGGAATTTCTGCATAAGAAATTGGAAAACTAGGGCTTCTTGTTCCCAAAGCTTCCCTCCACTGTTTTCAGAAAAGGAGTACATTGGACAACTCAACTTGAAGAGATATATATTTTTATCCAATCATATCTGAAATATTCCAAGTTTTGAAAATTAGGGTTTCTCTGACAAACCCTAGATCTGCTAGCTCCAGAACTAGGACGGACACCTCAAATCGGTAAGATCTAATCTTTTGCTATTTTAATTTGAGGTTCTCATTTCAAAGTGATCTATCATATCAGCTTGATGATAAGCTTGGTGAAGTTGACAACCTCAAAGCATGGAATTATATGATCTCTCTGAAGAAAATGAATTGGACACCTACATGAGTAGAGAGGTTCCAGTTCCAGAGGGAGATGAAGCTCAAAGCCTTACTCAAGAAGAACTTGGTCAAGGCCAAGAAGATCATTGTTGATTCAATCACAGATCACCTTATACCACAAGTTTCTTCCCTAAATACACCGAAGATGTTTGATTCCTTAACTAAGCTATTTGAAGGGAAGAACATAAATCAGAATATGACTTTGAGAAAACAATTGAAGAATGTGAAGATCTAGAATGCAGAGACCATACAGTCACACTTTACGTGGGTCTCTCAAATCAGAGAAAAACTTGAAGAGATAGAAGAAGAAGTGGAGAATGCATAAGTGGTGATAACCACCTTGAATGGCCTCCCAAGATCATGGGATTCATTCATTTGAGGAATGTGTGCAAGAAGGAAGTGATTACTTTCAGCAAACTCTGGGAAGAAGAAGAAGCTCAACTAATAATAAGAGAAAAGAAGATGGGAGCAACTGAAGATCAAGCTCTCACCATCCAAAGAAGATCACTCAAGCGATGAGGAATATGAAGAACTCAACTCTTGAAGAACTTCTTATCCACCTTGTCATTTGGATAAGAAATGATGCTATTATGAATGAAGAAGACGATGAAGCTGAAGGCTCAAGAAGGAGTCTACCCACAAAACAAATAAAGATAAGTATTCAATTGTCATTTCATGATATTGTTTTGTTATGCATTTGTTTATATTCAGTTAATGTATTATGCATGATAGAATGTTTGTAGTAATGACAATATACTACTAATATGCATGTGATGGGTAAGTAGCTCATGGTGCTATACAACTCTCCATTGCTACTTATCTTGAATGAAACCTCTTTGCTGACATATTGGATTAGTGCACAATCTCAATGTTGTCCTGGTAGAGATGGAAGGCATCTAGAAAATTTTCTGTGAGATATGAATGAATGTTGATTGGCTAAAGTAGTTGCATAATCATATATTTATGCACAAGAACTTGCCAGTATGAATATTCCTTATGAAATGTTACTAACCATACAAATGCATTTGACTTGTAGGAAAGATTGCATACATAATCGCCTATAAGAAAAGAAGAATGAGACTTGTTTCGAAGAACAAGTGAGAATAGTTCAAGATGAAGAATAATATGACAAATGCAGCGACATCATTGATGTAGAACCTTCAAGCTATGAAGAAGTAACCAAGAATAAATAAGAATGATGTCTAGGATGCAATATTGATACATGAAAGAAAGTTTGTAGTTCCATCATGCAGTAGATGGAAACATCGTGGGATACAAGGCAAGATTCGTAGCACGAGGCTTCTCACAAAAAGAAGGCATAGACTACGAAGAGACATTTGCAGCCAGTAGGAGTTGAAACACATACATGATGAGCTTGATGAAGATCTTAACCTTTGCTACAAGGTTGAAGATGAAAGTCTATACACTATATGGATACATAGAATATTAGTAGCATAGGAAGCTACTTGTCACTCCGGTACAGAATGTTTCAGTGCATAGAGTATGGAAGATAGAGGGAGTATGATGCTCTGCTTCAGAGGGAGTGACTACAGAATATCTTGAGGTTTGACATGGTACGACAGGATGGATAGATAACTGATGACTCTAGGATTTAATGAGAGTAAAGTGGATTCCAGCCTTTGCTTCAAGGTTGATGGGGGAAGACTAGTGATGCTCCTGTTATGTGTCGATGCATTATTTTCTAGGCATGGAGGTGTGGCAGAATGTGGATGGAATCTTCCTCGGACAAGGGAAGTATGTAGTAGAGATCCTGAGGAGGTTCAGGATGATAGACTGCAAGGCCATGACCACACCTATGGCATCGAACATGAAGCTATTGAGTGATTCTTCATCAAAGACGGTTGATGCTACGATGTATCGTCAGATGATTGGGTCCTTGGTGTATGTGATGAATATGAGACCATATATTTCCTTTGCTATGAACACATTGAGACATGTTCAACTAATGGTTACAAAGTATGCATTAAGGTACCTAAGGGGTACAGTTGATTATGGGCTCAAGTAAGAGGCAAATCAAAATATTAACCTAGAGGTTTATATTGATTCAGATTGGGCAAGCAGTCCACTTCAGGGTGTTGCTTCAGTATGGGATCATGTGTGATCTCTTGGTTTAGGAGGAAGCAATCCTGTGTGGCACTGAGTATAGCTGAAGCAGAGTATGTCGCATCTTGTCCAGCTATTTGTGAGGTAGTATGACTGAGGAAGCTACTTTCTGACTTATTTGATCTCCAGTTAGATGCTACTTGTATACATTGCGACAACTAGAGTTGTGTGAAGTTGTCAAAGAACTCGATGTTCCATGACAAGTCGAAGCATATTGAGATCAAGTATCACTATATTAGGGATATGTTACATAGAGGAGCAGTGAAGCTCTAGTATGTTGTGACGAACGAACAGATAGCTGATGTGTTAATGAAGCCATTAGCCAAAGTGAAGTTTGAGTACTTCAGGGAGAAGCTTGGTGTTCTCCAGATCAAGGTTCCTTCCAAGGGAAAGTGATGAGTCTGTGAGCCATTCTGACATGGTGAGAGGATTGGTTCCTTCCATGGTCAGATGTAAGGGCTGAGCCATTCTGTCATGGTGAGAGGATTGGTTCCTTCCATGTCAGATATGAGTGCAGAGCCATTCTGATATGACTGTAGGATTGGTTCCTACATGATTAGATATAAGGGTTGTTTCCATTCTTGGAATGGAGGTGCCTGGTCAGTTACCAGGAATACTTGGTCTAGGACTGAAGGCATTTCTAATACAACTGTAATATGTTGTCTTACATGATCAGATGTGAGTGCATGGCCATTCTGATGTGATTGAGGGATTGGTTCCCACTTGATCAGATATAAGGGTTGATGCCATTCTCTGGGAGAATGGAGGCACCTGTTCAGTTACCAGGAAAGCTCAGTCTGGGACTAAGGGCCATTCTGATGTGACTGTAGGATTGGTTCCTACATGATTAGATGTGAGTGCAGATCCCTTCTGACATGTATGCTAGATTGGTTCCTCACATGGGAAGATGTAAGTGCAAAGTCATTCTAACATGTATGCTGGATTGGTTCCTCGCATGGGTAGATGTAAGTGCATAGCCCTTTCGAACATGTATGTTGGATTGGTTCCTCACATGGTCGAATGTAAGTGCAGAGCCTTTTTGAACATGTATGTTGGATTGGTTCCTCACATGGTCAAATGTAAGTGCAGAGCATTTTTGACATGTATGTTGGATTGGTTCCTCACATGGTTGAATGTGAGTGCTGGGCCTTTCTGACAAGGTTGTGGGATGTGTTCCCACATGGTCAGATGTGAGTGTTTGGCGTGCCTTTCTGATATGATTATAGGATTGGTTCCTACATGATCAGATATAAGTGTTGGGTGGGCCATTCTGAGTTAGGGTCAGATATAAGTGCTGGAAGAAGACCTACATGGAGGCTAGGCCTACAACCAGCATGAAAAAGGGTTGGCTCTGTAGAACTTCCTGTGATGAGAAGAATCATGAGATAGCACCCGTGATGATGATCTAGCAGTGATGATGATCCATATCGAGTGATGATCTAGATCCAGTGATGATGATCCAGATCGAGTGATGATCTAGATCCGATGATGAAGATGACTTGAAGATGATGAGGACTCGATGATGATCCAGATGATACAGAGAAGAAGACTTGTGCTGATAAATTGTGTCGAGAGAATACCTTCCTAGTTAAGAGGGTGTGTATGTAATTGTAACTTCGGAATGTATTCATCCGTATATCTTATGTATTGTACCCTGATGTTTATTCCGTGATGTGTCTGTAATGTATTTGAGTCATGTCATGCCCCGATGTTTCGATCAGGAAGTTTCTATAATGTGAACCAGTCATGTCAAGTCATTTTGGGTAACCCTCCTATTGTTCAAGGGTTAAAGTCTCCGCAGTTGTGGGGCCCTAGGGTTATTAGACTATCCTAGAGAAGTCGACCCTAGGTAAGTCATTGTAATTCGGGGCAATAGTCCCCAACGTTGTGTTAAAGATATCCCTCCTTGTTGGTCAGAGGAGGTAAAGTCCCCACAAGTTGTGGGGCACTAGGGTTATTAGACACTCCTAGAGATGCCAGCTCTAGTAAGTCACATTGTTAAGTGAGGCCAACATGTTGGAGTGGGTTTCAAGTGAATGAAAGAATTTAAATAGAGAGTGAGCCTCTCTATTTATCACACACACACTCACTCATTGAGGCACATGAGTGAGAGGAGAAGTTGTTGGGACAAGAGAGATAATACTGTTGTCGGGAGATCATCTTTATGTTTTTGGGTTTTACTTTTGGTGTTGGTTCTATCTCTGAGGAAGTTGTGGGGTTTTCTCCTTTATGGTTTCCTCGAATAAAATTCTTTGTGTCTCTTGCCTCTTGGGTTTTATTGATGTGTATATTATTCTCTTAGTTAAAGATCCTAAGATCATGATGCTCACTTAAATGATAAAAAATCTAACAACCTAGAGGAAAATGGCAAGAAACTTGACAAATTGTCTTTAGAATTATGAGATTTGACCATGGATCTCATTTTTCTACAGGTTGGCCTCAGATTTCCACTGGTTCCAATCACATTAAGAAGGAAACGATGCAACAAACTGTCATGGCCATGATAGATCAGCCCCATTCTCTGGGTGCTCAAGGACTTTATCAAGAGTACCAATTCATGGAGGAAGACCACAGCATCCATTGTTTGAGTTAAATCCATTTTTTAATGTATTTTACCTGTGTTTTGTTACTTGATCATCTTGTAAGACACTATACTTTAAGGTTCTACATGAAAGTAGTTTGTTCGATACTATTTGGACAAGTTGTGGAAGAATTGTGTTTGTATGCTCAACTTAAAAGAGCAATTTTGATTTGGATCTCAATTGTGCGTATCATTTGGATGTTTGGTCTTCCACACCCCTCTTTTAATATAAAATTATACCTGTTATTGTAAAAAAGAAAACTAGCATTAAGAACACGAACACAATCTTCACAAATAAATCAAAATTAATAGAATCTATAAAGTGAAGAAGAAACTCAATTTATCTAAACATGCCATGGAATAAATGGTGTATAAACAATTATAATGCAAAGGCACACATGTAGGTCAAATGTAAGTCCTTCAAATAACATCTACAGCGAGGCGTACTAGAAACAAGTAATCTATTTTTATCATCCTCTTCCTGGTCTCTCACAAAGTTGTCATTCCATAAAGCTTAAAGAATAAAGATATTGATCTAGTATAAATATATTATTTGTTAATGGAATACATTGTAGTAAAAAACCAGAAAAAATGAAAGATAAAACAACAGATCATATGGCACAACGAATGCTTTAGAAGAGAGAAAGGAGAAATACTACCGATATCAAAATAATACATAACCAACTCCACCATACCATCTGGATAGAATGATGAGTTGAACAATGAAAAATGTAAGTCAAAAATACAAAAACTGGCTTGTGTAACTAGAAGGGAGTCACACATAAAACAAACAACACTAGCTATACTCAGTGAAAGTATTTTGTGTCATCTATGTAACAAGAATGCAACAGAGGATGAGAAACACACATTTTTTAAATGTTTGTTCATAGTGGAATTCGACTTAAAAATTAAATTGAGAATAACCATAAGAGATTGACGATAACCACTCAATGTTCAATGAACACTAACAGATATTCTCGATAGGAGGGAAGTACTACATAGGAATTCCCAAACTATATTACAATAAGCCTCTCTAATATGAGTAGATGATAAATTTAGTCCCAAAAAAAGAATACTATGTTGAAGTAATTATTATAAGCTTGACATGAAGCACAAAAGAAGGATAACCTTATAGCATATTGTTCATTAACGCAATTTTTTGGCACTGAAAAATCATATCCAAACACCTGAGATCGAAGAAAGGAAGCTCCTGATAGATTAATGATCATAGTTTGGGTTGTACAATATCCTGATTCCCAAATGAAGTAAAATGATCAGGTGGGGCATGAAGAAACCCTTCAAAAACAAGAAGCTTAATTCCAGGCATTTGCACACCAGCTCAAAGATAGCCCTTAGAGAAATAGGAAGAAGAGAGCCAAGATTAGGAACACTTTGAATCCTTTGGGGAAAATGTGTTATAAATTTACACTAGAGTTGGACTTCCATATTCTTGAGAAATTGGAGTAAAATATAATCCTCAAAGCATGTTGAATGAGTGGAACCTAGAGTTTGTAAAAGAAGAACTAGGAATCAATAACCAGACTGAAGAATGAAAAGATGATATGGAATTCAAACTTGTAGAGGCAATAGATCAATTGGAAGAGCTACATAATACAGAAATAGAAAGGAAAGGAGAGGACCAAGCTAGGAAGAATACTACTCATGAAGGCAAGGACATCAAAGGATAAGAGAACCAAGAGATGTAAAAATTTTCTCAAATTAAAACGCTGGTTAAACTTGATTTGACATTTCAATGAAAACATGCACAGAATAATGTGTTAGTAGCAAAATGGAGAGAATCAAGAACAACAAGTGACATCTTCTCAAGAAATCATATTCCATCAAAACATTTGACGACAATGAATAAATTCCATGGAAGAAAATAGAGTATATTTTATCTTTTGGTTCTAGCAAGTTCTATACAATCAACTTGGCACAATGGAAACATTTTTTAAAAATAGTGTTTGCTTGCCTCAAAAACCCCTCTTATATAGATAAGCTATTCTAATGCAAGACATTTTGAACCTCATAGATATCGATATAAGGGACAAACTAGTTAAAATTCTCATAAAAGAACAGCCAAATAGCCCAAGGGGTTAGCTGAACTAGTTGTCACCAACAATGTTGGGCATTTGGCTAGTTCCATGCCAGTAGGTACCAAGTTCAAATTTCCCTATGTGAGGCGGACTAGTCTAAAACGGTGGTTTTAATAGGGATGCCATCCACAAATGTGGGGAAGTGTCCCTTGATTTTCTCGACAAGATTTTCTTTGGAAAATATAAAAGGAATGGCAAAATAGAAAGTGTTATGAATGTAAGGCCATATCCAAATCTCACAGTGGGATAGTCATATAATTATTCAATTTCATAACAATATCCTGTATTAAGTTACATTTTTAGTTACTAACAGAAATACGAGATATGATGCAGACCTCAAAAATTATTAATGTAAAGAAGGGGGAATAAATATGGAATTAGATTGAAATTTGGATTGCTAGGAATGAAGGTATTTTGGAAGGGAAAAATAATCCCTCCATTTCAAAGTGGCACACAAAGTGAGGTAATATTTGGGTATTACAAGATTATTTCTATCTCTCCAAATCTTTGACAAATTAACTCAGTACCTATTGATAAGTCAGGTACTTGGAGTTCTTTTTATGGAGCAAGCCAGGGCTCTCTTTCAAGATGTGGCGGAGAAGGGATTTTATATTTGAGGCTATAACACACCATGACAACTTCTATTATGGTCATATTTTCAATAATATAGTTATTTCTCCTAGAATAAACCTTTTCTTAAAACCTAAAAATTACTTCTAACTAAAACCAATGATTAGCACTTCATCACAATGAGCACTTTATTACAATATCTGATAGAGGCAAATATTAGGAATGAGCACATCAATAAAATGGCCTGAATATATGGGGTTGTATAATCACCTGCTTCCCTTTTTTGAGACAAAGGCCTCATCTTTAGATGATCCACCTACCACAATAGAACTGATTAGAAATTCCCTTTAATATTCAAAGCATCAACAGAAAAGAGAATAATTAAGTATACCAAGAACTTTGACACAAACCTTCATTTCCAGTTTTCAAGCGCTCATTGGGATCAATGGTTTCCCCTCTAGAAAATGCTTTCCCACCAGGAAAATCATCTGTTTTGAAAGATTTCATGAACTCTTCATACAAACGATCTGCCTCATCATCCGCTCTCTAAAACCACGAGATAAATGGGAGTTACAAATATTAAATGGTTGTAAAATAGAATACTATAATTATTTAATTTTATGTTTTGAAAACATTGAAAGATTCAACATATGGGGATACCTTCTTCTTAGCCTCTTCTTCTTCTCTATGTTTTTGAAAAGGGGTCTTTTTCCAAACAACTAAAAATGAATTCATCTTATCATCGGATGTTACACATTGGACAAGCCATGCAAATGTTAATTATAGGGCCTCAAAAATAGAATAAAAATAAAAACTCCAATATCAATTGCTTTTCTCATCTTTGAAAAAAATAATCAAATGTAAAGGCATGAGCACAATGAGCACTTTATTACAATATCTGATAGAGGAAAATATTAGGAATGAGCGCAACGATAAAATGGAATGAATATATGGGGTTTTATAATCACATTCTTCCCTTTTTTGAGACAGAGGCCCCATCTTTGGATGATCCACCTGACACAAGAGAACTGATTAGAAATTCCTTTTAATATCCAGAGCATCAACAACAAAGAGAATAATTATGTATACCAATAAATTTGGCACAAACCTTCATTTCTAGTTTTCAAGAGCTCATTGGGATCAATGTTTTCCCCTTTAACAAATGCTTTCCCACCAGGCATATTATTTGTTTTTAAATATTTCATGAACTCTTCATACAAATGATATGTCTCATCATATTCTCTCTAAAACCACCGGATAAATGGGAGTTACAAATATTAAATGGTTTTAAAATAGAATACTGTAATTATTTAATTTTAGGTTTTGAAAACATTGAAAGATTCAACATATTAGGATACCTTATTCTTAGTGTCTTCTTCTTCTCTATGTTTTTTAAAAGGGGTCTTCTTTGAAACAACTGAAAATGAATTCATCTTATCATCAGATGTTACACATTGGTCAAGTCATACAAATGTTAATTACATGGCCTCAAAAATAAAATAAAATAATAAAAATTCCAATATCAATTGCTTTTCTCATCTTTGAAAAAATAATCAGATGTAAAGTCCTTCTGCAGCTACTCTTTCTATTCAAATAAATAATTGCCTAGGTTTGCAAAAACATCCAATGTTTGACATCCTGTGTCTTGAAAAAAGGAAAGAATATTTTAACATCCAAAGTAAACAATAATCAAGCCAATGCTTGTTTACTGATCCAAAATGAAATACTATGACAAGTTTATCAACACTTTGTCCAAAAATTTTGAATTTAGTATGAAGAAAGACCTGCAAAATAAACTGCATAAGTTCCCAAAGAATTGTACACTAAGGTGAAGTTCTCAATCAGGTAGCGACTACTGACAAGTCAATCACCATGGTAATACATGTGATAAGACTAAAAGGTATATTGACTAAACAAAAATAGTTCTGTCAAAAAGAACCAAACCCTGGGCTAGTGGCAAGTTGGTGTTCTTGTAGAGGTGATGACCAAGATTCAAAATTAGTGGACATGTTCCACTTGATAATATGGCTAGCCAAATTTATTCAAATTGACAGTCATGTCAGTGTGGAAACACAGATTCTATAGTAACGTTGAGGTGTGATCCCATGTTAATGTGGTCTTCTCTTGAAGATGAGGCTAGTTGCAACTCCTGGATGAATTTCTTGGAATAGATACTCCTATGCTGTAGCTTTATAGCTAGATTTTGAATGATTCTCTTTTCGATATATTCAAGATAGGTCTCGGAGGGAGTTCAAATAAGTTTTCTAATTTTTCTTCTTTATAATTGCTATTAAAACTTGTTGTTGAAAAGGGAGTCCCTCATATTTATTTCTATGGTTATTCAATGGTGAATATCAAATGGATAAAGGGGGGAACAAGATGTTAAACCTTTTTCTAAGGCCCATCTATGAAGATATTATTTTTTATAAAGTTGTGTTAACTCCATCTCTTTTTCTTAACTGTTCAAAGAAAACAATTAAAAGGAAGCTACTCTTTCAAAAGTTGGTCTTATGATGTATGATGATAATTGACAGTGCTAGATCAAGAGAGGGCCAACTTCAGGAACCTATCAGGAAGTTTCATTCATCATCTTATTTCAGGATTCATTTGTTGGTTTTTTGTTGTTTATGTGGTCTTTCAAGGAGTGAGTTGAAGCTCACAATAATTTTTTTGAAGACTATATATGAGTCATCAGTTTGGGCTCTATCTGTTGGACTTTATGTCACTAGTACATGAACTTTGTGTGACATAAATCGAGGAATTCTAGGTGTATCAATCTAACAAAGAAGTACAACATACATTACAAAAATGCTAAGCTAACAGGACATGGATTTGGATTTGGATCCAGATACGGATTCACTAGATTTTTTAAAACCAAGGATCCGGATACGGCGAAGAAATGACAAGTAACAAACAAATATAAAAATGTCTTTATAATAAATAGAAAAATAGAATGAAGAAACAAAACTATTTAGGAAACACAAGAGTAGAACTATAAGTTATTGTCAAAAAAGAGAGTTCATATACCATAATTGATAATTTGATAAGTTATGATATTGATAATTTTAAAAACCATTTCAGCATGAACTTGAAGTAGGTCATAATAGTGTTTTTGTGAGCCACATCCTCATGTCCCTATCAACAGGGAATAAAGTGATTTTCTTGAACACTATGTCAAAACTACAAAACAATGTAGGTGAAGTGAGAAACAACAGTGTTGAAGTGCTTTGGGAAGTGATATGACTGGTATCTGGATTTTCAACCTCAGACCGTATGGAACAGTGAAATACTATTTCTAAAGGAAAATCCAANATATATATATATATATATATATATATATAGAGAGAGAGAGAGAGAGAGAGAGAGAGAGAGAGATCCATGAAAGGATGAGTCATTTTAGAATAGTTTACTAATAACTATTTATTAATTATAAATTATTAATATCAATATATATTAATATAATTAATATTGATATTATATATAGATAGATAGATAGATAGATAGATAGATAGATAGATAGATAGATAGTCTTCTGGTTCATGATGCTTTGTCCTCAAAGCATACTTTATAAAACTCGTTTATAATTTAAATATTGTAAGTAAAACCATGCTCTATTTCATAAAACCATGGGTGGTTTTATAAATTATGTTTTTAAAATTTTTCCCTTTTATTTCTTTTGTCGATAATTCTTTTTCTTTTTTTGTTTTGTTTTTTATATTCTTCATTTTTCCCTCTTGTTCTTGCTTCATATTTGGAGTGTAATTAATACTTCTTCAATGAAATTCAAATGGCCAAGGCCAATTTTTGGTCAAAAACCAGTTTTTACTAGAGAAACTCTGAATATGGATGGCTAAAATCCACTGTGAGGTCAAATACCTAAATTCAAGGAAACCTTGATCATTTTGGACACAAGCCGAAGATCAAAAAAATCCCTAGGAAGGGTTGGCTTTGATACCATTAGAACAATAAAATATTGTTTCTATAGTAAAATCCAATGTAAATAATGTAAATATTCCATTAATGAAATATAACGTAAAATGATAAAAGATATACGATGATGAAATATTACAAAGTGAGTGCCATATATATATATGGTAAAGGCACTTTAGATACCATCCATGAAAGGATGCATCATTTTAGAATAGTTTACTAATAACTATTTATTAATTATTAATTATTAATTATTAATATCAATATATATGAATATTAATAAATAATATTGATATTTAATATATATATATATATATATATATATATAACACCATAGCTTCATTTCCTCCAATTGTTAACTGATACTTGTGAGGAATGTGCGACTTCAAACCAGATTCTTCACAAGGTGCACCAGTGATATCTAAATATGTATTTTACTTATCAGACTAGCCTTGTGTTTAATGGTGTTTGTTTGTTTATAATGGATTTTAAATCCCCAAAGAATGCATTGAGGCACATCTTTAACAGAAGGTGCTAGGATTTGTAAGAGATTCCTGCATGATGTTGTCTTTTTCCCAAAGTAGGAACAGCAGTTCAAAATACCAGATGGAGCACAAAAATTGCTCAAAGATATTTCATTAATTCATCATCATGAATTTTATGGTATTTTCAAGTCATTTTTGGTATTTTTTTGTGAGGATTTTTGAACTCTACATTTGCATTTGTGCATGCTTCTTATAGATTCCCAACTCATTATTGTAATCTCTACTTTTCTTAAAGTTAGCTTTAGTTGTTGATTTACAAATTAAATGCATAATAGAGCAATGCAAGAAAATTTGTTGTCCTAAATTACTATAATCCCCAAAAGAATATTTTGGAATTCAATTGGTAATTTTAAATGTTCTTAAAGATACAAACACATGTTGAATTATAAGATGGCATCCATTATTGCACCAAGACACTAGGTGCTTTGACAACCTCATTTGATGTGTAACATGTGCCCATCAATCGAATTAGTTCATTTTAAAATAATGGAGACGAGTGATATCATGGAGGAATATTGTAATGTCTCTTTTTGAAATTTTATTAAATGACCAATTTTTCCACTTTTTTCCCCAATTTCGACCTTAACTAGTTTTGATGTCTAGACCTCCAAATTAACCCAAATGCTCCCAAATTTTCTCAGAAGGTGTATGACTGATATTATAACTTAAATATGATTTTCATGTATTTTTTTTGACCCCCCAATTACTTCTTCAAACTTGTTTCATGTTCTGTTCAAAGTAGGAGTCTTTACAAGCAAATTGGGGCTCCAATTCCCCCTACGTAATTACCGGAAATGGATTCTCAAATGATCCCAAAGTCCATCAAAATTATGAAAAGATGTAGGGTATGAGTAAGGTAAATTTTTAAATTCTCATATTCATCATGGTTCATTTTATTTAGTCTGTTGTGACTCTTTCCAAAACAGCTCCCAAATCACAATTTCAACCCTTGGGGAAAATGCACCAAATCTTCTCCCAATGCAATAAACATGAGTAAAATGGCTTCAATTTATTAATTAATGAACATGATAATTGAAATAAACATTAATTAAATTCCATTAATCATAAATTTATCAGAGATACATTCCTCCATTCGAAATAATAAGCATTACCATGGCATATATCAAAATATAGTGGAAATGGCCATTGTTTGCTCATTAAAAGTCATTTTGACATACAAATATTGGGTATTTAGAATTGAAAATTTATGAGAGTGAATAAAAGAGAATATTTACTGATTAAAATCATAAATATATCAGTAATATCTCTCCCAAATAGTACATGAGCTCACCCAAGGTGCAATCCCTCCATGAGCATGAATATGGCATGAAAACTGGAAATAGTTGAGAGGAAGTGCTGCAATAGAAGAATCCTCAATATTTCCTGTAGCTTACACCTGAAAATAAGAATCCATTAAATATCCATAAAATACTTGAGTGGCCTCTCCAAACACCAACTTGGATGGGAATCTTTCACCCTCAAAATTGGATAAGGCAAGAAAACTAGTCATCCACTAGCTCTCACAATTCACAAATGACAATTTCTAAAATGATAAAAATCCATTCTCTTGGTTACTTCCTGTATTTTATAAACATCCTTATCCTTCTAATGTTCTCAATCCAATTCGAATTTGGGTGTGTTCTCATGATTTGCCATGTTTCCTCCCTTTCCTAGCCTTGCACCTTCCCCAAATTAGAGTTGGAGCCCATTGAGCTTCCCCAACTCCATGAGAGCTATATTGGATGCTCTATTTCAACCTAACATGTTAGATATGTCATATATCAGACTTCAGATCTGATTTGTGTCATAGGTGTCATACCATATTCATCATTTTTTTCATAGAGCTAAGGAATCTAGTCCAAGTGTCCCACTAGCTCCAAAATGACTCTTCCTCTCCCATGTAAGTTACATTTCCTCCAAAATTCAACCTATGATGCATAAGAAAAAGTGTATTATCCTTATAACTCATCCAAGAACATATCAACCTATGATGCATAAGGAAAAGTGTATTATCCTTATAACTCATCCAAGAACCTTTAGGATTCCCATGGACTCAAAATTGCAAGAGGAGGATGCCATGTTGCACCAAATTTCTAGTTTGTGTGGGCCTCATAGTCTCCATGTGTCTCCATGCTCCATTTCCACTTCAATTTTCTCTTGTATTTATTTAATAAGATCCATTATTAAATATTTATTCCATTCTAATGTATGAACAAAATTTATTATCTCCCTTATAAAAATTTCAAACGTATCCATCCAACCTAGGGAACTAATAGGATTGATGGAATTGTCCTGCTATGCAATTATTAAAAATGGGGACATTACAGTCCTCCCCACCCAATATTTCTTGTCCTAAAGAAATTTAAGATTTGTATGCTGCAATATTCTGATTACAGTCATCTTCTCAAGTGATGAATAAATATCCAATGTTGCTTGTTTCCCCCACAATTGAAACCAATGAAACCAAAAATGATCCTAGGGTCCCATATGATCCTCCAAGTAAGTAGATCACCATGTATCCCATACACACAAGAATGAAGTATTATATTAGAACTATAATTTCCTTGGATCATATGTATCTTCACCCAAGTTTGGGATGAATTTCCCCCAACATCAAATAGACTAGGAAAGGAACAATGAAAATCATGAGTCTCCAAGTGACTCAAGGGAATACCACAGGTGCATCCATGTGGATGTGTATCATCATAATGTGACAAGGGATGCTGCTAAAAATGTAAATAATATGGCTCTCTAATCATTTCATCATCAAAAGGAGAGATAGAAATTGTATACTCTTCATGTGGCACCATAAAAAAGGAACATTTCAGCCATACTTCATTTGGATGAATGCTGCAAAATTTTGAAGTGTAGGATGTAGGAGAAAGAACCAACTCCCCAAAAACCCTTATGTTTAGCTTGGGAGATGGGATATGAAATTCATTATCAAATTCTATGTCCTCATGCCTCAATATAGATCTCATACTATTGAAAGTCATTACTTGGTTTGGGTAAGTGTGTTTCCCTCTTACAACCCTTAGTACAGCTTTAGAATCTTGAAATTTCATCTCAAGAATTTGGTAGTTTACTGTATGTTCCCCTATAGAATACATCCATTGCACTCCCAAAACCACATTAGTATCAGAAACATTAACCACATAAAAACTATCAACAAAAGTATAGTTACCTACGGTGACTTGCAACTTTGGAACCCATGTTTTGCACCACATTTTGTTGTGACCAGGAATGACAACTATGAAGCCATCAAATGGTTCAATTTGTATCTTCCTTTTCTACACCATATATGCATCAATCACTTTATGTATGGCTCCTCCATATACCAAAACTGAATCTCTTTGTCCCAGTACCATACCCTTGCATCGAATAGTGTGATAGCACTGCTGAAAGTACTGCCATTCTTCCTTTGTCTAGTGAAGGTTGACTTACTTCTTGTCTTTCTTCTTCAAATATTGTCTCATATGCCTCCTCTTGATCTAAAATGTGTCCTCCTTCCTCCATACCCCATTGATACCCATCATTATCAGAAAATTCTTCTATGTATTGATCCTTTCCCTTAGTACATTTATGCCCCGGTGTCCATGGTTGAAAGCATGTGAAGCACAATTTTTTTCTTCGAACTTCATCCCTATTTAGACCTTATTTCTTATTCTTTTCAGATGAATCTATTTTCCAAGGCTTCTTATGAGGTGCATATTTTTTCCAAGGTTTCTTTTCAAATTCGGAGTTAGGCTTGGGAGGAAATCTTGTTCTAGGAAGCACATCTTGGAGATCTCTAGTCAAGCTCATTGCATCTTTTAATGTAGTGGGATTGTGGGCATTGACCAAACCTTTCAAGGGTTCATAAAAACCTTCAGTGAAAAGCAATACTAAAGTTCCCATAGACACATTAGCCACCTTGACTGATAATTTTTTAAATTCCATCATATAATCAATCGGGGTTCCAACTTGCTTCAATTGTGCTAGTTCTTTGAAAGACAATTCAATATCTTTTTGCTCAACCAAGTGTTAGCAGAACTTTGAGAGGAACCATCAAAAGTAGGGAGTGGTAATTTACTAATGGCACAATTTAAGTCTTTATTTTATATAGATATTTATTATCTTCCTTCTTTTTGAGTTTGTTTGCAACAAGAAAGTACTGATCAAATGGTACACTTCTTTTACAATCTTCAGCCAATTTATCCCACTCTTTTGCCATTGTAGCAAGTTCAAGTTGAATGTTAGGCTCTTCTTTGGGTATAAGGAATTTAGGTGCATTAGGACTTGGTGTGATTTGAAATTCATGGAGTCTATTATGGGGTCCAATTCTTGAGAAAATATGCTCACCCATTGTCTTCTATTCTTTTGAGTGTGAACTACAACTATCTCCCATTACTCCTAATTTGCTTCCAAATTGGCTAACCAACAATTCGAATCCTTTCATAAGTCGTTAGTTCATGTTATTGGTTATGTCATAAAATATATTTTGTATTAATTTAATATATCCCACCTTCTCATGATCATTGGGTCCCTTCCCTCGCTAGTCATAGTTTCAGCAGAATGTGCCTCTTCCTCTAATACATCTTTTCCTTCAACAAAAACACATTCAACTTCAGGATATAAGGGTGGTGGATTATTTATTTGACTCCTTGTTAATACCATCAGGTTCCAAGACCATGCTCTGATACCACTTTTAATGTCCCTTTTTGAAATTTTATTAAATGACCAATTTTTCCACTTTTTTCCCCAATTTCGACCTTAACTAGTTTTGATGTCTAGACCTCCAAATTAACCCAAATGCTCCTGAATTTTCTCAAGGTGTATTAATGATATTATAAATTAAATATAATTTTCATGGATTTTTTATGACCCCAAATTTACTTATGAAAACTTTTTTAATGTTCTGTTCAAAGTAGGAGTCTTTACTAGCAAATTGGGGCTCCAATTCCCCCTAGGTAATTGTCAAAAATTGATTCTCAAATGATCCCAAAGTCACTTTAAATTATGAAAATACGTAGGGGATGAGTAAGGGACATTTTTAAATTTTCATATGCATCATGGTTCAGTTTATTCATTCTGTTATGACTCTTTCCAAAATAGCTCCCAAATCACAATTTCGACCCTTAGGGAAAATGCACCAAATCTTCTCCCAATGCAATAAACATGAGTAAAATTGCTTCCAATTCTTAAGTACTAAACATTATACTTGAAATAAACATTAATTACATTCCATTCATCATACATTTATTAGAGAGACATTCCTCCATTCGAAATAATAAGAATTACCATGGCATATATCAAAATAGAGTGGAAATGGTCATTGTTTGCTCATTAAAAGTCATTTTGACATACAAATATTGGGTATTTTGACTTGAAAATTTCTAAGAGTAAATTAAAGACAATATTTACTGATTACAATTATAAATATATCAGGAATATCTCTCCCAAAGAGTACATGATCTCACCCAAGGCGCAATCCCTCCATGAGCATGAATTTGGCATGAAAACTGAAAATAGTTGAGAGGAAGTGTTGCAATAGAAGAATCCTCAATATTTCCTATAGCTTACACTTGAAAATAAGACTCCATTAAAGCGCCATGAAATACCTGAGTGGCCTCTCCAAACACCAATGTTGGGTAAAAACATTAGACAATTTATAACAGAATTCCAACGATTTAATTGTCAACCCAGGGAGAGCGTAAACTTGTGAGGTACAGACAAAATATATGCAGGGGCAGAGTGTCACTGAACTTAATATATACAAAAATTAAAAATACATGACTGTAATTAAATTAAACTTGATAAAACGGGAAATGACATAAAAATAAATCTAATCTAAAAAACAAGAAATTGCAGGAAATGAATATGATCTAAGAAAACATAAGAATGCATGAAATAAATTGGTATAAAGTAAATAACATTAACTGGTATAAAGCAATTAACAATAACTGGTACAAAGCAATTAACAATAACTAGTGAGCTCATGATAAACTTATGCTAACAATTCATAAACAAGACATAACTGGAAATCTACACTAACAACTCATAAAGAAAGAAATTGCTGGAAATCTATATTAATATAAGAGAGTCAAAGGAGGTGCAATAAGCATCATCTCCATTACATAATACTCAGCATCTATTCTATGAATAACTTTGAAATAGACCTAGACTATCTTCTACTTCCAAACCACTAGAGAGGCCTCTAACCAAAATGAGGAGAAAGCCCTCCTATTTATACATGAATTCAAGATAAGTGATCATAATTATAGATCCACTATTCTCTCAACTTATCCCTCAAAATCCTCAACAAATAGAAAACTCATCCCCTCAAATCCTCAACAAATCCACAACTCATCCCTTTAAATCCTCAACCAAATATTGGATGAGATATTCTCTCCATACCTCCATGCTCTTCTCCTTGAAGTTAGGTCACATCTTGATGATGAAATTCGAATTTGAATCTAGGTGGTCACTTTTGAGCTTGCTAAAGTCTTCAAATACACCTGTAAACATCACCAAACTCACCCAACTTTAAAGTATAATGAAAATATGTTAATTTTCTCAATAATTAACCATAAATTCACTCAATAATACTAAAAAATAAACGATTTGGAAAATGGTAAAATAAACCCATATTTATTATGAAAGTAGTGAATGTTAATGGTTTTATGGAAGAATATAATGGAATAAGGTGATAAATAGTATGTGAAATGATGAATAAAATGTGGTCTTTTTGTGGCTGAACATACCCCCCAACTTGACTATTTGCATGTCCTCATGCAACTATGCATTGATTCCTTTAAAAATTTTGGCTTGTAGCTAAGGCTTTACATGATGATGATATGTAACAGTAAATCATTCCATGATTTTGAAATGCATGAGTGGCAACGATTTTTTTCTCCTTTTTTTATATACTTTTTTGGTTGGTTCTTGTGTAACAACCATAACAAATGTTGGTTCTTGTGTTAACAACATTCGCTCATTTTATTTGTATTTTTGCTGCAATACATAAGATTTGTGCATGATAAGTGATGAACCATCACTGTATATTAGAAAGCCTTGTCTTCATATTATGAATCATGCCAATATATATAGCATAGTTTGGGAAAAACATGTTGTCCAAGGGTGAATGAGATGATGAATATGTAAAATGGTAATGAATATCCCCCCCCCCAACTTAAGATGTATTAGGTTTATGAAAAGTGAGAAAGGGAATGTAGTGAGGGAATTTTCCAAATTCATTCATTTTCTAGCATTTAAGGAATTACATGGCTAAATATTAGAAAACAACATACCTCCACTTACCCAAAAGGTTGATGAATTTATGTAATAGGAATGTGGTTGCTATTGCTGGATCATAAAATTTGAAGTAAAGGATCTGAACTGCTGCTTGGTTGGATGAAGTAGAAGACGAGAGCTGAAAGTAGAACTATGGTGCTCTCATATGGCTGAAGTATGCTACTGTAAAACTGTTGATGACGATCATGAAAAATATATGGGTTTCACCTGCTACAAAACCCTATGGTACAATTCTTACCATGCGAATAAATGTATCGATGTCGAACATGGAAAAAAATCATTGGATTACCAACCATTAATGAATGTCGTTAACCGATGAGAGGCAATCTCACCATTTATGTCAATGAGTGCCAAGGTACCTAAGTACATCATGCAAAGTGCGAATAAATTATTTTATGTTGAGCCACTTGCAGGATCTAACAATCAAGGGACATTGATGTATTCCCATGAATGTCAATGAGAGAACTTGCCATTAAGGCATGCAAGCCTCAAGGTACTGAAAATGAACTCTAGTCTCTATCCCAGATAATGTGTTGAGGTCGATGGGGCAAGACTTGTTGAAAAGTGGGCCTTAAGGAGTCCCACATCAATTGACACGAGTTGTACATAATGAGTGGTAGGACTATAGATAAAAGATCTCATGGTCAAACAGTTTTTATAGCAGGGATAACAAAGCAATGTAGTCATGGAAATGAAGCTTAATGGTTTTATTCAAAAGGTAAAAGAAAAACTAAAAATGAAGAAAGTATGTGCGACTTAGAAAAGGTATACATGCAGGAAGTCATGATATATAAGGCAGTAAAAATGTAGACTTTGACATGGATGACGGACAAGCTTGGAAGGAAAAAGGGTGAATAATCATGACATGGCATAATGGGTTTCTGAAAGGATTCTTTGTGGTAGCAAATGTCATGACATGCACAAGGGAAACTCGACTCCTTCAAGCTTTCAATGAAACATTTTTTCTGAAAATCTTCTGCATTTCTAGAAATCACTTCTGCACGCCATACGTTTGCCTTTAAATCTACAAAAGGTTATCATTTTCCTACAACCAACTTGTGAGAGCATTGAAAATACAGAAAAATATGTGCTTAACAAACCAAGTCAAAGAAAATAAATAAAATGCTTTTATACCTAAAAGTGGCAACCCTTCTTGTCGAAACCTGTTTGTGAGCAACTTGCAAAAACAAGTTAGCACAACGATCATAAAATTTTGAGAAAATTCTAAATTCATTTAAAATTTTATGATTTTATTTATTAACTAATACTTTTTATTCATTTATATGTTTTTACTTTTTACTTTTTTTTTTGTAATGTTATTATTGCAGTGTTTTTGTGTGTGTGTGTGTGTGTGTGTATATATATATATATTAAATTTGATTTTACAAAAGGACAAATTTTTATGTGCTTTTATGTATATGAATACGCAACTTTATGTAATGATTGCACAAATAGGGAGAGAGGGTCGACCCTTTCAATGGTCGACCTCTCTAAAAACAAGCTATCTTGATGATCTGAATAGAGAGGAGTGTGCAAACAAGCGATTTTAGTTTATGGTGAGCTTAACATCTTGAAATAACCACCTTCCTCCCCCAAACGGAAGATGTGCCAAGTCCCACAATGCAAAAATAAAAATTAAGCAAAAGGCTTGGGTGCGACAGCAGCTAAGCCTTCTATTTCAAAGACGCATATTAATTTTATTGATTTTATAACATTTTTTTATGTTTTTCTTAGATTACCTTTTATGTTTATTTAGCTATTGCTAATTTGTATTTATATATATTTTAATTTTATTGTTATAATAATATTTTATGATTATTGTTGAATTATATATTTTTTTATTTTTTGTATACATTAATTTTTCATGTTATTATAACAAATAAAAGAAATAGCTATAAAAAGAAATATATATACATTAATTTTGAATGTTTTTATACATTAAGTTTTAATAGATATGAAAAGAAATAACTGAACACATCTACCCATAAGACTGCATGATTTACTAATCAAAATTTAAATAATAATAAAAAATGAAAAATAAAAAAAATAATGCCATGAAATATTAAGTCATAACTTTAAAACGGATAACAAATCATAATACAATAACTTGTCCCAAGAAAAACTATGACATAGGCGCCAATAACAAAGTATCTCTTCATCCATGGAGTTATTCCTTGTCAACATGGAAGTTAAGCATATTAATAGACAATTCAACATGATAGCTAGAAACTTTAATTTTGCTTAGTTGATTAACTTTCGTGATGTTCCATCACATGGGTCCCTTTTCATATAAAATGTATTAACATTAATTTTTATCATTTTATTAATAATGAATTGAGTATGTAAGTATTTATTTTCATGTTTTTGTATTCCTTGAAGTAATTGGTTTGTCAATGTACATGTCATCATGTAACTCTAGATATCCAAGATAATTGGTTTTTTTTTAATTTGTCCCATAACATGTAATAGTTCTATGCAATCATTCTTTAGAAATTCAACTTTGTAATGTAATCCATCTCCAACTTTTAAAAATCATATCAAAATAACTTAAATTTAAATTTATTAATTTTTCCATATTCTATATTTTATATTTCATTTTATATTAATATTAATACTCTATATTAATATTTAATTTGTCATAATATTCCTAATAAAGATTATATATTAATTATTTAGACTTCCATTTTAGTTTCTTTTCTTTTTATTGTATAAATTAGAAGGTCTTATTAACCCTAGTCCGTTTATACTAACAATTCTTCATTTCTTGATTAATTATTTTAACAAATTATTTATTATATTAAATTTTCTTGACTTACTCTTTCTTTATATATTTTTCTATATTCAACGGCGCAAGCGAGATTCCTCAAGACGCGATTATGGTTGGTCGGCAGTGCAGTGTTCTACTGTCCATGAGTTAAATTTGGGCAATTCAAGTTTTAATCTTTTGTCATGAAAAGGCCTGCGATATGCATAGGCATCCATGCTACGAATATCATATTATATTTTGTTAGGACACAAGTATTATTTCGACTGTTCTACTAAGATATTTACAATATTTATAAAATGGCAATTTTCAGACTTCGGCCTTTCCCTCGAGACTGCAATCCATATGCATAGAAAGATTCAGCGTTCAGAGCTGCAATCAAGCACATAATGTATTTAAAGCATTCAGCGTTGAGGGAAGCAGACGTGTAAGGAATAGTAAAAAATAATAATAATAACGAAGACTGGTCAAGAGGTTGCAAAATAATGAGATTTCTTTGCAGCAACAGAAATAAGAGTAATTTTTCAGTAATTTTGCACATTTTGTGGTGATTTTACACCACACGACCATCAGAAAACAAAATGGGCCATGAATGGAACATCTTTGACAGGTTTGGAAGAAATTGAAAAGTTGGATTGAAGTGTAACAAATGCTGGCCTTCACCAAAATTAACCAGGATCTTCACGAGAACTCATCATTTTTGCAGAGCTTAGTATCCTTGGTAGTCTGATGTTGTACTAAAAGCTCATTTTTTAACATATGAAGCAAGATAGTCTTCCCCGCATTATCTAGACCAAAGGATAAAATCTTATCCTCCTTCTACCACAAGTCTAAGGTGGCCAAAATACTATAGAACCAATCGAACAAAAACATATTTCACCTTCAGCCAAATTCGCCCAGAGTAACCCTAGACAAAATACCCTAGATCAATTTTGATCCCAGTTCAATTGTTGAAGAGTGATCAGATACTTTTCAGTGAAAAAGGTACGTAAATTTTCAACCTGAGTACAAATCGAGGCGTGCTGAAAAAATATAACCAGATCCGGAGACACCAAAACCCCTAAATTCGCTTCGAAATTACACAAATCTATAGAAACGGAGAAGGCAAAACCCAATTCGGAAACGACTAACCGATAAGTCAAAAATTTATCAATGTGTTAACAGTTTCTCATTACCCTATCCCAGGAGAGAGGATCTAGATTTTCTGAGGTTCTGCGCTCAATGGAGTCGGCTTCAGTTGAGTTTACACTTTATAGGACTCAGTACTATATCAAATAAAACTATTGTCCCGGGTCAAATACAACAATGGCTAAGGCTCAATTCCATGCGCACCAGCCCCAGACTTCTCCAAAATTGGGTTCAATAAGTTTTGGCATTAGTGACTCTGAGAGTATAGGAAGCTATTATGCATCCCACAACAACTACTCATACAAGTATCTATTTCTTATTTCTGTCTTTACTTTATGTTTTTTTTTTTAAATTGAAAACTTACAGATAACATACAAGGAACCACAACTGAGCCAAAACCTGGTATGAGCTAAGGCCATTAACTATGTCTTGTCTTTATCCTTCAGAGGAAGTAAGTATCCGAGCTATTACCCAAGTACCCGAGTGTGGCTAGATCCAATGTTGTTCTGGTTCTGTTGTAGGTGACCCTCTTTGGTTGTTGCGACCTAAAGATCTATTGAATTCTGCATCAAACTTTTTGCGCAGGCTCCATTACTATACACGTGGTATGGAAATGACACTGAGTTATGCTATACTCCACACAGTTTTTCCCAAGTAATAGAAAAAACTATTTTCCATTCTCAACGCAGCTTCACTCAACGCTGGGAAAAACTTCATTGGTTAATTTCATTGTGAAGGAGTTAATACATTGAGGGAATCGCTAAGGAAAATGACCAACGATTCAAGAATGCTGAGGAGGAATTTGTATTCTTTCTGTCAAACTTATTTGGTAAACACACTGTCTGTTATTAAATGTATTATATGGAAGACTTGTTTTTTTCCAATAGAAGTAAAATTTGAGTCAGTTTTAGAGTATTTTATTCCATGAAAAACAATAGGTCACCAAGATTTTAATAACCGTGTTGAAAAAACGCAAAAATAAAAATTGTGAAACAGATGACTTATTTGATATGCAATTGTAGTTGTTGATTTTGGTTAACGAATATATACATATGTATCTAACGAAACCTGTGCATGTATTGTTTATTTTTATCCCATTATAACAATAAAGTATCAAGAAATCTTATGAGCTTGTAGTTTATCAATTCAGTTTATATCATAAAAATTGCAAAATTAAATGGTCGTGTAAAATTTATGTGCCTACAATTTAGCCAAGAATCTTGTTAAAGAGATCAGATCACCACGAAGTTATTTGAGCAAGCCACGTTATCATTATTTGGCTCATGCAAATTGAATTATCTATATATTTGCCATATTTCTGAGAATATGAAAGCAGTTAAGTGATTTTAATATCAGAAGTCACCAGCTGTTCACCAAGCCGCAAAAGGAGAAAACAAGGAATTGCATGCACTAGGTCAATAATAACAGAAAGGATTGATTCATTGCAATAATTACGGAAGGGGAGCTACTATTACCAATCATGGAATGCAGGGTTTAACAAACTATCAGTTCACAATGAAAACTGGAGTAGTTACCATCAATCATGGAACTCGTTTATACTTTACTGCAGCTAGAAGTTTCATTCATCGTTTATTAACCTCGTGCCAGTTTTCTCACTAGATGCAAAGATACTTGTGACATTTACTTTCTGTATCATTTGTTTACATGATATCAAAGCATTTTTTATCTAAGGCGAATTGTTGCTGAGTAGGAAGATAGGCCTAACACGCAGATCGAATCTTTGGGGGGCAACAGACAGAGGGCAGACAATATCAATGGCGAAAAAAAATCCAAGAAATCCTTGTATATTTGTTTTAATTGGAAGCTTCGTACGACAGACTGTTTGTAGAGTTATTTACAAGTTTCGTATGGAGGCTTGAAAGGTTGAGGCATTTGGAGGACTGAACCATAAAAGATTTGCAACGATATTTTATTTTTACAGGTTTTGTTTTATAAAAAAAATTATTTATATATTTCATAATTTTATTTTTAATGTATTTTTGTTATATTATGTTTGCAGATTGCATGGAGGGCTGTTTGGAGGTCGCATATGGAGGGACAAAAGGCCATTTTATTTATTTTATTATTTTTTGACATATTTTTTTAAATTTTTGTTTTTAAATATCTCTAGATATAAAATAGATTTTTTATTCTAACCAAGTTTAAAAATAGGTGTTGATAAAAAAGGCTAGATTTTATTTAGATTTATTTTTATAATTTAAAGTTTAAAATTTTTAAAAACTAAGATTAAAACAAATGAAAAAACATTGTAAAACTAAAACTAGTATATAAAATTATTCATTAGTTTATTATATTTTATTTGTGTATTTACTAATTGTTCATAAAAAGAAGCTAACTCCTAATTTATTTTTTATTCCTAGAATATAAATAAATAAAAAGAAAATTCAAACTAAAAAGATATCAAGATTTCTATTGTTTTTTTTCTTTTCTTTATAAATATTTTTAAATTTAAAGAATTAAACTATTTTAAAAACAAAATAGTAAATAGGACAAGAAAATGAAAATTTTAATAAACAATTAAATAAAACAAATTAAAGCATCCTACATTAATCTTGAATTAGAAATAAAAGCTAAAATCTACCTACTTTACTCTAATTGAAATTCACAATTATCTAAGTGTAATGAAACTGTCAATGCAGCCATCTATGTAACAAAACTAAATAAAAATTCAAATTTAATTTCACAAAATGAAATCTAATATATTCAAATTGTAAGTGTAAATTAACCAAATAAAAACAAAAAACAAAACTGATCTAACCTAATACTTGCTTGGAACCATTGCTTGACGCGGCTTTTGTTTGCATGATGGTCACCTGAGATCCCTTCTTCATCCTCTTCAATCTCCAATTCGAACAAGTGTTCTTCATTTGATATGCATGATTCTTCAACTGTCGATTCTTCCTTGTTTGCTTCAGGAAGAGGGGTTTCATCCTTGATTGTTGTCAATAACTCCTCTTCTTGAGAAGAGGAGATCCCGGCTTTTGCTAGGATCTAAGTGAGCCGCTTTAGGCTTATGCTCATCATTTTACTGAAATCAAATCAAGTGTTAAAAAAAGAAATGAAATGAAAAACAAGTACATGACAAATGAAAAAGACAATAAGAAATGAGTTAGTAAAAAACAGAAAAATAAAAAGTGCACCAAAAACTCTACATAAAACAAAAATGAACATAGAACATTAAAACAAGTTAGTATGAAATAAAGGTTCCCAAAAACGAAAGCAATCCAAACTTTAAACTACAAAACTGTAAATGAAAAATTGAAAACTTGCATTTGCAGAAAAAGAAAAAACTTGCAGGAAAATAAACACTTTGCAGAAAACAATCAAGGCTTTTGGGCAACCCACTAAGGTGGATGTGTCTGGTTGTTACACCACGGAAATTCCATGGTGAAGTCATCTTTGCGTCTCACAGTTTCCCCTCCCCCTTTATATATAATAAAAATAGACTATCTACCTATCTATACTCTGATCCCTTTTAGCACCTCCCCAGCAACGGCGCCAAAATGTCGAGTAAAACCATTAAACAATTTATAACAGAATTCCAACGATTTAATTGTCAACCCAGGGAGAGCGTAAACTTGTGAGGTACAGACAAAATATATGCAGGGGCAAAGTGTCACTGAACTTAATCTATACGGAAATTAAAAATACATGACTGTAATTGAATTACGCTTGATAAAACAGGAAATGACATAAAAATAAATCTAATCTAAAAAAACAGGAAATTGCAGGAAATGAATCTGATCTAAGAAAACATAAGAATGCATGAAATAAATTGGTATAAAGCAAATAACATTAACTGATATAAAGCAATTAACAATAACTGGTACAAAGCAATTAACAATAACTGGTGAGCTCATGATAAACTTATGCTAACAATTCATAAACAAGACATAACTGGAAATCTACACTAACAACTCATAAAGAAAGAAATTGATAGAAAACTATATTAATATAAGAGAGTCAAAGGAGGTGCAATAAGCATCATCTCCATTATATAATACTCAACATCTATTCTATGACCAACTCTGAAAGAGATCTAGACTATCTTCTACTTCCAAACCACTAGAGAGGCCTTTAACCAAAATGAGGAGAGAGCCCTCCTATTTATACATGAATTAAAGATAAGTGACCATAATTACAGATCCACTATTCTCTCAACTTAACCCCCAAAATCCTCAACAAATAGACAAATCATCCCCTCAAATCCTCAACAAATCCACAACTCATCCCTTTAAATCCTCAACCAAATATTGGATGAGATATTCTCTCCACACCTCCATGATCTTCTCCTTGAAGTTAGGTCACATCTTGATGATGAAATTAGAATTTGAATCTAGGTGGTCACTTTTGAGCTTGCTAAAGTCTTCAAATACACTTGTAAACATCACCAAACTCACCCAACTTTAAGTATAATGAAAATATGTTATTTTTCTCAATAATTAACCATAAATTCACTCAATAATACTCAAAAATAAATGATTTGGAAAATGGTAATATAAACCCATATTTATTTATATCCGAGGAAAAAAAATAAACCCATATTTATTATGAAAGTAGTGAATGTTAATGGTTTTATGGAAGGATATAATGGAATAAGGCGATAAATAGTATGTGAAATGATGAATAAAATGTGGTCTTTTTGCGGCTCAACAACCAACTTGTATGGGAATCTTTCACCCTCGAAATTGGCTAAAGCAAAAAAACTAGTCATCCACTAACTCTCACAATTCACAAATGACAATTTCTCAAATGATCAAAATCCATCCTCTTGGTTGATTCCTATATTTTATAGACATACTTGGCCTTATAAGGTTTCCAATACATCCACAAACTCAAGCCAATTCGAATTTGGGTGTGTGTTCATGATTTTCCATGTGCCCTCCCTTTCCTAGCATTCCACCTTCCCCAAATTTGAGTTGGATCTCATTGAGCTTCCCAACTCCATGAGAGCTCTCTTGGATGCTCTATTTTGATCTCACATGTCAGATATGTCATATTTCACTCTTCAGATATTATTTGTGTCATAAGTGGCATAGCATCTTCATCATTATTGTCATAGAGCTAAGGAATCTAGTCCAAGTGTCCCACTATCTCCAAAATGACTCTTCCTCTCTCATGTAAGTTACATTTCCTCCAAAATTTGAACTATGATGCATACAGAAAAGTGTATTATCCTTATAACTCATCCAAAAACCTTTATGCTTCCCATGGATTCAAAATTGCAAGAGGCGGATGCCATTTGGCACCAAATTTCTAGCTTGTGTGGGCCTCATAGTCTCCATGTGTCTCCATGCTCCATTGACACTTCAATTTTCTCTTGTATTTATTTAATAAGCTCCATTATTAAATATTTTTTTCATTATAATATATGAACATCATTTATTAGCTCCCTTATTAAAATTCTAAATGTATCCATCCAACCTAGGGAACTAGTAGGATTGATGGAATTGTCTTGCTATGCAATTATTAAAAATGGGGGCATTACAAGTAATTCTTGTTGCGATCGATAGCGAGGGTTTACAAAAGAATCTCTCCCTCAAGGATGCCTTCAGCTCGTAGAGGAATTACTATTGGATATGCTTTGTCTAAGGGGTATATCATCATAGTGCCTTATATTTGAGGTTTGAACATGCCCTCCTACCATGTATAGGAAACCATCTAAAATCCAGTGGGAGTCTGTCAATAGAGAATACAATGCCAATGTACCCAGACCCTGGATCGAGCATGCAGTGTTCTAGGGAATTCGTGGTGAATATTATGGGTAAAGTTGCCCCTACTCTAGAGAAAATGGGGCACCCTCACCTTGAAATTATTTTAACCAAAGAAATAGATAATTTTCAAACCCTAATTGTTGAAGAATGGTCCTTTTCAAAGATAAAGCATAAGCTTTGTGAATAAATCCTGTAAGATTCCAAAGGTAAGCAAATCTACCTCGTCTCTAAGACATAAAGCTCTTTTTTTCTTCTAAAGCACATTGATTGGTAAGTTCATGGATCCGTGGTTGAGCCATAAGGATATCGATTCTTGTTGGAAGAGAACTAGTACCTATTGATGAAGGGATCATTCAATTTCTTCCACTGTTGTTGTATCCTCGATTAGTAACTTCATGGATTGGTGGCCAAGCTATAAGGATAAATATTCTTGTTGGAAGAGCACTATTACCTATGAATGAACTTTGAGTAATTAATTTGCACAGTGAACAATAAATGCAATAGATATTGCTTTGCATAAATAACAAGGAAAATAAACCCAAAATGTCATATTCATATAACGTTGAGCTTACAATGACTGTATTAGCAATTCTAAGGTAGACAAGCAAATCTAAAATTACTTTAACTCTAACCTATAGCTTCCTGGGCATGCATAATCATTTATGGAAGTGAGCTGCCCTTCTTTGGTGTCTCGATTTTTCTTAGAAAATGTATATCTAGCTCCTCAAAACTAGGTTGTGTGTTCAACAAAACAACCCAAATCATCTTCTTCTCAACACCATGGGTGACAAATATTTTTGCAAACTCCCTTAATATGCTTTAGTTCCCTCCTTCACTACCCAGAAACATTATGCACAGTCGTAAGAAGAAGGAAGACTATAGTGAGAGTACCCAACAACGTTGTAATAGATTCTTGTAGGTGTCAATATGGATTGCAGCTCCCTTTTTTGTTGTAACGACCATTGAGATTGTCCCAGATGAAGCATGGGGATCACTGTAGATGTGGAACTGTAAGCATATGCACCCAACAGAAAGAAAACAACCCGAATCTCCATAAATCGTCCTCACAAACAAGACTATGTCCTTTCCAGATGATGTCACGACCCATGGAGTCCAAACTTGGCCAATAAATGAAGAATACGGCCTCCACAAGATGAAATCAACCCCACAACAGCCCTAATTTTTTAGCATGTCTACCTCCAATCAAAGAGTAAATAAAGGAGGTCGCAAAATTGAGGATTGAGTGATTTCTTTGGTTGTTGAGGCATGTCCAAACTTGAACTACAATGAACCCATTTAAGATTTTAAGAGAAATATTCCAACTCCACAAGAATAAAACTAATGAAGAAATGAGAAAATCTACCCCTAAAATCTAGATTGGAAATGAGTACCTCCAAAATGAGCAAAAATTTAAAATGAGTACCTCATGTATCAATGCAAATGAAAGGCTTGAATGGATCAATTGGGTCGTGCTTGATAAAACCATCAGCAAATTGGGAATCAAAGAACAAATACTCTGGTACTCAAATGGATCTTCTAACCATCATCGTGACTAAAATCTCAATTGTGTGACATTCAAACCTTGCACCTCCTCCTCTGTTACTCCCACTTTTTTTTCAAAAATATAAAAACCAAAAAAATCTCAAAAAAGAATATGCATGAATCGATAGCATCTTATATCTAGATGGGCCTGAAAATATACTATAGGAGATCATATATTATAGGATATCAAGATGTTAAAGTTGTGACCACCATTTTAACATATCAATGTATTTTTAGGAGAAGTTAGAACTTGCTTCGATCACCTCATTTAATGGTTTGGAAGGTATGGGAAACTTCACTTCTTTTGGAACTGAAAAATTCCCATTTGGGAGTGAGTAAATTACTCAAAGGTGCATTGAAATGGCCATAACATTATTAGAGATCACTTGGCTCAATAATTTTATATTCCACATCTCGTTGACTCTCCAATGACCTAAATAGAAATTCCCATGGCATCTGTAACAACTACTACACTTCCACCACTAAAATGGTTCATTGAACAATGCAAATACATAAATGAGGTGGAGGCTATAGATGGGAATCGCATGATATGTGGTATATGTAAGGTAGGCATCATTAAAAATCAACTAGAGGGATATCTTAGAAATGAAAAGGATTTCAACAAGATAAGCACTTTAGAGAATCTGGGTTTATATAACAACCATCTAAGTAGATTGTTGTTGGGTTTCAAAGGGATAGAATAGTTGCGGCATGGCCTTATTATATCTAGGTGGGTGGATATGGCATAATTGGACATAATGGAGTGGAAACAATATTGTTGTAAATACATTAAATAAAAAGATGCCAACATAAATTAATGTGGAGGAACAATGTCAAGCGGTGTCAAATAAGGACTACACTTGTTAGCCAGCACTCTAAAAAATCATTTCATACAAAGGCCTATATTTTATGTACCAAATACATTTAGGCTTGCACAAATAATGACCAACTAGGCAATAAAAAACACTCCACCTTTTAAATCAAGAAATGGTGATGGTGTTCCATCATAATCCCTCTCTTCTTGACTATCCTTGAAATCTAGGCATTAGTCCTCATCACAAATGTGAGTTGGTGGAGATTAACTAATTTAAATATGAGAATGAAATCAAGACATATGATAAATCCCAAATAATACCACTAAGCCACTAACCTAACACAACCAACCCATGAATATGGCCCACACCGCACCTAGCACACCCAACACATGCTATGGATTTATGCACATCCGTCTCCATGTACAATACAATTCATGTTTCAAGTCATTAAACTTAAAGAAATACATATTTTTGAGAAATGTGTGTGTGGGTGTGTGTCCTTGAAAGGTGATGCCAAGTTATGTGAAAAAGGTATTTCCTAAAATCACGAAATCGGTCACTATGAAGAACAAATATAACTTTATGAAGAAGATGATAATAAATAATGATAATTAATACTTCCATAAATATGCATAAAATTATTTAAATTTGATAATAAAGTAGAGGCTTAAAAGCAACTAATCCCCCCATAATTGAAAATTTTTCAGAAGATCTCAATTTTTTTATGTAGGCTTTGTCATAGAAGGGGTAGCGTGATGAAGAACAATGATTCATTAAAGAAATGGTTTACCATAGACACCAAGGACACTGTTGGTACACCTTAGATTTATCAACATAGTCTCAATGGTTTGAACCATACTCTTTAAATATACAAGGATGTTCATGGGATTAAAGTTGATGTGAGGGGTATTATACATCTCATTAACATATGTGGGTTGAATGTGTTCAATTTTCTTGTAAGTATTAACAAAATAGATTATTGGAACAAGACCCAGATCATATATGTTAGGTTACTAAATTCAGTTGTCACTTTATTCAATTATATTCTTCCTTATGTAGTTATTAAGATTAAACATTACTTCATCACAAATTTATTCACTTTATTCAGTATTAGGTTCCTAAATTCTCTCATCACTTTATTCGGTATTAAGTGAATAAATTATATCTATCATCAAGTTATTCAGTGTTAGGTTACTAAATTCAATCATCACATTATTATAATTATTTTGACCTTGGATCATGTCTAAAGTCACGATAATCATCCTCAATGTTCCAAACTCAAAAAATGGCCATCATATCCTAATATCATGACAAAGATTCCCTTTGCAGTACCTTTGTGGTGTCCAAGGGACACAAGGATGTCTCACAAGTATTGGGGGTTATATTACTTTGGGGTTAAGGTTTGTGGTTGAGAGAGTTTATGGTTATGGATTATAGAGGCTACTAGTGGTATCAAGGATTATTATGTTTTAGGGATTGTGGGGATGAAGGATTGTGTTTAGGGGTGAGACGTTATAGGGGCCTAGATTATGTGAATAATAGAACTTATAACAAGCATAGGTTTTTGAGATAACATTTGAAATGGTTTGGGGTTATATGTGTTAGGGGAACTATCAAAATTGATTTTTCGGGGGTTGTAAGGGTATTATTGGTTAGGTATTAGAATTTAAAGTTGTTATTTATGCTAGGGTTTATTGGAGCTAATTAGAATTGTTAGTTATTTTGGGTGATATGTTTTCAACATGGAATTACATCGGCCCACATAAATAGTTTCCTCATATCTTGCATAAAATATATTCTACTTGCATTTTGTAAGGCATGACATTTTAGAGGTTCAATGAACTATATGTGAAACCATAAGTTCTTACTTGACTAAATGTATACTATATGTATACTATGAATGATATACAACTAAGTAAATCCAATCTATGATAGTAAGGTAAAGGTCCAACTTTGGCCATCGTTTGCTCGGCTTTACATCATTGGGCTCATGATCTTCATTATAAATTTCTTGACAATGTAAAGGGCATCCAAAGTTCTCACATCACTTGTGATTGAATGTCAAAGTGGGTTAAGGTATTTATTGAATGAGATTCTAATGGAATTTATTACACAACCTTTCCTTACAAGCAATGGTAATCATAGGTTCCCCATCAAATATGCTTCAATTACTAAACATTATAAGGTAAATCATAGAATTGAAATACATGAAGCTAAAGAAAAGATAATGCATAAATGCTCAACTTTGTCAACTCATTCCAATTGGTTATTCATACACTTGGGTTCATGAGTTTCACTCATATCTCTAGGTGTAGGCTCACTACCTCTTGGATGAAGAGTCAATTAAATGAGTCCCTTCCGTCAATGAATCTATGATCCTTAAGTTGTTACTAGATCTCCATATGTTGATGTATTTGTAACTTCAGAATGTATTCACTTGTATATCTTATATTGTACCCCGATGTTCCTATCAGGAGAGTCATTAATATAATAAAGTCATGTAAAGTCAATGAGGTTAACCATCTGTTGTAAGTCGGGGAAATAGTCCCCACAATTGAGTTAAGCTTAACCCTCCTTGTTTATCAGAGGGAAAAGTCCCCACAGTTGAGGGGCACTAGGGTTATTAGACTCTCCAAGATAATTCAACCCTGGTGACTTATTGTCAAGTCAGGAATTAGTATAAATAGAGAGTGGGCCTCTCTATTTATCACACAGTCACTCACACTCAGTTGTATCGCATGAGTGAGAGAGAAGGAGTTAGGATAAGAGAGAGAATAGCTGTCAGAGATTATCTTACTATCTTTGGGTTTTAATGCTGCCATTGGTGCTTATTCTACCTCTGAGTAAGTTGCAGGGTTTTCTCCTTTATGGTTTTCCTGAGGAAAATCTTTTTGTCTATTGTCTCTTGTGCTTGATTGTTGTGCATGATATTCTCTCAGATAAGATCCTAAGATCATATTGCTTAAATGATAAAAATCTAACATGGTATCAGAGCTAACCTGAGAAGAAGACACTATGCAGCTGCAAAAGCTAGGGATTCTTAATTTTTGGTTCTCTCTCCATAATCCATCATCAAAAGGAGGCTAGGCTAACTCTCCATTGAAGGGCGCATCCTTCTATCGAAGTAGAATTTGATTTCGGGCATTTTCAGTTTTTGCTACGGCAAATTAGAGATTTTTGCAGAAGAGGAATTTTGGAGTGAGCCTGGCATAGGATTTCTCTCCTCATCAAAATCAAAGTTTAGAGACCAAGGTTGAGAATTTTGTTGGGTAAAACTCCAGGAAAGTAAAACCCTAATTTGACCTCGAGCTTGAAAAACCCTAAAATACTAAAATGGGTAGTTTTGGTACATTCACTATATCTCAGGATTGAAGAAGACTCAGGGGCCAAAATTTTTACAAGGCCAAATATAATATCTTTATGTATTCCATGTAAAAATTTCAGCCTTAGATTCGCTATATTCTAGGAGATATGATTCCTCCAAATCAAGGTTCCAGCCTCTTCCAGGATTCATCCCTAAACAGGACACCTAGGGAGAATTATTGTATCTCGGGATAAAAAGGTCCAAATGAAATTTTTCAAGATGTTCCAGATAGGGAAAGGACTGTACTTTATGAGGTAAAATTTTTAGACCCTGAAGGTGAAATAGTGACATGTGGCAGTCCGTACAACTTCGTTATGTTGAACAGTCCTGAAACAAATCACCTTGGTAAAAATCTCATAAGTCCCAATTGGAGAAACCAATTATGCTCAAACCTATGGTGTTGGAAAGTCGATAGGTGAGGATACCTCAGTGAAAATTGTTAGACACAGAGGAGTAGTACTTTTAGAGATACTACAGAAATAATATTAGGCATTTCTGCAGAAGAATTTGGAAAAATAGGGCTTCATGTTCTGGGAGATTCCCTCCACTGTTTTTAGAAAAGGAGTACATTGGATAGCTCAACTTGAAGAGGTCTATCTTTCTATCCAATCATAATTGAAAGATTCCAAGTTTTGGAAATTAGGGTTTCTCTAACAAACCCTAGATCAGCCAGATCCAGAACAGGACGGACACCTCAAATCGGTAAGATCTAATATTTTGCTATTTACATTTGAGGTTCTCATTTCAAAATGGCCTATCATATGAGCTTGATGACAAGTTTTGTGAAGCTAAAAACTTCCAAACATGGAAGTATAGGATTTCACTAGTTCTTGAAGAAAATTAATTGGACACCTACATAAGTGGAGAGGTTCCAGTTCCAGAGGGATATGAGGTTAAAGCCTTACACAAGAAGAACTTGGTCAAGGCCAAGAAGATAATTACTGATTCAATCAATGATCATCTTATACCACAAGTGTATTTCCTAAAGACACCTAAAAAGATGTTTAATTCCTTGACCAAGCTATTTGAAGGGAAGAACACAAATCAGAAGATGACTTTGAGAAACTAGTTGAAGAATGTAAAGATCCAAAATGCAGAGACCATACAGTCAAACCTTACAAGGGTCTCTCAAATCAAAGAACAACTTGAAGCAGTGGATGAAGAAGTAGAGAATATAGAAATTGTGATAACAACCTTGAATTGCATCCCAGTATCATGGGGTTCATTCATTTGAGCAATGTGTGCCAGAAGGAAGTGATTAATTTATGTAGATTTTGGAAAGAACGCACACAAGAAGAAGCTCGACCCATAATAAGAGAAGAGAAGATGGGAGCAACTGAAGATCAAGCACTCACAATTCAAAGAAGATCCCTCAAGCGATGAGGAATATGAAGAACTCAATTCTTGAAGAACCTCTTATCCATCTTAAGCATCTGGATAAGAAATGATGCTATTATGAATGAAGAAGATGATGAAGTTGAAAGAAGGAGTCTAGCCACGAAAAAATAAAGATAAGTATTCAATTGTCATTTCATGATATTGTTTTCAATATGCATTTGTTTATATTCAGTTGATGTATTATGCATGATAGAATGTTTGCATTAATAACGGTATACTACTAATATGCATGTGATGGGTAAGTATTCAATTGTCATTTCATGGTATTGTTTTGTTATGCATTTGTTTATATTCAGTTGATGTATTATGCATGATAGAATGTTTGCATTAATAACTGTATACTACTAATATGCATGTGATGGGTAAGTAGCTCATGGTGATATAAAACTCTCTATTGCTACTTATCTAGAATGAAACCTCTTTGCTGACATATTGGATTAGTGCACAATCTCAATGATGTCTTGGTAGAGATGGAAGGCATCTAGAAAGTTTCTATGAGATATGGATGAATGTTGTATTGGCTAAAATAGTTGCATTATCATATCTTTATGCACAAGAATTTTCCATTATGAATATGCCTTATGAAATGTTTCTAACCATACAATTGGTGCATTTAACTTGTAGGAAAGATCGTGTACAATCTCCTACAAGAAAACAAGGATGAGACTTGTTCCGAAGAACAAATGACGATAGTTCAAGAAAGAATCCAAGATGAAGAATAATATGACAATACTTTCAAAGAAAGAAAGAGGCCTCAGAGACACTCTAGTTATGTGACACTATTGAGCAACATCATTGATGCAGAGCCTTCTAGCTATGAAGAAGTAGCCAAGAAGAAAGGGAAGGAGAATACCAGTTCAAGAAGAATGATTTCTAAGATGCGTATCGAGACCTAAAGAGAAGTCTGTGGGATACAAGGCAAGATTCATAGCATGAGGCTTCTCATAGAAAGAAGGCATAGACTATGAAGAGACATTTGTAGCCACTGGAAGTTAAGACACATGACAGGCAAAATCATGTGGGAAAATTAAAGAAGGCCTTGTACGAGCTCAGAAGGCACCCATGGGATAACACATACATGAGGAGCTTGAAGATCACCTAGAGTGATGAAGATATTAACCTTTGCTACAAGGTTGAAGATGAAAGCCTATAGAGGATGACACTCTTATATATGGGTGCGAGAGGAACTTTTGGAAAGGTTCAAGATAGAATATCTTGGTATCTAGTGACCCTAGCTGGATACATAGAATATTAGTAGTAGAGGAAGCTACTTGTCACTCCAGTACATAATGTTTCAATGCATATAGTATGAAAGGAAGAGGGAGAATGATGCTCCACTTCAGAGGGAGTGACTGCATAAGATCTGGAGGTTTGACATGGTACGACAGGATGGATAGCTTATTGATGGCTCTAGCCTTTATTGAGAGTAAAGAGGACTCCAACATTTACTTCAAGGTTGAAGGAGGAAGACCAATGATGCTCCTGTTATATGTCAATGACTTTTTCCCGATAGAAAAAGTGGAACTCATTAAAGTTGCAAGAAGGACACTTGCTATCGAGTTTGAGATGAAGGACTTGGGGATGATGCACTACTTTCTAGGCATGGAGGTGTGGTAGAGTGCGGATGGAATCTTCCTTGGACAAGGGAAGTATGCAGTGGAGATCCTAAAAAGTTTTGGGATGATGAAATGCAAGGCCATGAATAGACCTATGGAATAAAACCTGAAGCTATTGAGTGATGCTTCACCAGAGTCGGTTGATGCTACAATGTATCATCAGATGATTGGGTCCTTGATGTACCTGACCAATACAAGACCAGACATTTGATTTTCTATGAACACATTGAACCAGTTCCTGACAAATCCAAGACATGTTCACCTGATTGCTGCAAACCATATTCTGAGGTACCTGAAGGGTATGGTTGATTATGGGCTCAAGTATGAGGTGAATCAAAAGATTAACCTGGAATGTTATGTGGATTTATATTGGGCAGGCAGTGCCATAGATAGGAAGAGCAATTTAGGGTGATGCTTTAGTATGGGATCAAGTGTGATCTCTTGGTTTAGCAGGAAGAAATCCTGTGTGGCATTGAGTACAGCTGAAGCAGAGTGTGTCGCAGCTTATTTGGCTAGTTGTGAGACAGTGTGGCTTAGGAAGATACTATCTTATTTATTTGATCTCCAGTTGGATGCTACTTATATTTATTGCGACAACCAGAGTTGTGTGAAGTTGTCTAAGAACCCGGTGTTCCATGACAAGTCGAAGCATATCAAGATAAAATATCACTATATCAGGGATATGGTGCAGAGAGGAGCAGTGAAGCTCCAGTATGTTGCGATGGATGAGCAGACAGCTAATGTGTTGACTAAACCATTATCTAGAGTGAAGTTTGAGTACTTCAGGGAGAAGCTTGGTGTTCTCCAAATCAAGGTTCCCTCCAAGGGGAAGTGATGAGTCTGTGTGCCTTTCTGACATGGTTGTTGGATGTGTTCCTCCCATGGTCAAATGTAAGTGCAGAGCCTTTTTGACATGGTTGTTGGATGTGTTCCTCCCATGGTCAGATGTAAGTGCAGATCCTTTCTAACATGGTTGTTGGATGTGTTCCTCCCATGGTCAAATGTAAGTGCAGATCCTTTCTGACATGGTTGTTGGATGTGTTCCTCCCATGGTCATATCTGAGTGTTGGGCCTTTCTGACATGGTTTTTGGATGTGTTCCTCTCATGGTCAAATGTGAGTGCTAGGTGGGCCTTTCTGACATGGTTGTTGGATGTGTTCCTCCCATGGTCATATATAAGTGTTGAAGAATATGAAGACCTATGTGGAGGCTAGGCCTACAACCAACATGAAAAAGGATTTGCTTTGTAGAACTTCCTATGACGAGTAGAATTGAGAGATGGCACCATTTGATTGAGATAGCAGAGCAGTGATGATAATGATCCAGTAATTATCCATCTTTGATGATGATCCAGTGATGATCCAACTTTGATGATGATCCAATGATGATCTAACTTTGATGATGATACAATGATGATCTAACTTTGATGATGATCTAGTGATGATCCAGCTTTGATGATGATCCAGTGATGATCCAGCTTTGATGATGATCTAGTGATGATCCAGCTTTGATGATGATCCAATGATGATCCATCTTTGATGATGATCTAGTGATGAAGACTTGTGCTGATGAATTGTGTCAAGAGAATACCTTCCTAGTTAAGAGGGAGTGTTGATGTATTTGTAAATTCAGAATGTATTCACTTGCATATCTTATATTGTACCCCAATGTTCCTATCGGGATAGTCATTAATATAATAAAGTCATGTAAATTCAATGAGGTTAACCCTCTGTTTTAAGTCGGGGCAATAGTCCCCACAATTGAGTTAAGGTTAACCCTACTTGTTGATCGGAGGGAAAAGTCCCCACAGTTGAGGGGCACTAGGGTTATTAGAGTCTCCTAGAGAAGTTGGCCCTTGTGAGTTATTGTCAAGTTGGGAATTATTATAAATAAAGAGTGAGCCTCTTTATTTATCACACAATCACTCACACTCAGTTGTAGCGCATGAATGAGACAGAAGGAGCTGGGATAAGAGAGTGAACAGATGTCAGAGATCATCTTACTGTCTTTGGGTTTTATTGCTACCATTGGCGCTTATTCTATCTCTGAGGAAGTTGTGGGGTTTTCTCCTTTATGGTTTCCCTGAGGAAAATATTTGTGTCTATTGTCTCTTGTGTTTGATTGTTGTGCATGTTATTCTCTCAAATAAGATCCTAATATCATATTTCTTAAATGATAAAAATATAACACCATATCCTTACAACATTGACAATTGTATTAGATCCATTCCTTATTATTATAGGGCCAAAAGTTGGGGTCTTAAAACATAAATTTGGTCTATGGGACTTATGGGTCATACATGGTGCCTAATTCCTCCACAAGAGCCTTAAATATATCTTGGTCATGTTAAGGTTTAACACACCATTAATATTTGTCAAGATCTAACCACATGGCTTAGCAGGAGTGTTGGAGGCCATATGGAATCGTGATGGGGGCTTGTGAAAACACCTTGTGTAACCACATAATCTTGTAGCCCTTATTTTGTATGACATCAACTAAGAGCTCAACATGTGTATTGTTGGAGTGGAGCACTTTAGTTCTTTGTTCCTACATATGATTATTGGAAATTTCTTGTAATGTGTTGTCCCATGTTGTACATCGCATGAAGTGATCATCAACATTATTTTCATTTATGGCTTATGGGTTATATGTCAACTCCTAAGTTGTGACGCATGGTCTAAATAGGGAAATAAATATTCAAGGAGAGTCGATCTGGGATCGATGATCCAAAAATAGCGAGTATGTCATGGTACACTGGAAGTGTCTCTCCTAATATCCAAAGTCGAATGAGGAAAACTTGAAATAGTAATCTGTCTAAAAGAACTAGAAGAACTAGAAGTGGAGCTATAATGTGTAGTGTGTCAACGTTGGGAGTGGGGAGCCTATTGTTGTGATTTGGATGCATACAACTGAGTGTTGGGATGGGGTCAAGGCTAGAAACATCGATGGGGTTAGGAGGATGTAGAGGTGGTCTATGGTCAGAAGCAGTGTCGTCCTTTATCGATATCTATAATCCCCTAGAGGAGGGGAGCACTGGAAAATAGGAAATGATATGTTAAGTGGAGGCCAATGATATGTCAGTTCAAAAAGGAGTGATCAAGAAGGAAACTAGTGATATGTCAGTTCAAAAAGGAGTGATCAATAGCCTTTGTGATAAGACTCCCTACTGATGTTCTCTACACATGCAAGTTCTGTTGGACCTAGGAGTTACCCAAAGAACGATGCATTGTTTACCAACCTTAGTGTTCTTTCAATGTCTAGTAGATAGGATTGAAAAATGCAGTAATTAGTTGTTCCTATGGAGGCTTGATCTCCTCGTTGGTTTTTCCAATTTGTTTTCCCCTTTTATACTCAAGCTCCTTCTCCACATATTTGATCCTATGTAAAAGCAGTGGTATTAATGCAAATAAATGTGAATGTAAGGGAAAGTGAACCTAGGAATTAAAGATGAAGAAATACATGTTAGGGTCTTTGACTGTAACCCTCATTTCCTTAGTGAAGGTGTCATGTATAATGAGATCCTCCTTTTCCTCCTATTCCTTCCACCTTATTGTTATTGTTATTTTTGTTATTATTATTATGATGGATTTTAGTGATTGCTTCCTCACTGGTCTCATTTGCAAATATTCCCTCCTTGCGCTCTCACTACTTTTGAAAGAATTTCATCTCCTCCAGCACCAGCCTGGGCCATAATATATCAACTAAATTTATTGATCCAATCTCGTGACCAGAATAGGTTAAGTACCAAAGTGAGGGGCTTTCTCACCACCTCTGCTCTTCCTCTTCGTCATCTTCAACATCGTCTACTGAGAGTGCCCACTTCTTCCTAAGATGTTTTCGCTCCATAATGGTTGTGCTTGTGAATTGTTTCCACTCACAGAATCCCCGGACCAGCGAAACCTATGAGGGAATTGTGAGTAGGTGAACCCCAATTGATCATAAATTCCAGAAAGGGAAACATAGATCTTCAACCCAACATGAAAATGGCTATGCCAAAATGACCCTAAAAATACGACAACAATCACACCCTATAACTCCCATAGCAATAACAACTCTATGTGCATGAATTTTAATGTTTTCATTAAATATATTGATGTTCCCTTGACGAAAAAACTTTAAAGTTTGTAAGTTACAACTTTGTTGTATTAATCCTTTTGTCCATCTTTGTGATTTTAAGATCTAAATCTTCGTATTACCCATCATGTAGTGTTACTTAACCCTTAGACTTGAAACATGTACCAAGTGAATAGATATTATAAATGCATAAAATAGGATAAAAGAGACAAATAATATGAAATATACCCATGTATTATAATAACCAAAAGAAAGAAATCAATCTTCACTTACCTCTTAAGATGGTTCAACCTTTCACTGAGAAAATATCCAAATACAACAATAATCGACAAAACATTTTATAGCAATGTGCATTGGGCATGTAAGATGACATGAGCAGTGATGGTTAGGAGGCACTATGTTATTACATTGCCTGCGATGATGATAATGGATTCATCTTCTATGAAAACATGATGATAATGTCTTCATATTCTATGAAAACAATCGACCCTGCCATGGGTTTGAACAAGTACTTGAGCACTATAAGGAGATTGTTCCACATCTAAAAATGGTTGGTCCAACATCTTTTGCTCCAGTCATTAAGGATTCAATGGGCATTATGGAAGCTAGTGGTGGCTAGTTTCATGTTCTCATTATTATTGCAGATGGATAGGTAACCAGGCATAATGATACAAGCACTAAGCAATTAAGCCCATAAGAGCAAAATACATAGAGTTGCAGAGGATGTGATAGCTAATTGATATATATATAAATCTGCTTAATTTTAACTTCTGAGTAACCTAGTCTGCAAATTGCTTCATTAATTGAATATTAAGTTTGATTTGCTTCATTGCTAAACTCGAAACAAGTTTCTTGTGTTATTTTTTATATCATTAGTATGGAAACGTAGAATTCAATAGGTAACGATAATGGAAATAGATTGACTATCAAAGAAAGAACATCGTCAAATAGTCAATGTTATAGCTACTGCAAGTCGTTATCCGCTTTCAAATACTATTGGTTGGAGTTGGTGGTGGACCTTGGGATATAATGCAACAATTTGATGATAAAATCCCTCGTCGTGAGTTTGACCATTTTCAAGTTGTGAATTTTACAAACATAATGTCGAAAAATCTTCCACAATTTGTGAAATAAGCAGTGTTTCCAGTTTCTGCACTTATGGAGATCCCAACTCAGTATAAAGCGACAATGGAATTCAATATTTTAGGTTGACGTGTAGGAAGTGTTCCAAGGCAATTGATTTGTATGTCTTTATAAGAGCATGCCTCACTATATGTTTTTATATGTGATTTGTATGTGTTTATATGTGTTTATAAGGCAAGTTACGTTTATATGTGTTTACAAGGGCTTGCTTCACTATGGTTATTTGACGCATAGTGCAAAGGTATGGCGGGGGCTCTAGGTGCTTGGTTCACATGAAGATCACTAGCCTAGAGCCTAGGACGACAGGTTACACCCCCTGCCTTTTGGTAGAAATGAAAAAAAACTTGATTAATATTTTATATAATTGTTGGCACGATAGTCAGAAGAGTTGTTCGTTAGTTTGGTTGGCGGAACCGGAAAGGGTTGATGAGGTTGGTATTCTCATTGGAGTTTCTTGCATAATGCCAATTTGGACAGTATTTTAGGAATTGGATGGTATTTTAGGATTTGATATTTTCATCTATACACAATTTACGCACAAGGTTAGACTAGCTTCGGTAGACAATAAATTTCTTCCAAAAGAAAATTCTACCCAAGTTTTACTAAAGACAATTATTGACCATGTCATAAGTTGGGGTTTTTTCAATGAAGCAAGCCAATTACGTCTAGGTATATGTGGATCTAAGGTTTTTATTTTGAATGTTCACATTAGATTTGGACAAATTGTGTTGTTTTGTAACGAGGTTTTTACCCCTGTTACGTGCGAAAGCACCAGCCTTACATCAATGGGATCGTAAGGGAGAGTTCGTGGAAAAATAAAACAATAAACAAAATTAGTAACACAAATATATATATATACGAGGGATAAACTAAATAAAATACAAACAAATAGACGATATACCTTCTTTTTTTGTAAAGTGGGCCACCGTGTCCGTCTCGAAAGTGGTTCGCCTCTCCACGAGCTGGTTCTCCAATGGTCTCCAGGTGGGTATGTAGAAAGTATCGACATACAATGTGGGAATGGTATGGCAACAGGATGATGGCAAAAGGTATGAATGTGTGGAATGGCCAAAAAGTGTTTTGGGAGAGTCCTTCACAATGTCTTTATAGTATGGTCTAGGGTTTTTTAACCCTTATGTGGTAACCCATGATATTTTTCTATGGTTTTTTGAACTTTTCTCTTTTTTAGGGTTTTTTACCCTTTTCTGGGAGAGAGTGAGGTAAACCATAATAAATGTCCACTATCCCTTTATTTATGGGAAGGAATAATGGTGTTTTAGACCATTTTGTGGAAATACAATTTTGAAGGTCAAAAGTAAAGGAAATATGGTAGGAATATGATGTATGTATATGGTTTAGACCATGTAGAGCTAGGTGAACACTTTTTTATGTTAACATGTTTTCTAAAATATAAAAAACCATGTCAAAGTTTATGCGCTTGGATTCTATTAAAACGTGTAGAAAGCAAAGGCCTCAATCATTTCTAGGTTTTTGGATGCTGAAATCTCTTAATAGAATGGCTTAAACAGAAGTGAAACGTAAGTAACTTGAGCTTGCTTCCTATTACGAATCTGGTCACATGTGTATATTGGAAATTCAATACACAAGCCAATAAGTTATATAAGGAAGATTTGATCTTATAGGAGGGTAGCTTAATCAAGAATTTATGGGAGAAATATTCTTTTATATTCTAAAATAATTTTATACTAACAATCTCATGGATTTCTACATTATGATATCACTACGAAGGATACTCTCATGTAATGCCCCGAGACTTAATTATTTTAATTTTTTGTAAATATTTAGTTAGAATTTGACATAATTTTTGTTATATAACTTGTTAAATATTGGAAAAAGGGACATGGACTGATATTGTAATTAGTAAATTTTGATTTTATTGGAATAAGAAAATCAACAGTTTGTAAAAGAATAACAGATCAGATAGATCCCACTAAAGAGTTGGATGTTGGAAACATTATTTACCCTTTGGTAAAAGTTATTTTAATTAACCTTCTTCAAAAATAGGAAAGAAACCATGAATTTAGGAATTAGTTCTTTTAGTTAAATGAAAAAAAGGAATTAGAATAAATGCAAGATAGGAAAATAAACTACCTTTCTGGATAAAAGGGACATTGAGGAAACTAGAGAGGGGTTGAAGGAAAAAGGAGAGAAAACCCAAATTTAGTAATGGTAATAGGATAATCAATAAAATGGATATTAGTTCCCAAGTGGTGAAACAGGCTTGTGATAATGGTCCAGTTAAGCTGAAACAAAAAGAGATTGCTCTCTATGTAAGAACTAAGGATCACTAAGGAGTGTTGTATGATACAAGTAATATGAGTTAAAACAACTTATTACGAGTAGTAAGTGAACTTGGAAAGTCGGATTAGTTTGAATACTATCTATGTTTTCCATGAGGTATCTATAGGTGTTAGGGAATTGGAAAGTGAGGAATATTGATCTTCAATTTTATAAAAAGAGTAGGGACAAATTCCTATCATTGAATGGATAGCATTCTTAAGTAAATCTAAATATCAACCAGTGATCTAATAGATGACTCAGGAGTGGAAAACAATTCATAAATGCTTTGAGAATGCCTACCTATGGTTGGGATGAGTGTGAACCTTACATGTTTGTTGTTCTTGTTGAACTCTTTTTTAGATAAGTAACTATAATTTAGATTATGTAACTTTTGTTTTTCTAGAAAATTTATTTATTACAAGATTATGTGTGTGTGTATTGATGTAATTAGTTACTTTAATATTGTCAACAAAAATAGAAGTGATTTCTTAAGAACATATATCTTCTTGTTTGAGGTTTAAATTTAGAAGAATTACACTTGGAAAAATTAATTGTATTTTAAATGAGAAACACCAATTGTTAAGTTCAAAACTAGAATATATTTCCAACACAAATACCCTAGTTTTATTCCCATTTACCACTAGACATTTGTACCAAAAGATGAGGAATTTATTGATATTGTATGACTATATACTAGTTAAGATCTATATAATAGATGGACATTCTCCAATTAAATCATTGACATTCACATAATAATATTTGTTTCCTAATCCCTTGGTAGACCCCTTCACACCAATTCACATGGCACTTGACTTTCCAAAGCATCCTACTTGACATTTAAGGTCATCATTACCAAGACATGGTAATATCCAGGGAGGTGAAGGGAAAGAGGGAGGTAGTTATAAATATATAGATATCATTGGGTGAGAACTTATAGCTTTAGGGATAATAAAAAAAACTAATTGACTATGGGGATGGGAATGATGTCATCGTGTAGTCTGTATTTAGGTCACATGAGGAGCTTGTTGATAAATGGGAGTGTTGCAAGGTGATATCTGTCATACATGATTCTGAGATGGTATCTATCATATATGAAATTAAATTAGTTTCTAAATAATTTTGTATATATTTCCTATGAATAACAACTTAGTAGGTGACTTCACAATGGGTGGATTTTTAATTATACAATTTTGTTGACACGCTTTTCCATATTTCATGTGATTAGTCCAAATGTTTGCAATCTTATGAAGTTAGTCCAAATATTTGCATTATTTTTTCATTTTACCATGTGCTACCTTTTGTATTTGTTGTCTTCACCCCATTGATCACTTTGGACTCCACATTACCATTATGCTTGGTCTTTGACTTACTATGGGTATGCTTGAAGGGTAATGTAAGGTTGGAATATTTGAACCTAACTTAGGAGGAAGGGTATCACAAATATTGAAATGGATGCCATAATCTTGTTGTAGGCCAATAATTCCATATGCAAAGGCTCATTTGATGGCATGGGGCCCACACATAGTCCACGAGTCCTAAAGGAAAAACACTATAGATTCAAACTATCTATTTTGACCTTGGACTGTGTCTAAACTTATTATAACCATCCTTAATGTACTACACTCAAAATGGCCATCATATATTGATCACATGACAATGATTCCCTTTACGGGACCATTTGTGGTGTCTAAGGGATACAATGATGTCTCATGAGCCGCAAAGACAAACATTATGGTATAATAGCCTACATTTTTGCATTGAACCACATCACAGACACCAACAACCATGTCTAGTGTTATAATTAACTTCAAAACTAGCACCATATCCCACTTCCAAGCCAAATATTCCCTATGGAGGGCCAATATAGTGGTTTGGGACCACACACATGTAACATATCTCCATAGTAAAATGCTACAGTGTAAGTCGGTCCTAGATTTTTAATTATACTATGTAATGGTCCTCAAGTTCCATCCCTAATGTACCCCTCCTCAACTTGTTGGTCATATATCACATGTAGGCAAAGGATTCCCTGCACAGGCCCTATGCAATGATGTGGGTTAGTTACTATGCAAAGGACATGAGAACCATAGACAAATGTTCTATCCCAACAACATGGGTCTTGTTATCAAATGAAGGATTAGTGACCAAAAAGAATCCATAATGTGGCAAATCTCAAAATAGCCATCATATCCCTATGAAAGGGAAAAGGTGGACTAGGGCCTCATGGATGGCCTATGCAGAACCCAAAAGCCACATGTTATAGACTAAAACTATGGACCTTCACCCTGTAACATGAATTGGGTCATGAGAACCATCCTTGGTGTACTAAACCTTCAAATGTGATACCACATCTCAATCACATGCCAAAGATTTCCTATGCATGGGCTATATTGTGGGATTTTCAAATGTGATATAACCACTGCTCCCAAAAGTCCAAACTCTCATGACTTTTAAGGGAGGTTTTTTAAAAATCGACTTAAAAATAACCTTTAGGGGGGGTTCGAGTCAATGCCCCCCCCAAAAAAATTAATGACAATTGGAATTTTGAGGGCAGCTTTATCACAACCGCCCCCACAAGTCCAAATTCCCATAACTTTTGGGGGCTACTTTAAAAAAACCACCCCCAAAATCCCAATTATCATGTCATTTTGGGGCGTCTTTCAAACAACTGCTCCCTTGAGTCAAATTATTATGACTTTTGGGGGTGGATTTAAAAGAAACGCCACAAATACTCCATTTATAATTACTTTTGGGGGGTTTTAAAACTACCTAAAAAATAACTTTTAGGGGGGGTCTTTCCAAACCCCCACCCCCAAAAGTCCCGTTGGGAGTTTGGAAAGACCCTCGAACTGCCCCCAAAAATCCTAAGAATTGGACTTTTTCGGGGGGGTTTAAAAACCACCCCCAAAAGTTCAATTCTCGTGAATTTTTTTTGGGGGGGGTTAAGAACCGCCCCCAAAAGTTCAATTCTTAAGACTCTTTTTTTTTGGCCGGGGGGGGGGGTTAATAACTGCCCCCAATGACATAAAAAAACTTTTAGGGGGGGGGGTTAGAAAAATCGCCTTGAAAATTTATTTAGAGGGGGTCTTTAAAAAACCCCTCCAAAAGTTATGAGAGTTGAACTTTTGGGGGCGTTTTTAAAAAAACTGCCCCAAAAAGTCTAATTCTTATGACTTGTGGGAGCGATTTCATAACAACCGCCACCAAAAGTATAATTCTCATGACCTTTTGCGGGGGTTTCTAAAAAGTGCCCTATTATACCTAAATCTTGTCACCATCATGTGATGAGATCCTTAACCCCTATTTTTGCCCTTAATCCCAAAACTTGGAGTGGAAACTTGCTCTGTTTGTCAATTCTACTTGAAAAAACCTAGCACAACACTTTTCCTTTGGCTGATGAGTGGTACCTTCTTTAGCACTGCCTCTGTCCTATTATAGAGAAGCGGTGCCACCACTAATGTGATTTTTTATTGAAGTGGTTCTCACCTAAATCGCCCTGTCATAAGGGAACAAAAGCACTACCCTGGGTAAAATGGGAAAAAGAGAAGTTTCTCGAGGCTTCTAGATCATGAGCCTCGTGTCCTCCCTTATCCCTATCAATATGGGTTAGTTGAACTCGAGATCCCTCTTGGTAGGATCTTAGAGCCACCTCACCCATAATTCTCTCAACTATCCCTATCCATTGAGCCTTATAAATACAAGCTCATATCCATAGTTGAGGGGGAGAACTGAATGGTATTGTTATGTTGTTGAATTGACTACCTAGTCCAATCCATTGGAGAGCACAATAAAACAAGTTGGAGATTTTGGGGATGAAGTGTTTGTCTTGTGGAGGATTTTGTCGACACTAAGGCAATGGTTGTAAGCTTCTTCATTCATTCTTAATGCAAAGCTAATTTCTGTCCCATGTATCTGTTGTTTTGATTTCGCATGTATATGTTACTAGATTCCTTAGTCACTAGTATGGATGTGTAGATGATTCTCTGGTAGATTTGATGTGCTTGTTTGTTTGACATGTTTGCAGGTACACAGGTTCATGATCAAAGTAGTATTCCAGGTGTTTACAACATTCAAGGAAGGTCTTCATCCTTTGTCGTTCACTCATTTGTTCTGGATCTGAACCATTCAGACCAAAGGAACAGCTTCTATCCACACAAGGTGCAATATTCCTGATAACAAATCTGGTGACTCCACTGGGGAGCAAAGAAAATTTCAGTTGATCTGATCTTCCTCAGTCCTTGAACCCTTGTCTGAATCCAGGCTCCATCTCCAACTCTCTTCAGTCAGATCTGCCATCTGACTTAGTGAATTTTGGTTTGAAACTTTCAGATCTGAACTATTTTGACTTTATATGCTCTTTTCTACTATCAATTCATCAATGTTTACCTTGATTTGATCAATTTTTAACTTGATTTCTCGTTCTCCTTGTGTTTTGGATATATTCAGGGAACTGCACATGTGTTGTTGGCACCAAGCGGTACCATCGCCTGAACTTTATTAGCCATAAGCAGTGCCACCGCCTGAGTCCCTTTATCCAGAAGTGGTGCTCATCCAAAACTGCTCTGTCAAGACCCCTCCAGTACGGTGCCACGTAGGCCTTGTTCCAAAACTAGTTTTTTGTCATTTTTTGCAAAAAGTTGGATTTTCTTTGCTTTCAGCCCTGCACTGTCAGGCTTGTGTTTTGAATATATATGCTCATGGTTGAAAATTCTGTGGTAAAAAATTGGTTTGATTGAAGAATTCAAAAGCTAGATTAGGCTTCTTGATTATTGATTTGCTTTCATGCTTGTTGGTTGTGATTTTGAAAGGAATTTTTGAAAGCTTAGGTTTTAGTTAGTTCTCTTTTTGTTTTTTTTATAAAGACTGAAAGAAAAACCATTTTCTCGTCATCTTAATTTCATTTCCTTGATAAAGGACTTCTTTTTTCTTTTAAAAAGAAATTTTTTTATTGAGATTAGGTCATTATCATTATTGAGCATAGAGCACTGGATCTCTGATTAGCCTCACAAGCTTTCAAGTTCTCTTTGTTATTTTGTCTCTCTTGCATTAGTACAATCTCATCAAAATAAAAAATAGTGTAGTTTTAAGTTAGATCTATCTATGTTTAAAAGAAAAATCGAAAAAATAGAGTACATATGCATGTAGAGTGCTTGTTGTTTTTCTTTTAGGAAAAGAGACTCTTACCCCTTTGATTGCTTTCGAAAAGAAAAGTGAGTTTGGAATGTGTTGCTTGTCTTTGGATTTGATTTGTTCAAAGTAGTTGTTTGGGAATTTTTGGTTTTCAAAACGAAAAGAAAATACTATTTTTCCCTCCCGTAAGTAGGCATACCTTGAATGGTAAAGTGAAATATTTGCATCTACATTCTGCATGGTTTTACTTTTTCTATCAAAATTCCATGCATTCACCTAACTGTCCACTTTAAAATTAACGATATTTATAGGCCAAAATTTACATAGCAATTTGAGTGATAGGTTAGAGACGTGTTCTAGCATCGTTAATCATAGGAGTTGTCATTACTCATCTGCATTACATACTGGGACTCGCGCAGTTCTTCTACGTATCGTCGGTGTATTGAGCGTCCTTTCACGTACCCTTGAGGTATATAGAAAGGTACTTCACGTACTTGATTGTATAGAGGAAGGCCCCTTGTGTATTTTTATGCATTAGACAGCACTACTACCGATTTGAGCTCCCACATACTTTGCGTATATCGGGAGACCCCACTAAGATACCTTATCTATCTGAGAAAATCCCTTTGGTCGTCTTGCTAGGAGCCATACACCAAAAATAGCATTCAGGGAGATTACCACACACGTACCCTTGAGGTATATCATGAGTGGTGCCTTCTTGACATTCCTGGTGAGAGACCTGACTATCTGAACTCCTCTTGTCATTTAAGTTTTCTTGTTTGGCCTATACCTTAAGTAGGGAAATTTTTGGTGTGTTTTCTAGTTTTGAGACCCTAGGTTAGATAGGAACTATACAAACTGGCTGAATTAAGACAGTCCAGAAGAGTACAGATATTTCCACCTAACTTTATTCTTGTTTCAAGAGAAAATCCTATGGAAGCTATCGACCAAGGAGCTGCCACCAACTCCCAAGTGGGAGAAAATGTGGTTGCAGAAAGCGGAGATCCATATCCTTCACACGTTCCTCCCTTGGTACAACAACCTTCTAGTGGTAATACTTCATTCCATTCTCCCATAGAAGTTCATGTTGATGATAATACACGTCCATATTATGGTCCCAGTGCTCCATTTTGGGATACCTCTATAGGGCAGGCCATTGCTTTGTTTGGAACTCGTTTAACATCTTCTGAAGAAGTTTCACCAAATGAAGAAGAATGTAGACAATACCAGGCAGCTATTCTCCGTGCACAAGAAATTGAGAAGAAAATAGATAACATATTGGGTACACCACCACCTTGTTCAGCAGTTTTTCCTATCGGATATCGCTCATTTGCTGATTCTATGAGACCCCTTGAACCTATTCTATATTGCACTGTGACTCCACATAATCTAGGTCAAACTACCAACCCCACCACCTCCCATATTATGTCTATTCCAAATCCTCCTGGGTCTTCCGCACCTGGGGAACAACATTCAATTCCCGGTTCATCAATACCTTCTAGTGCCGGGGAACAACCCCCGGCACGACCTACGTTATCTGTCACTGGAATTGTAGCTAGTCATGGGCAGACCTCTAGTATAGAGCAATCTATAGTTTATGTCCCTCCTACCCACATGAAAGTGGTTAACCCCCCATCTATTTCAGGTCAGCCCTTAGGGGCACAACCTATAACCAATCAAACTTCTTGGGGGTATGGTTACACAGCAAATCAAGTACCTATAGGAAACACTAATTACCAACCCAATCCTACAGGAATTCCTTATGCTGGAATTCCATATCCTAGTCATACTTTCACTCCATGGTGGCATCCTAAATGGTCCTACATGCTAGCTATGGGAGGGATACCTATACATACTGCAGGAGGTGCCGGAGGACCACCTTATGGAGGTCCTCCCCCTGGGGGGCCTAATGGTCCTAGAGGGCCTGGTGGATTTCCTCCTTATGGTCCTAATGGTCCCGATGGCCCTGGGGAGCCCAGTGGCTTCCCTCCTAATGGTCACGGAGGGTCTGGTGGCCCTCCTCCTAGTGGTTCTGGAGGCTCCAAAGGTTTATCTCCCAGGGGTCCTGGAGGGTCTAGTGGTCCTCCTCCTGGTGGTCCTGGTGGTCCCAACAGTTCTGGTGGTCCTGGAGGCCTTGGTGATCTTCCTCCTGGAGGCTCCAGTGGTCCTAATGGTCCTGATCCCGCAAATCAACCCCCTATGGGTGGATCTTCCGATGGTTCTTAATCACAACAACCTGTCTATCAGTCTACTTATGGTCCTACTATTACTTACATGCCATATCAATACTACCATTATGTGCAACCTAGTCACCGGTTACCTTTCCTAGCAACTTTGGACTTGCCTTATTTGTCCAAGTTGATTAATGATCCCATTCGACATAACCCCTCATGGCCTCCCATCCCAGTAAAGTTACCATCGGACATTCCAAAATTCGATGGGAAACATGGAGATGATCCAAAAAACCATGTTGTGACATTCCATTTGTGGTGTTCTTCGAACTCCCTTATGGATGATTCAGTTCGTTTAAGACTCTTCCAGTGAACTTTGACCGGTACCACTGTGAAATGGTACATTGAACTTCCGCAACATTAGTTTGTGGATTTTGGCTCATTGGAAACTGTGTTTCTTACACACTTTCAACTTCCTATCCGTTATGAAATGGGTACAACTCTCTTAACTTCTCTGCGGAAGAACAACTCCACCCACATATTCAATCATATCCATGAGTGGAGAAGGTGGAGAAGACTTATTAAGGCTCCTATCCAGGATCAGTTGTTAGCTGATTGGTTTACTAAATATTTGTTGCCTCCAATCACTCGAGATGTGGCTATGGGTGGTGACATTACTGAAGAGAAAGCCATTAGTTGAGCCCAATATCTGGACTTGGTCTATTCCCAGTCCAGAACATTGTATGACTTGATCCCTCAAGCTCCTCACCCAAGCACCGATCCTGCCAAGCCACCAGTAGAAACCCCTGTTGATGGGATTGTTGGTTCAATCCAGTCCCCATCGACACCAAAACCTACCAAGAAACCCTAGACTTCAACCCCTACTCCTTCAAATCCCAAGGTTTCCATTGAGGTCAATTCCATTCAGAGTATTCAAATGCCCGGCAACAATAAAATGAAAGGTAAAGCTAAAAACAAAAAACCTGGAAACCAGTAGAAGAATCCAAAACCAACCACCAACAAGAACGATAAAGGGAAAAGAAAAGTGAAATATCCATGTTTTCTATGTGGAGGTGACCATTTCACGAAAGAGTATCCTTGTCATGACGAAATCACCCAATTCTTGAAAACTAATCCCGCACCCATAGTTCTCACGGATCCTTTTCCCTCTCAACAACAACTGATAGACCACATGTCTAATCAGGGAAACTCTAGTTCTTCAAAGGAAATTCGCATGATGTCCTCAGATACTATTAGTTTTCAAACTCGAATTTAGAGTTATGACAAACCCGCAGACAAGAAAGAAGACAATTCTTCTTTAGGAAAAGCTCCCTCTACTACTTCTCCTGAGTCCTCGTCTATTGTTCCCCTAACCATCGAGAAACCTAATCTCGACATGATTTTGAGTCCACCCAAGAGTACTCTAAGGAAGGTTGTTTTTAACCCTAATGCCTGAGCTGCTCAATTTTATAATGTAGTTGAAGATATTGCTCAGGCACCATGTGCAATGTCTACCTTGGAAGTACTCCAAAGTTGTTGTACATAGCGCGAAAACTTGTTAACCACATTAGGAGCTTTAGACCCGAATAATACTAATTTAATCCATTTCAATATAGAGAACTATAAGTCTAGACTACCTCACAAACTCACTTTCCAAATCATAAATAAATTAGTAGGAAATAAAGTCTTTAGAACTATCTTGGACGAAGGAGCTTCAACTTCGGTTTTGTCCCTGTCTTGTTGGAAAGCTATTGGCTCTCCCGAGCTTGAAACATCACCTACGACTCTGAAAGCCTTTGATGGATGAGGTTTCCAGCCCCATGGTCTCATACCAGCCATTTCAATCGAGCTTGGGGGGGAATTTGTTTCTATTCAAGAGGAAGTAGTAGATACCCCGCTAGATTACAACCTCATTTTAGGAAGAAATTGGTTTTACGCCATGACTGTTGTCACTTCGAAGGTATTTCGAACTATCCAATTTTCGCATCTAGTGAGGATTGTCACCATTGACCAGCTCAATTTCTATACACCATATGTTACTACCCCTATGGCTAATAACATCCCTATGTTAGGACAGTCCCCTCCTCCTTACCAGTCGATTGGGGTAGGCATGTTGAAGGATTCGTCCCTTATGGGTATTTTTCCCTCAAACCCTCCTAACACAGACACGGCGACAGTAAATATGATTTCGTTGTTTGATTATGATCCAAAGGGAAAACAAATTGTTGAGTCCACCTCGTTGAGTCCACATGAAGAAATGTACAGTGTTATCCAAACCCTTTCCGATGACCACACTGATGATCTTCATCTGGTGGCTTTAGACCCTTACCACCTACCCTACTGGTTAGAACCCTCTCTTCCTATTCCGGATTATCTCTCTCAGAATTTTCCTTCTGATGAGTCCATTATGGAGATCATGAGTACGAATGAGCCTATATGGGAGGATCATCATCATAGATCCTCGTTCCTCCCCAATACCAGTTCGATAGACCATGATTTTGCATCCCTTCAGAATCTATGTTCTGCAACAATATAGGGGTTTGAGGTATTACTCAAACAAATACAATTGACATATTAGCCAAGCCTAACACCCTTGAGCATGTTCATGTTGGGCAAAACTGCTCAGCTGAAGAATCTATCAAAGAATTTCACAATGTTTTTTCCTGGTCTTATGAAGAAATGTCAGGGATAGGCCCATCAATTATGGTCCATGAAATAAAAACCTATCCCACTGCAAAACCTGTCAGGAAAAAACTAAAACAAGTCCATCCGCAGAAAGCTGCATTTATCAAAGCTGAATTAGAGAAACTTCTCAAAGTAGGGTTTATTTATCCTGTACCCCTGACGGAATGGGGAACGTTGTCCCTATCAATAAAAAGCAGGGCACCATTAGAGTCTACATCAATTTCATAGATTTGAAAAAATCTTGTCCCAAAGACAACTTTCCCACTCCACATATCGACCAGATTATCAACAATTGTGCCGAAAGTGTCATCTTCTCATTTATGGATGGATTTTCGGGTTATAATCAGATTGAGATTTTACCCACCGATCAACACAAGACAGCATTCATTTTCCCATGGGGAACCTGTGCATATAGGAAGTTACCATTTGGCCTAAAAAACATTGGAGCCCCTTTCAAGTGTGTTATGTCCTATGTGTTTCACAATATAAAACATATTGTTGAACCATACCTTGATGACCTCCCAGCTCATTCACAGCGATGGGAGGACCGCCCTGGTCATCTTAGAGACATTTTCCTGAGATGTCATCATTATAATATACGGCTCAATCCTCATAAATGTGTTTTTTGCATTAAGACGGGATGCATGTTAGGTTTTGTGGTTTCTAAGGATGGAATCCAGATAGATCCATTGAAAATTGTGGCTATTTAATCTCTACTAGCCCCAACCAACCTTCTAGAACTCCAATGTTTTACAGAGAAAACACACGGTTATATGCGTCCCCTTAAGAAGGACACTCCGTTCTTTTGGGATGACCAAGCCCAATGAGCCTTTGATAATCTCAAACATGCTCTGACTCATTCGCCCGTGATACACCCCTCAGATTATTCAAAGGATTTTCTCCTATACATTGTTGCCTCCACTACTACCATCACTATGGTTTTGGTGCAGGAGAATCTCGACAGTCAAGAGCACGTGATCTACTATGCTTGTAAGAATCTCATGGATTCTGAAACTCAATATTCACGCATGGAGAAATTAGCGTTGTCCACGATCATTGCTCTTCAAAAATTGTCACTACATTTTGCTCCAGACAACCACCGTATTAGTAGACCAGAACCCTATGTATTACATCCTGACTCTTCAGGTGCTCGAGGGAAAGTATTCTTGGTGGATAGTTATCCTACAAGATTTTGATCTAGAATTTTCCAAAGCCACATCAAAGAAATCCTTGGTCTTTGTCGAGCTCATGTGTGATCTTCTATGTGCTTCGACAGAGTCTGAGCCCATTTATTCATTGCCATTTAAATTCTTGTTCCTAATAAGCACTACCGACCCATGGTATGGAGATTTGCTGATTTATCTCCAGACACAAAGGTTTCAGCCTACTCTATCCCATGCGGTCATCACCGCATCCGTCACCATGCAAAATACTACCTCATCTTGAATGACACTTTGTATAGACATGGTATCGATTCCGTTCTCCGGCGATGCCTTACCCACGAGGAAGTTGCACAAGTTTTGAATGATTGCCACTATGGAGCATGTGGCGGTCATCTATCTGGGATGGCTATAGCCTAGAAAATCCTTCATGCTAGTTATTTCTAGCCTTCAGTATTTAAAGATTGTCACAAGGCTGTTAAGAAATGCCTACCCTGTCAACAGTTTTATTCGAAAAAGTGCACTCATCCTGCTCCGTTACACCCTGTCATTGTCATTGGCCCTTTCATCAAATGGGGATTGATTATATGCATTGTAAGCCTACCTCAGCCGAGGGGCATGGTTACATCATCCTAGCCGTTGACTATTTTACAAAATGGGCTGAGGCCATGCCTACATATGCAGAGGACGGTAAGACTACCGCTCTCTTCCTGTTCAATCATGTGATCATAAGATTCGAAGTCTTGCAGTCCATAGTTATTGATCACGGATCACATTTCTGTAATGAAATGATGGAGGAACTAAGTGCCAAGCTAGGTTTTTGTCATGAAAACTCTACACCCTATTATCTGCAAGTTAATGGTCAGGTCGAGGCCATTAAAAAAATTTTGAAAATGATGCTTCATCGGATGGTTGGAGACCATAAATCCAATTGGCACCATATCATTTCATCCACTCTTTGGGCTTACAGGACTTCGGTGAAAACAGCTACTGGTTTCACACCTTTCCAGCTTGTCTATGGACTAGAAGTTGTCTTGTCGATTCAATGTCAGATTCCATCTTTGAAACTAGCCGTCGAACTTCTCCCAAACACTTCCGCAGAGGAACGGATTTCTATACTTGAATAACCTTGACGAAAATAGAAGAGATGCTACCTTATCTAATGAGGCACACAAGAAATACGTCAAGGCGCAGTATGACAAGTTTATCCAACCTCATGCCTTTAACGAGGGTGAACTAGTTTTGACTTATGATCAAAGATATGACAAACTAGGGAAAGGGAATTTCGAATCCATGTGGTACAGTCCTTTCGTTATTTCCAAAGTTTTAGATAAAGGGGCCTATGAGCTCGTGGACTATGATGGAATTCCCTTAGGACAACCTCGTAATGGGTTGTACCTGAAGAGGTACTATGCCTAGATCTCTCTTGGGTAGTATCTTGTATATATGTATATTACTTGAATTTTAGTGTGCTTAAGTATTTTCAATATGGTTTTGAGTTTAGTGTCCATATCTGTTTATACCATGTTTTGGTCATGCAGAACAGATGGCTTTCTACAACTTCATTGATGGTGCTTGCCGCCACACCTTGAATCTTGCCTTAGCTGCTTGGGTTCTCTATTCCCCAACTTACGATTTGGTTAGTTCAGGAGTGGTTTGTATTGGTCCTACTACCAACAATATCACTGAGTATCGAGCAGTCATAGGTCTTCTGACTGAAGCTGCCTCCCAAGATGTTCGCAACTTGGTAGTCTCGATGGACTCACAACTTGTGGTTTGTCATCTAAACCATGTCTATACCATTAGGAATCATGTTCTTCTCCATCTCTTCTGGAGGGCATGTTTATTAGAAAGGTCATTTGAAACTATCACCTATAGGCATATCCCTAGGGAATGTAATGCAGTTGCCGACTCATTGGCAAATTACATCCTAGACTAGAAAATTACATCCTCTCGAGGTTCTCCTCTAGCTCCCCTATCACATCATAGCCCTGTGGTACAAACGGGCTCTAACTCACCTATCTAGTGGGGAGGCTCCCCCAAGTCGTGCTGCTTCGACGTCTGCATGAAAACATTCAAGTCTCATTACTAAACATAAAAAATATAAAACATCAAAACATAAAAACACTATTTCCATTTTAGGGTTTTTGTTTCTTACCGATATCACCCCACTGTCCACCAGGTGGGAGCGGTAGGTCAGGGTCACCACTGAAGTCAGTGCCTGCATATGCATAGTCCTCCACCATGAGGATTTGATCTCTCAACCATCGAAAGAATGGGTCACTGAACTTTACCTTGCCTCTACCCGCTCCAGTACGAGCCATAATCTGGCCCCACCTCTACATGTGAGGGTCTCGTGCCCTCAACTCTGTAAAGACCACCTGGGGTCTCATCTATGGAACCCACTCAAAAAATAAACAAGCTAGAATGGAACCGAAACTAAATTGCTTCAGCTCCCCGTGCTGACACTTGGTCAGCTGATCCTTGAATATCGGTAGTAGAGCTTCCGCCCAGTTGAAAACTGTGGGCGCCATGGCCTCTATGTCCTAGAGCATATGCGCTCTAGATGCCTAGTGTACCCCTTGGCTTCCCGCCACTCTCTGCATGGTAAACAAAATTGTCCGTAGAGGGTCGTCCACCAAAGTTTTTATGGGATTTTTCTTCCCCGATGTCCTGGTCCTAGGAATGCAATGGCGGTTTATCAACTCCTGAGTAGTAATGCCCCCTCCACGGGAACCAATCAAAGAGATGGGAGCACCCCGTCTCGATAGGCCTGTCAGGAAGTAGATGTCCTCTACTTCAATTATCAATATGTGAGCACCAACTTCAAAATACTATTGCTCTAGATTCCACATCCGAAGGATATGCTCTAATAGGAGCTCATGTGATACCATGTTGGGTGTGCAGAAAAACTTTAGAATCCCACAGTCTCTCAATGTAGCTATACAACCCACGTTTTGTTTGGCAAAGGCATCGTCATTTTCATGTTGCCTCTCTTTCCATATTACCATTTTTTGTCAATGGGAACCTGTCAAAAACCATCACAAGACCAATTAGAAACATTCCCAATCATTCAAATCCTTAAAAATGAGCTATTTTTTCTTGTGCATGCATTTTTATTTACCCACGGCCGGCACCTCCTGTGTCCCATTGAGGACAGGTGGTGGCACCGCCTATGTGCAGTGTTTTTGGCACAGTTCTAGTGGGGTACCACTTATCCCACAAGGGATAAGATCAATGCCCACTTCCATGGTTTTAGGGCTCGCCCAATTGGCCCAAAACACCACCAAAAATCAAAATTGAAAGCATGAAATGAAAGAGCAGGGTTTAAGCTATTACCTGGAACTGACGATGTGTGAATCCAACGGTAGATGCTCCTGATATCAGTGACTGAAAATCTGGCCAAGAAAATGCTCCAAAGGCTCTCCAGTATGGGTAAATGGTAAAATGTTTTGATTTTTTACTATTTACATAACTTTTATATACATTTTAGGGTTTGACATGTTATAGTTCATTTATTACTCAGAATCTATTAGTCATATTCCTTTAATGTTGGTTATTGGAGAATTTAACACTTGTTTTTCAAGTCGTTGCAGGATAGAAGAGCGGTAGCAGTAAAAGTTTTGGGAGTTCATTTTTTACTTTTTCGTACTACCATAAAACGAAAAAAGTCTTTTGAGCATTTATTGCGACACTTTGGTCATGCTCTCGAAACTTAGCATCAAAGGTCCGAGTCATGTTTTTATTCTTTTCAAACTCATAAAATCTCTCATCGTGAAAAGAGACCCAGTGGAGTCTTCTTTAAACTCTTTTTGGGCTCCTTAAATATGAAAAGATTGTCAAGTGATCTTGTCTTCTTCACGCTCATTCAAGCACTTGAAGAGTCGTTCATCTAATGGTAGGTTATCACTTTTTCGGTTCAGGTGAACTATTTTATGAAAAAGAACCCTATGGAGTCTTCTTCCATGGTCGTTCAGACTTTTTAAACATGAACGATACTGAGTTAACTTTCATTGGACTCTTTAAATCAAACATTGAGAGACCCTCTTTTGGGAACTAACCCCTCCTCTCTTAGGTTTGTAAAACATATGAGTTTGGACTTGTCTTCAGATGAGCTATAATGAGTGTTTGTTACCCTCTTCAAACTCATAAAACCAAAAAGAGGCAGTCATCAACCATGATGGGAAAAATGGGAAGGGAATCATTTTGTAAATAAATGGTAGTAGTTTGTCATTACCTTTGAACATGGAACTTGTCTGCATATCATTTCAGGCAATTGGGTATTCAGCTGATCTCCATGACGATCCACTTTCATGAGTCATGTCACTCCTTTGAGTCTTTCAAAAGAATGCATTGTCCACTGTCGCACTATGTGTTTGTCTGGTCTAGTCATGCTGCCAAGTCTTTTCTCATGCCGCCCGATGTTCAAAGGGAAGTTGAAGAAGTTTACCTCTACAATCGAAATAGTCTCTATGTCAGTACTTTTGAGTCAGTTGTATGGTTTCCTTATTCACATCATTCCAGAACTTTGTTCCGAGTTTCATGTCATTGATGTGGGTCTCATCATGGCCCTCCTTCGACGAGACTATTCCCGTCGACATCATCTCATCATCCGGGAAATATTCTTAGAAACAAAATTTAGTACCTTGATACCTGTATGCCTCAATGACATATTCTCTCACTCTCAACATAGGTTCACATCATTGACCTTTGATCGATAGAATCAACTGGGTGTTCGACATCAAGACATCTATTCACACTCAGTAGATTGTACTAGGGTACCTTGGGAATCATTGACATCAATGGTGATCTCCCTTGCACTTGTTAACGGTTCACATCATTGGCTGGTAATCAAGTGGTTTCTACCATGTTCGACTTCAGAACATTGTAATCACGTGGATAGAATCATACTTTGTGGAAGACGAAACGAAGACCTTAGGTATTTGTTTAGCGCTCATTGCTTTCCCCAAGTTGCGATGGAGTTTTTTATGGATCCACATTTGTATGGTCATGGCTATGCTCAAATTTGCGTCTGTATGACATAGAGCATGGATCCACATTTGTATGGTCATGGCTATGCTCAAATTTGTGTCTGTATGACATAGATCTACGTTGTATGTCTGGTAGCTATGTCCAAGTTTGAGTCCTCTATCGCATGGATCTATGCCATATTCTAGTAGCCATGCCTGTTATTCCTCTCATGGATCTACTTTGTATTTGTCTGCATCCATGAGTTGGTTACATTTGTCTATGAGTCAAAAGTATTGATGTGCTATAGATGCCTACTCGACAACATTCTCCGACCAAGCTGACATTCTCACCTTGAAGTGACAACTTGTTCTCTCAAAGCTCTCACTTATCATATCCCTCTAAGTCTCATGCTTTGGGGGGCATTCTGTTATAACTAAATCATGTCACTATCATGTGATGAGATCCTTAACCCCTATGTTTTCCCTTAATCCCAAAACTTGGAGTGGAAACTTGCTCTGTTTGTCAATTCTACTTGAAAAAACCTAGCACCACGCTTTTCCTTTGGCTGATGAGTGGTACCTTCTTCAGCATCGCCTCTGTCCTGTTATAGAGAAGCGGTGCCACCGCTGATGTGCTTTGTTGTTGAAGCAGTTCTCACTTAAACCACTTTGTCATAAGGGAACAAAAGCGGTACCCTAGGTAAAATGGGAAAAAGAGAAGTTTCTCGAGGCTTCTAGATCATGAGCTTCGTGTCCTCCCTTATCCTTATCAATATGGGTTAGTTGAGCTCGAGATCCCTCTTGGTAGGATCTTAGAGACACCTCACCCACAATTCTCTCAACTATCCCTATCCATTGAGCCTTATAAATACAAGCTCATATCCATAGTTGAGGGGGAGAACTGAATGGTATTGCTATGTTGTTGAATTGACTACCTAGTCCAATCCATTGGAGAGCACAAGAGAGCAAGTTGGAGCTTTTGGGGATGAAGTGTTTGTCTTGTGGAGTTTGTCGACACTAAGGCAATGGTTGTAAGCTTCTTCATTTATTCTTAATGCAAAGCTGATTTATGTCCCACATATCTGTTGTTTTGATTTCGCATGTGTATGTTACTAGATTCCTTAGTCACTAGTATGGATGTGTAGATGATTTTCTGGTAGCTTTGATGTGCTTGTTTGTCTGACATGTTTGCAGGTACATAGGTTCGTGATCAAAGCAATATTCCAGGTGTTTACAACATTCATGGAAGGTCTTCAGCCTTTGTCATTCACTCATTTGTTCTGGATCTGAACCATTCAAGCCAGAGAAATAGTTTATGTCCGTAGAAGGTGCAATATATTCCTGATAACACGCCCCCAAAATTATAATTCTCATGACTTTTAGGGAGGGGGTTAAACAACCACCTCAAAAGTCTAATTTGCATGACTTTTTTTATGGGGGGGGGTTAAAAAAAACCGTTCTCAAAAGTCTAATTCTAATGACTTTTGGGGGGGGTTTAAAACCGCCCCCAAAAGTCTAATTCCCATGACTTTTTTTTTGGGGGGGGAGGGGGGGGGTTAAAAAAACCACCCCCAAAATTCTAATTCTCATGACTTTTTTTTGGGGGGGGGGAGGGGAGATTTCTAAAAACCGCCTTCAAAAAAACTTTTAGGGGGGTCTTTCTAAACCCCCTCCCCAAAAAGTCCTCAGAATTGGACTTTTGGGAGTGGTTTTAAAAAACCCACCCCATAAATCCCAATTCTTAGGAATTTGGTGGGGTGGGGTTGAGAACCACCCCTAAAGACATAAAAAAAACTTTTGCAGAGGGGGGGTTAGCAAAACCGCCCCAAAAGGGTATTTTTTTGTAGTGCAGTGACGATGAATGGGTGTATTGTTAAGGCACTCCTTCCCTAAGGCCATTGGTTTGAAACTCCATGGTGTGTGTGTGTGTGTGTGTGTGTAAGGATAAAAATAATCCTAATTGTAAAAACTAGATCTTTGGCATAGTTAGACATGAATTATGTCTGAAAACATATTATGGTGGGAAAAAATCATGACAATACTATTGGGCCTAGGTATGACCCCTTTTTTACCACATTTACCTATCCCTTTTTGCCTTATCTTACTCCATTATATACACCAAATAGATGTTTTCCTTCACTTGATCTCTCAATTCATAAAGGTATGGTTAATTATTGTCTTATCTTATTAATACTTATGATTGTTGTAATCAGGGCTCTATATCTTCGATTATGCTAACATATGGTGATTTTATAAAGATAATTTGATATGTAAAGGATACAGGTGTAGCAAGCTGAATGAGTCAAGAGAGAGATGAACATTCATTATTGAGATGATCACCACCTATTCCATCTCTACACAAAGGATAAAGTCAAAGGTTACTAGTCCACACAAGTTGTACAAGGGTGGCTGCAACAGGCTTGGCTACAATAGATTCGGATGCAAAAGTGCGTCATTGCTCAAGGGTAGGTGCAACCGATGAAGCATCTTCTAGATTGATCCTGTTATATCATTGTTGGCTCGACTAATAGCCTTCCTATATTTTCTACTTCTATCTTGCCCACAGTTGTAACAGCGTATCATAATTGGGGCAACCTGAAGATCAGAGATCTTCATGGCTACCCGATATCAGTGGGTAGAAGTTATGATTTTGAATGTATAAATATTGGGAACTATTCTGAGCCGGGGGTTGGAAATTAATTGATTTTATTGTACAAGCTATGACAGATACTGTAGCTTTAGTTTTATTATTTAATACAAGGAACAGGATTCTTCTGATCTCCGTATTTAACGTGTGTTAATTTTCGGCGTCTCTGTTCAAAGGTTGGGCCTGCCTTCCTACAGAGATTGTCGAGTTTATTAGGTATTTATTTCCTTTTTGTGTGGTGCGGATGTTATGGTAGATTTATTATTTTCTAACAGCTGCAACAGTAATGATTTATTCTGTGTACCTTCAATTGATCAGTAATTGCATTCCCTGTGAGCTGCGGTAGAGTGGTGTGACAGTCGACTACTGTTATAGCTGATTTCACCACTCCAGGTGAATCACACTTTGTATGGCCTTCCCCTATCCTGCTGCAGACTCCTTAGACCCCATGGACCATTTTTTGTCCTTTGATGTTTCCTTGATCGTCCCTAAAAACATGTGAAAAATGATACACGCGACTTTTTAACCTATAAGCGCGTATATACGCGGGTTTGACCACTAAAATCGCGTACATCAGGATGTGTACATAATCCAAATCCTTTTGGAGTTTTCCTTGACATGGATCTGACTCATTTGACTCCTGGCCTTCCCTATGCCTTGAGATCACTCGGATTTGACCTTTCATTACCCCTTTGAAAAGCTATATAAGGAACCCCTTGGTACATTGAAGGAAAGAAGAGAGAATTGAGAGCAAAGAAACTATAGTCCATTGTTTCCGAAACTTATGCTTGAGTCTGCATCCCTTTGTCCCTTGGAGCACTAGCGTGTTCTTCCCAAGCTTGCCTTTTGCTTGTGAGCTTGCTATCGAGAGATGGAGGATTGAGGTGGTGGAGGCCCAAGTGGGGGATTTAGTTTCTTCAGTTCGCAGGCGTGCCGTCAGAGGTTGTATCTTGTAATCTCTGATTTATATTAATAGAAATATCTTTTCCTATCCAATAATGTGTGTTTGAATGAATATTTTATCCATGGGATTATGTCAAATGCTTATACATTATTGATTATATATGCTAGAATAGATATAACACCATGATATATAGAATTCTTGTATTGTTTACTTGTTGTTGAGGAAGTAATATATCAATTCAAGATGAAGTTGGAAAGCTCAACGGGGATCTACTTCAACCGTCCGGAATAAGGTACGAGGTCTGATCCTTTAGTGTTAGACATTTAATTTCTATTGCATATTGGAAAGGATTGATTTCTGGAGTCAAGCTGTCTGTTGTGGTACCCCAAGCCATAGGAATTTCTCTCCGTAACAGAATTAGTGACTCCACTAGGGAGTTCCTAGTAGTTGTCCTTTGGGGGTTGTTTTATCGGCATTCAATGAATTTGAATTGCTCTTTCTCTCTTGTTTCTGTGTTGGGTCTGGGGGCATGTATGCCTGGTAGTGTCTGATTGGTGTGAAGTTTGTCTCAGCCTATCTGTTTGCCTTGATTTTATGCACCTTTCTTCCTGTACATGAGTTTTTTAATCATAGTCACGTATGCACGTGGGTTTCTCTACGATTTCCGCGTATACACGCAGGTTTACTGCGAACAGTCATGTATGCCCTTGCTTTTTCCTTTTTTGGGGAGTTAATTGGTTGCTGGGTGAATTTTGACATTTGCTGAGTCTCCTTTGGTACTGCCTAAGTCTATTTAGACCTCTGTTTCTGACCAGAAACGTTTTTTTTAGGCTAAATTCTTTTTAAGAAGGTTCTTGTCATGGCATTTTCGATTTTTTGTTTGAGATTAGTGCATTAAAGTTATTTTACCTTATTACTTTGCTTGAGTGCTATTTTTGTGTGCTTGCAGAGTCTAGGACTCATAGAATCATTCTTTTGCTTTTTGCATCTCATGTTATTTCAAAAAATCCAAAAACATTTGTTTATCATCATGCATTACATTTTGCATCTTTGCATTGTACTTGCACTAGATTTGCTTTGGAGTACTAGTTAGGACTTCATATAGGAAAAGATTGCATTCATCATTTGAAGAAAATTATGCATTTCATGTAGTAGCATACCCTGTTTTCATGGACACAATGCATTTACATTGATTTTTAGGTGTGCATTTTACTTCATGTTGCATCATAACACCATTAGTTGCACGGTCATATCCCTATTTTGAGTAACAAAGCCAATTAAAATCAACGCTAAATTAAAATGAATTACACTCTTTTCTTTTCTAGGGTGCACCAACAAGCTTAGGTTTTAGGATCTTGGAATAGTTCAATGTAAGTAAATTCTCCAAGATCACTAAACAACAACATGTATGTGTCTGTCTAGGTGAGTGTATGAAATCCTTGGTATAACCAATGTTTCTCAGGATCCTCCTCTCAAAAGGGAATTAAGCACGAGGCAGTGTGAGCAGTTATTGATTGGGATGACCCCTAGTCATAACTGAGTAGCACCGGAGATATTTCTAGGATTGTATTTGTATCTGGGGGCTCTTTTGAGAGTTTCGGGCTTCGCTACCCTACCCATACGATCAATCCCGCCTATGACTGTCCGCCTGAGCATTGATTATATTGAGGTGACCTTAGTGGCCTTACCTAGGATATCGAAGGGGTACTTTGTAGGGGTTATTCTATGGGTGTCCCAGCCAGGTTGGGGTTGGACAGCATAGTCGCTTTACGCGTTGAAGCTGAGGGCCACAATAATTGGTTACGTACCTCCGCTTGTTGTGTATGGGAGTCTCAAGCCTCTCCTAGGTGAGACATACCTGCTTCATTCGGGAGCTCATTTATCCAACCCTTTTTTGCCTGCATTTGGCTTTAGATTTTATTATGATTATTCTGTGCACGATAGTTGGCCTAGGGTTTACGTAAATAAAGAGTCTTTTCTATTTTTTGAGTCATTATGGATTCGGGTGTAGCTCATCATCATTTTCTTCATTTAGCAGGACTTCCACCTTCTACTTTTCCTCCTCCTTTGGGAGAGATACCTAGACAGTCCAGGAAGACTATTTCACACATTGATTCACACACCATGGGAGACCATTCAGAAGGTATTCCCGAACCACCTTCTCCCATCTGTGTAGATGATGGGGAGTTTAATCCTACTTACGATCCTTCACCCGACTTGGCTGAGTTAGGTCCTGTGATTTATGAGATAGGAACCATGCACGATAGACCTACTCACTCTAGGGTTGATTCCCCATTGATGCGTTACCGATATGGAATGTCGGAGGACGCCGAGACTCATTTTGAACCCGCCAGCACTAGCTACGGTAGTTATGCTATGTCTGGTTTCCCTACACATGATTTGGCATTTCATGTTGAATCCGATTTCGAGCCTAACACTATGCTTGGGGGCACTCTCATTCCTTACCATGCGGAGAGGTTTGGGAGCACTAGTCACATTGCACCTTCCATCCCGGTGGTGGAATTTACATCACATATCCCTCCTAGGTCTAGGGTTAGTGATCCGAGATGAGTGACGATAAGCGGTAGCACGTACATTATTTCTCAGATTCCTTCGTCCTCGGTCCCTAGTTCTTCAAATGTACATCCTCCACCTTATTCGTGTGGTCCTTCGAGATGGCACATGGCTACGAGTCAGGTCCATACTACGGTAACTAGATCATTTGTGTCTCAGGTTTACATACCTCCCATTGCTTCGGGAGGCTATGTTCATACTTCTAGAGGTCATGTTACTACTTCCAGGGCATATATCCCTACTTCCGATATGTATATCCCTACTTCCGGAGCGTATATTCCTACCTATGGAGTGTCTCATGGGGCATTGCATGCGATGACTTATGGACCCTACTATGGGATGCAGTATGGACAGGGTTCTTCACCTTATGGGGGCGGGTATCAACAACCTGCTTACTCTCCTAATTACGACTTTGTAGCTCCTAGTAGTCAAGGTCCACCGCACTATGGTGCTTCCACGCCACCCTATACGGGTCATACGGGAGGAGGGCACTATGGCCAAGGCCATGGTGGTAATCAGCCCTATATGAATCAGGGAGCGGTCCATCGACCTCATCATCCTAGGCTCCCTTTCCTCACGACACTCAATCTTTCTGACTTATCGAGATTGACGAACGATCCTATGGCCCATGACCCGGCTTGGCTGGCTGTCCCTACCAAGCTTCCTTCGAACATACCTAAGTTCGAGGGAAAACTAGGAGAGGATCCAAGCGAACACGTTACTACGTTTCACCTATGGTGCTCTTCAAATTTTTTACATAAGGACTCAGTCCATTTGAGACTATTTCAACGCACCCTTACAGGGCCTGCCGTGAAGTGGTATATAGAGTTACCTAGGGGAGATTTCTCTTTGTTCGACAACCTTGCGATGACTTTTCTTAATCATCTCCAGCCACCAGTGCGTTATGACATTGGTATTGAACTCTTGTCGACATTTCGGCAAGATAAAGCCACACATATCTCTGATCATATTCAAGAGTGGCGTAGACGCAAGAGGTTAATTAAAGCCTTTATACCGCCGGAGTTCCTCCTCAAGTGGTTCCTTAAGTCATTATTGCCATATATTGCAAAGCATGTTTCCACATCCTGAGTGCAGAATGAGGAACAAGCCATTTTTAGGGCACATGAACTAGACTTGGTTTATGCACAGTCCAGTTTGTTGTATGAGATTATTCCCAATGCTCCTCGTTCCAGTTTCGATCCCAAAGTCAAACCTGGACCATATGCCGATGGCATTGTGGGTTGTGCAAGTATGAAACTTGCGGATTCAGTTGCAAAACAAGTTATTCAATTGTCAATCAACCAATCTACTTCAGGACAAGCTACGGCTTCGTCTCAACCCGCGCAAACGACGAGTGTACTTTTTGTGCAATCGTCAGACTAGAAGGGTAACCAGCAGCTCGGACGGAATAGAAAAAAGGGTAAAAATAATCGAATGGGTGGGAATAAGAATGAGAATGCTAATAATAATGACAAGAACGGCCGAAATGCTGGGGGGGATAAGCAAGTTAAACGTAAGCTTAAGTTCCCTTGCAAGTTATGTAAGGACGATCACCTCACTTGCTTGTGCCCTCGTATTGAGGAAGCTTCGAGATTCTTGGCACAGGGCCCAGCTGTGCTAACTAACCCTTTACCGCATAAACAAAATATGAAATCGAAGTCCCATGACTAGTCTAGTGATGATCATGATCCACAGGAGAGTAGTGGTCGTGGGTGCATTAACATGGTCCGTGCTACAAAAGTTGTGACCCGTGCGAAAGATTATGGTTCGTCACAACCTAGCCTAGGAAAAGAGCCTGATCCACCAGGGTCCCCTTTGCGTATTGAGAAACCTATGGATAAACCTGAGACTGCACCTCGCATTCCTAAGGGAGTCCTTAAGCATTCAGGGCATAATCCAAATGCCCGAGCCGCCCAGAACTATTCAGTTGTCGAGGATTTGGGCCACACTCCTTGTGCGATGTCAACATTGGAAGTGCTTCAGAGTTGTCCATCGCAAAGGAAGGCATTGCTTTCTGCACTTGGTGTGAATGATGATGATTCTTCCTCTGTGATCAAATTTGAAACTGCAGGACTTCAGCCTTGCTTGCCCTACTATGTGTCTCTTTTGATTCACATAGAATGTCTTAATATGATCATCAAGCGCACTGTGATTGACGAGGGCGCTGCTACTTCTATGATGTCTTTATCCTGTTGGAAGGGTCTAGGTTCTCCTGAGCTGTCTAAATCAGCAACTATGTTAACTACATTTGATGGGAGATCTTTTAGAATGCACGACATCCTTCCTTCCCTTAAATTCTGTTTGGGAGGGAAGACCATTGCAATAGAGTTCGAGGTGGTTGATGCGCCCCTTGACTACAATCTCTTGCTGGGTAGGAACTGGATGTACAGTATGCAAGCCATTGCTTCTTCCTTGTTCTGTGTTGTACGCTTTCCACATAATGGAAAGATCATAATGATTGATCAAATGACATTCAAGAATCCATCTGTTACCGCATCTTCATGAGCTTCGATCCCGATCGTTGAGCACTCTCAGCCGGCAACTGGGAGTGTGGGTGTAGGCATGTATCCATCCCTTATGTGAAGCTTTAGTTGTCCTGCACCGATCCTGATGATAGGATCTAGTTCCAATGAGGCTTCGACATCTATGACATTGGTGTCTTTTCGCACAAGTCATATGGAAGATCCTTAGATTCTTCCTACACTAAGTACTTCGAGTGAGCCCGTCATGACGAATGTGTCGTTGCCTATACCTATGATAGCTTATCAAGCTAATCTCAAGTGTGTTGCAGAGCCTAGTCCTTCCTCTTCGCGGACAGAGGAGGAGGACCCTTATGTGCTGCCGGCATGGGTAGTATAGTCTTCTCATGCACACGACTACCTTGATATGGTTTTCCCTTCAGATGAAGTGATTATTGAGGCTATGTCAGGAGTTGAGCCACAATGGGAGGAACTTCATCATAGATCGTACTTTCTTCCAGAGCTTGACCGTTTGGAGCGTGAGGATTTTACGGCAGTTCTTAGTCAGAGAGTTGGTAGTCCTATGGTTCCATTAAGCTCTCCTGGTCTGATGGCTGATGTAAACATGGTGAACATATCTTCAACGATTCCTATCAACATCTCTCACAACCCTGGCACAATAAAGAATGTCTATATTGGGACGGAATGTTCCCATGCTGAGATTCTTGAATACACCGAGCTATTTAAGGAATTCCGTGATATTTTTGCTTGGTCTTACGATGAGATGCCAAGTATTGACCCTCGTATAGTCAAGCACGAGATTGAGACTTACCCCAACTCTAAGCCTGTTCGATAATGTTTACATGCGGTGAATCCTAGGAAAGCACCCGCGATTAAGGCAGATATAGAGAAGCTGTTGAAAGTCGGTTTCATCTATCTCATTCCCTTAATGGAGTGGGTTTCAAACCCTGTTCCGGTAGATAAGAAGCAGGGAGCGATCCGCATATGCACTGATTTCCACGATTTGAATCGTGCCTGTCTTAAGGACAATTTCCCCACGCCATTTATTGATCATATTTTGGATGAGTGTGCAGGTAGCGAGGTGTTCTCCTTCATGGATGGCTTTTTCAGATATAATCAGATACAGATTAAACCTGAGGACCAACATAAGACGTCATTTATTTGTCCTTAGGGAACATTTTCATATTGAAAAATTCCTTTCGGCCTTAAAAATGCCGGAGCTACATTTCAGCGGGCAATGACCTTGATCTTCCACGATCTCAAGTCAATTATCGAGGTATTTTTGGATGACCTTGCTGCTCATTCTCGCATGAGAATGCGTCATCCCTATCACTTGAGATTGGTATTTGAAAGATGCTGTCACTATTCGGTTAGATTAAATCCTCACAAGTGCATCTTTTGTGTGAAGTCAGGGCATTTGTTAGGATTCATCGTTTCTAAAGAGGGTATAAGAGTCGACCCTTTGAAGGTTGAGGCAATACTTCAATTGTATCCCCAGAAGAATATTCATCATCTTCAGTGCTTGCAAGGCATGGCAAAATTCTTATGAAGATTTGTTATCAACTTTTCCAATTTAACTAGAGGCTTCATGCATCTCTTGAAGAAGGGCACCCCCTTTTATTGGGATGAGCGAGCCCAGGAGTCATTCGATGCACTCAAGCGAGCTCTAGCCTCGGCCCCGATGATTAGTCCCCCGGATTATATCCGTGATTTTCTATTATATGTGGCCACGTCATTAGAGATGATTTGTATGGTTTTGGTTCAAGAGGATGAGGAGCTCTAAGAGCATGTCATATATTACTTGAGCTAGAACCTTATTGATGCAGAGATTCATCATTCTCATGTTGAGAAGCTTGCTTTAGCTACCGTACATGCGGTTCAGCGGTTGAGACATTATATTCTCTTTCGCCAGACCTTGGTTGTAGCCTGTGTCAATCCGTTTCAATTCATCCTCACCCGAAGGATGATTGGGGGAAAATATAATAAATGGATTTTCATTCTGCAAGAATTTGATCTCGAGTTTGTTTCGGAAAAATCGAAGAAGTCTTTAATTTTTGCAGAGCTTATATCGGATTTCCCGAGTGAGGCTGAGGAGTTGGTTTGTGAAGATACGTTTTTCGATGAACACATCTTCTTAATCTCAATGTTAGACCCATGGTATGGGGATATCATAATATATTTACAAACATTGAAGACCCCTACTCACCTCTTGCGAGATGAACGACGATGATTACATCACATCTCTAAGAACTACCTCATAGTGGACAACACTTTGTACCTCCATGGGGTAGATTCCATTTTACGATGTTGTTTAGCTCATGAAGAGGCTGAGGTAGTGCTGAATGATTGCCATGGAGGGGCATGTGGTGGTCAATTATCTGGGCTTTCTACAGCTCAAAATATTTTAAGAGCGGGTTATTTTTGGTCGTCGATCTTTAAGGATTGTGTTGATGTGGTCAAGAGGTGCAACCCTTGCCAGGTGTTCGCACATAATATGCGCTTGAAACTTGCCCCGTTACATCCCATTATCATCGTCGGTCCCTTCACTAAGTGGGGGCTCAATTTTATGGATTGCAAACCAGCTTTGGCTGGGGGGCACCATCATATTATAGTGGCTGTTGATTACTTCATGAAATGGGTTAAAGCTATGCCTACAGTAAAATCCGACGGTGAGACAGCCGCTCACTTTGTGTTCAACCAAATTATTACTCGGATCAGGATTCCAAAAGAGCTTGTCACTGACCATGGCTCGCACTTTCAGAACCGTATGATGGAAGAGTTGGCATCCAAGTTAGGGTATAAGCAAGAGCATTCCTCTTCTTACTACCCCCAAGTGAATGGACAGGTAGAGGCAATGAATAAATCACTCAAATCCATTCTCCAATGAACCATTGCACAAAGCAAGAACAATTGGCACATCATGTTATATCCTGCTTTGTGGGCATATCGAACCGTTGTTAAGACTGCCACTGGTTTTTTTCCATATCAGCTTGTACATGGAGTGGAGTCGATATTGTCGGTTGAATGCGAAATTCCTTTGTTGAAGCTAGCTGTAGAACTCTTATCAGACATTTCCCCATTGGAGGAGCGTTTGGTTCACCTTGAGCAACTTGATGAGCAGCGTCAGGATGCCTTGGTGGCTCTAGAAGTCAATAAAAGTCACGTAATGGTCCAATACGATAAGTCTGTCCGTCCAAGGAGGTTTAGTGAAGAAGACGTGGTCCTTTCATGGGATCAACCGAAAGAACCCTTGGGGGCAGGGAAATTTAATCCTATGTGGCGTGGTCCTTATGTGGTCAAGTGTGTGTTAGAGAAGGGTGCATATGAGCTAGTGGATTATGAAGGAATGGCCTTGGCGGAGCCTAGAAATGGGATTTATCTCAAGAAATACTATGCATGATCTTCAGCCAGGGCTGCTTATTGTATATTATTGTACATCTTTGCATAGTTAGGTCTTTTTCTTATCATGATTGGGTTTGTGATTAGTTTCTGTTTCTTTTGGCAGATGTCAATGGAATCTTCCACCTACATAGGATTCGCGGATGGTGCAAGCCATCACACTCAACACTCAGACTCTGCTGCTTTGGTGATTTATACTCCTATGGGTCAGGTACTGTCTTCAGGAGGCGTATGTCTACGGCCATATTCCAACAATGTTGCCGAATATAGTGCCATTATCGAGCTTCTATGGGATGTCATTTTACATGGTGTTCTATCTCTTGAGGTACGTCTTGATTCAAAGTTAGTAGTGTCACAGCTTAATGGCTTGTACCATGTTAGAGATCTGACGTTATTGAGAAGATTCTTACATGTGAGATTGTTAGAACGACAATTTGACAACATAACATATATACATATTCCAAGAAATAATAATCAAGTTGCTGACTCATATGCTAACTACGTGTTAGATTGGCATTTGTTTCATTCACAATAAATTAATCACAAACACAATTTTTACACATGTAAATAAATAAATCGATCACCATAAAACTTTTTATATATATCCAAAATGTGATAATACATAGTGTCATGATACAAAATTGGGGCTTTCGAGCCACCATCATATAATACAGGGTAGTACAAAATGTATGCACTCCCAGGTGTCTAATCCTATGGAGGAGGAGGAGGGTTGTGATCAGGGAAGGTCACTACGGATCTTGCTAGCCATTGAAATAAACACACCCATGTGCATGGTACACCCACCACCTGCCGCTGCATCGCCTCAGGCAAGTCCTCGACTTGCGCCATGGGAACTCTATGTGTCAATCTCACAAAATTGGTATGAATGCTCTGGAGCGTTCGCTCTGCATCCACACCCGTGATGTCATCTCCTCTTCCCCTCCGTCTATGATGAGGGAAGCCCTCTGGCCGCCGTGGTCCCACATCTGCACACAAATGGTAGATGTCACTATGTATTATCACCCAAAAATATGTCTTTTTTTATTCCATATAATCAAGAAAATACAAAAAAAAAAAAAAAAAAAACTCAAAATTTAAAAAGAGAGGGTCGAGATTCGTTACCTATATCACCATATGCCGATCTTGGTGGTAACGGCATGTCCGGGTCCCCCCGGAAATCTATCCCTACGTAGGGGTAGTCATCGATGGCAACTATTTGTCGTCGCCACCACGGAAAGAACTCAGCTGGATATGGGTTGGCCACCCTACCACCCCCCAGTCTGCGTATAGCATCTTCCCAAAACCATTGGGCCGGATCTCAAACCTCGTGAAGAGGAACGTCCACTCTGGGGCTCAATCCTGGAACATGCTCGAAGAAAAACGTGCTCAAAATACTACTAAACCTGAAGTTCCGCACTCTACCTGCCTTACACTCACTGAGATGATGTTTCATGTTGCTCAGTAGTGTAGTACTCCAGTCATAGATCGTGGGTCTCATGCACTCCACTACATAGAACATCAAAGGCCGCGAGGCCTGGTGGAGTGATGCGAAGCCTACTATCCTTCCCAATGTCAATAATATGGCCTTTAGGCCCAGCACCTGTATAGCATTGGTAGGGACCTGACTCCCCACCTTCTCTGTGTCTAGATAGCAGTACACCGCAATGTACTCGTCGATAGTCAGGCCACCTCCTGGCCCACCACGAGAACGAAGGTTCACCACTTCCCCTCATCTAGAAAGCCCAGTAATGAAGTATATGTCCTCCACCTCTATGTTGAGGGACATCCCATCTATATGGAAGGACTCCGAGTCTGGATCCCAGTAATCCACCAGCATCTGTAATAGTCTTGGTTTGGCCCTCAAACCACCAAGACACCAAAACTTGTAGATTCCGCATGCACGTAGAGCTTGTTGAGCCATTAGATCGGCCCTTACTGCTTCCTCTACTTCACCATGCTCACGCTCTCTCCACTCTAGAACCATCCTGCATAAGAAATTGCAAATTTGACCATTATTTTATTGAAAAAACCATATGCCCGGCCTCATACACGACGGTTTTCAAAACAGCCGCGTATGTACGCGGGTTTGAGGGCATTTTCTGCATATATCCAGCCCTATACACGAAAAAAACCTCGATTTCCTTGTGGGCCGCAGCGCCAATTTTGCGTTGGCCTAGAAAGCTTAATTGACCATGGAAATTCATAAAAATTGTATCAAAATGAAAGAGGAGAGCATGAGTAAATACCTGGAAGAAACGGTAGTGGATTCCGCCGGCTAGATCTCCTGGAATTCGCTGTTGAAAATAAGAGCTCAAATGGGTAAAAGTTTCAAATGATTTATAATATTTTGAATTGTTTACTATTTATAGAAATTTTTCAAATATTTGAAAATTTTTACCCCCTTTCCTATAGTTTCGACATTTTCTACCCATTTTGGACCGTTTTTGACATAATTCATGATATAGAGGACCTTTTTCAGTGCCGTTTCAGCCGTTGGATTGACCCGTTCATGTTGATCTCAGGTATTATGTCTAAACTAGCATATAGGTTAGGTTTCACCACTATTTGCATTTTGCATAACTTTATGACCATCTCATCATGACCTTAGGTACAAACCCACTCTATTATGTCACGGAACCTTCTTGCTGCTTTAGAAGTGGCATGATATGAGTGGTAGAGCTTCACCTTACATGGGTACCCTAGTTAGCGCCTTATTTGCATTTGGTGTCCATGCTGACGTTTTCTCCTCTAGGGTGTGGGAGTCCGTTGTATAGTACTACCATGACATTTCGCAAGAGCCTCATACTCCTCTTGATCTTTTGCTGGCCTATTTCCCTCAGGACTCCCTCATGTCAAGTTGTGAATGCATTATCATGAGCTTTGCCTGCCTTATTGAGCTTTATGCCGGCTTCCCTGACATTGTGTTTCAGCCATATAGCCCGAGCTTGTCTCATGTCTAGCCATGCAGAGCCATTTTTTACATATCCTTCGCAGCTTGATTCCCTTTTTACCGGGAGGGGATTTTCCCCCGAGTGTCGATATCCTACACATGTATCCTTGCATTGAGCATAGGTATGTTCCACTGCTTAGAACTAGTTTGCTTGCCTTTATGACACTCGTCTCCTCCTAGTATGTAACTATAAAGCTATTTTATTCCTTTTTCAAGCTTTTTAAATAACTGAAAAATTCCAAAAAATCAAAAAACCAAAAAGCCGGACAAGGAAAGATGTTATCTGTGGCAACTGTCGAGTCGTGTTGCCTTCGAACAGAGCACTATATATCACATCCATTAGTTGGGTTATAGTTTGACTTTAGGAGTTGTACTCGTTTATCTGAGTTTATCTCCACTGACTGGTTAAGCTTCCAATCCCTATGGACCCTCTATTGATGCCTCCTATGTCGCAGAGATGTCCCAGTTTGTATATCGAGTCTATGTTTCCTTCATTCAGTCACCATACACCGTTATGCTCTTGTTTGAAGGAAGTTGAAGCCTGAGTCGGCCATTCCTCAGTTATTTTGACTTTGCATGTCGGCCATTCTCAGTACAGTTAGCAGTTCGTGCACCTTATGATCGAGTCCTTCCACATTATACAGCTTTGCTGAGTACCTCATGTTGGATGATGGGGGATGCCTTAATGCCCTCCTTCTAGCATATTTCATCCCATTGACTTCATATCATTTATTCTAGGGTTGGAATCTAGAGTCATTTTGAGTTCCTTGAGACTTCCAGTCATCAGTGGTAGGTTCTCTTGCCATCGACAGTTCTTGGGAATATATCAATTCCTCTTATTGATGGATCCTTTCAAGTGTTCGACCTCAACACATTTATTCACACTTGTTAGTTTTCACTCTAGTACCTTGATTCCCATTTTCATTATCGGTGGGTGATCTCGCGTCTGTTAACGGTATACATTAATGACCGGTAATCAGATGATGGACTACTATGTTCGACCTCGACACTTCTATTCGCATAGTAGGACATGTACTCGTAGCGGTTTGTGTAGAAGACTTTCCAGATTGGTGGCATCTCTTATATGCTACCTCCTTGATCGTGCCAGTGTTCATGAGATTTCAGCTCTCATGACTTGATTCCAGTATATGTCAGATATTTCCAGCCACTATGGAGATCTTGATCTGTTATATCTTTAGCCATTATGGAGATCATGGTCCTTTGTATATCTTCATCATGGAGATTATGATCTATGTATATTGTACCTGGCGATGACCACATATGTGATATCATGTATCATGCCTATTCATGGCCATTGTACTCTTATGTATCTAGGACTTCTATATGTACTTGCAGTTATGTGCAGAGTTGTATTAGTGTACTATGTTGATTGGGTGGCTGGTCTTCCATTTGGGATCTTTCATCACTCCACTTCTGGGATGGACTTATAATGTATTTCAACCATCGTATGACCCCTCTGACCTCACACATTAGGGGGCATCTATTATAGCTGATTTCACCACTCCAGGTGAATCACACTTTGTATGGCCTTCCCTTGTCCCGCTATATACTCCTTAAACCCCATGGACCATTTTTGGTCCTTTGATGTTTCCTTGATCATCCCTAAAAACATGTGAAAAATGATACACGCAACTTTTTAACCTATAAGCGCGTATATACGCGGGTTTGACCACTAAAACTGCATACATCAGGATGTGTACATAATCCAAATCCTTTTGGAGTTTTCCTTGACATGGATCCGACTCATTTGACTCCTGGCCTTCCCTATGCCTTGAGATCACTCAAATTCGACCTTTCATTACCCCTTTCAAAAGCTATATAAGGAACCCCTTGGTACATTGAAGGAAAGAAGAGAGAATTGAGAGCAAAGAAACTATAGTCCATTATTGCCGGAACTTATGCTTGAGTCTACATCCCTTTGTCCCTTGGAGCACTAGTGTGTTCTTCCCAAGCTTGCATTTTGCTTGTGAGCTTGCTATCAAGAGATGGAGGATTGAGGTGGTGGAGGCCCAAGTGGGGGATTCAGTTTCTCCGGTTCGCAGACGTGCCGTCAGAGGTTGTATCTTGTAATCTCTTATTTATATTAATAGAAATATCTTTTCCTATCCAATAATGTGTGTTTGAATGAATATCTTATCCATGGGATTATGTCAAATGCTTATACATTATTGATTATATATGCTCGAATAGATCTAACACCATGATATATAGAATGCTTGTATTGTTTACTTGTTGTTGAGGAAGTAATCTATCAATTCAAGATGAAGTTGGAAAGCTCAATGGGGATCTACTTCAACCATCCGGAATAAGGTACGAGGTCTAATCCTTTAGTGTTAGACATTTAATTTCTATTGCATATTGGAAAGGATTGATTTCTGGAGTCAAGCTGTCTGTTGTGGTACCCCAAGCCATAGGAATTTCTCTATGTAACAACCACGTAGACTAATTTCCTTTATGTAGATTGTGTGCTAGCTGTAACAACCTATCTCATCGTTAGTTTCTTTCAATTGATGTCTTTCTTGAGTCTTGTTAATTAAGTCCATTTGTAGTTATAATTGTTGAAGCTCAATTTCTGCATTTCTGATTTCTAGATCAAGTTGGATTGAGATAGTTATAATGGATCTTCAGATGGCCTAGTAATTTAGGATTTAACTTTCTACAAAAGTAAATATAGATGTTTATTTTCTCAATCTCTTATTTCTAGATTAAGGATTGTAAGAAGGTATTTGTTATTTTGCATTCTTAAGAAGGTAAGTTAGATTAAGTTGATCTTGGGATGAGTTGGGCTGAATAGGAAGGTCGGATAATTCATTTGCAGTATCAGCTACTTAGTGTTTAAGCATATACAGTGCACATTATCTTTGAAATAAAATACTTCCCTGGGTTGACAATTTATATTGAACACTATGTATGTTGGATTTAATTAACTTGCATATAGGGTGCCCAACATTTTGGCACCATTGCTAGGGAAAGATAATTATTAGACACAAAAGTAGTTGTATCCAGTAGCTATATTTATTCATTTTTCTTCAGTTTTTAAGTTCGAATGTTTTGGGTTGCATGAATATGAGAAGGTTACAGTGTGACATTCCTATAAATCCCAGAAACCCATAGAATACTAACATTGCAGGTGGTCAAGGTCGTGGACGAAATCCAACATTGGGAAGAAGGACATTCGCTGATGATCTGGTTGATAATACCAATTCTTCTACTGGAGCTCGCCATTAGGAATCACCTTTCAGAAGGAGCCCGATTACCCCTATAGTGGTAGCATCAGTTTCCATAGTGGAGAACACAGGAGAAGTTGCAACACCCTCGGGTATCCCTGCGGAGGAAGACAGAGTTAGTACTACGGGATCAGATGACGGAGATTTGATATATCACATTAATGGGAAGGTTGTGACAGAAGAGGAGTGGATATAGTTCCATCAAAAATTTAAGGATCAATGGAAGCACAAAGAGGATAAAGCAGAAGAAGACATGAACAACAGACATGATCCAGAAGATCATGAAGAAGCAATGGGTGAAAATCGGCATCACAAGCATAACTCCCCGCCTAAAGGGATGGTTGCTACACTCCAATTCCCAATTCAACATCTAGAGGGGATAGCCCCCATGAAAAATATATCACCATCAGTGTTGCCTCATTTTTAAGGAAAAGCAGCAGAGGATCCAGATGAATTTCTTTTTGAATTTGACATCCTCTGTTGCAGCTATGATTACACCACCAATGAACAGAAGCTGAAACTTTTTCCCACTACTCTGAAGGACAATGCGTTACGTTGGTTCATGAGCCTAGGTGGGGGAACTGTCACCACCTAGGTCCGTATGAAACAAGTGTTCCTAGAGAAATATCAGGAGTATTGCAATACCAAAGATAAGAGAGAAGAACTATTTAAAATCATTACAAATGGACAATGAAATCCTGGAAGAATTTGTTGAAAGGCTTTTATACAATGTGAAGAGATCTGGACAGACTAATATGGGATTAGATGTGCTCAAAATAATCCTACTTCATGGGATTAGGGATGAATACCTAGACATGTTGAACCTGTTAAGAAAGGGGGATATCTCAAAGGAGTCCTTTGAAAAGATTGTTGAACTATGCAAAAGGTATTACAAGGGATCTTCTAGGAACAACAAACAGAACAAACAGGATAAATTAGAACGAGATGTCTTCAACAGAACACAAAATTCATCTAATGGAGGAGCCACCCGGGCAAAAATAGGCAATCTCCTCAAAAAAATCAAGACATAAATGATGAGCTCCATCTCCTCGAAAATAGATGTCCTGAGGGAAAAGCATAAACAAGAAATAGAAGATCTCACACTTTGTATATTCTGCCCTAAATGTAGGAAGAACCATCCTTTGAAGGAGCGCCGACTTGAAAAAGTAGAAGTGTTTCATATTTGTGAGCTAAACTATGACACAAAAGAATGCTCTTCACTACCTCAAGTGAAGGCAATTCTGCAAGCATCAACTCCAGATGTGGAACCGGCCTACTTTATTGCATAGAAAAATCCTTGGTAGCCTCAAAATCAAGGTATGACTCCAGACTCATTTCCATTTTCAAATAACATGAATAATTGGAATAATATGCATCACATTAATACATAATTCCCTTCATCTTATTCCAACCATCAATGGTATCCTTCTCAACCTCCGATGCAAAATTTTAACTCCTAGAACTCTTAGACACGGCCACCAAACCAACAGAATTCTTGGTCTCCTATATGGAGGAGCTTCCATATAGGGAACCAGTTTCCCCATAACCAACCTCCTCAATAGTTTCCACATCAAACGTTTCCTCATCAACCGTACCCTCCTCAAAAATATCCTCAGCCTTATCAGCAGTATCAGCAGTCGTAGCTGCAACTCCAGAATAATGTTGTCCCTAATATGCCTATACGACTGCAGCTGCCTGCTCAACCTAACCCCAACCCAAAAAATAAAGCAATCCATCAACTTGAGACTTCCAACATGCTCGCTTACTCCATTACTCTAGTTCCCTTTAACGACATTCGCTTACGATTAGGGAGGGTAGTGGAGCCTTTGGTCATTGAGGATGTTCCATCCTCTGTGCCTAAAGAAAGGATGAACCAACAGTATTTATCCAATACAGTGATCCCCATTATTGAGCACGCTGAAAATCCTACCAAGATACCAGTTGAAACACAAGAAGAAACATCTATCGACACATAGCCTACACAATTGGTTAGGGAACCACCATACCCTAAAAGATTAATACTACCAAAGGCAATGGGACAACCTCAATTTAACCTCTTAGGAGAGTTAAAAAAACTCTATGTCAAAATTCCACTCCTTCAGGCCCTTCACGAAGTGCCTATCTATGCCAGAACCGTTCGAGATCTGTGTACAAGGAAACCAGGAAGAAAACCCAGGGATCCTCCCACTGTTCATGTCATAGGGAAATTATCTGAATTAATAATGGGAAAAACCCTCTTGGCCAAATACAACAATCTTGGGAATCCCATTGTCACTGTGCAGATTGGGAGCACACAGATATCCAATGTACTGGAATATTTAGGTGCAGTAATTAATGTCGTGACCATTGAAACTGTAAGGAAAATCGAGCTCACTGATCTCAGGCCAACTCCTACCATTTTAGAACTTGCAGATAGATCCACTATTAAACCCGAAGGAATGTTGGATGGCCTCATTATCTCAATTTATTCGTGGGAATATCCTGTTGACTTCATGGTTTTACAACCCAAGTCACAGCTAGGAGGACACCCACTGATCCTGGAAAGGCCTTGGTTAGCTACAGCTGATGCTTGCATCAACTTGTCGGTCTGGCTCTATGACCATATCAGATGGAACCAAGATAGAGAACCTCACTCTCTATCCTCCAGCTTAGACAAGTCTAAAAGCTGAAACTTCGTTATGGATGGAGCTAGAGGAAGAGGAGGGCATTCAGCCATTATTAATGATAGGGAAGGCCTTGACTTTTAAAGATGAAACTGAAGACAATGCTATTAATAATTTCATCAGTGAACCCACTTCTATCAATAAACAAATTTATCATATCCTGAATGCTACTCTAGGTGAAGAAGAACAAGAAAATCTCATAAAGGAGACATTAGTCAGTGATACTCACATAGTTCTAGTGTTGAAAAATTTGAAAAGCATTTCTGTTGAGATAGAGTCTAGGAAAACCTTGAATATCAATCCCAGTCTTTCTCCAGATGACCAGGAATGCCTAATCACTCTCTTAAAAAAACATAAGGGGGCATTTACCTAGGAGTACACAGACATGAATGGCATCCCTTCTACTCTATGCACCCACCACATTTATATCAAAAGTGACTCCTAGCCTGTGTGTCAGCCTCAACGAAGAATGAACCCCAATATTAGGGACATAGTGAAGGAAGAAATTCAAAAACTCTTGGAAGCAGGATTTATATATCCCATCTCAGACAGCGAGTGGGTGTCTCCACTTGTGATAGTACCCAAGAAGAATGGTAAATGGAGAGTCTGTGTGGACTATAGAGAGCTAAACAAGACAACATAGAAATATCACTTACCCCTGCCTTTCATCGATTAGGTACTGACACCTTATATGGGAAGAAGTTTTTCTCCCTCCTAGATGGGTTTAGTGGGTACAATCAAATCCAGATTGCTCATGAATACCAGGATAAAACTACCTTCACCTGTCCCTGGGGAACTTTTGCATACAGGGTGCTTCCCTTTGGCTTATGCAATGCACCAGCCACATTTCAGAGAGTTATGATTGGCATCTTTTCAGAATTGGTTAAGGATAGTATGGAAATTTTCATGGATATTTTAATCCTTATGGCAAGGACTTTGGAGAAGCATTGAAAATTTTGGAAAAGGTTTTAATATGCTGCAAGTAGACCCAACTATCTTTGAGCATTGAAAAGTGCCATATGATGATGAGTGAACGGGTAGTGCTGGGGCATTTTATCTCTGTTGATGGCATCCAGGTAGATCCCTCTAAAATCAGGGTAATTAAAAATATACCCACTCTTGGAACTCAAAAAGAGGTACGTAGTTTCTTAGGGAATGTTGGTTATTACAGAAGATTTATAGAAAACTTTTCCAAACTTGCCTCTCCTTTGTTTTCATTGTTAATGAAGGATGTGCAATTTATTTGGAATGAGGCATGCCAGACAACGTTTGTTAAACTTAAGGAGAATTTGTCTACAACTCCTGTCCTAAGGGGGCCCAATTGGGCCTTGCCTTTTCACATTTCTTCATATGCCTCTGACACTGCCATTGGAGCAGTTTTAGGATAGCAGGATGGTCAAGCACCTTATGCAGACTATTACATTAGCAAAAACTTAGCCCCTGCTGAACTTAATTATACTGTTACCGAGAAGGAGTTTTTAGCCATTGTTTACTCCATTAACAAATTTAGACACTACATCACTAGATATCCCACCTTTGTGCACACCGACCACTCAGCCATCAAGTATCTAATGAATAAACTTGTTACAAATGCTCAGGTAACTAGATGGATGTTATTATTACAGGAATTTGATGTCACTATTATAGACAAACCTAGAAAAGAAAATGTTGTCAATGATTTATTATCTCATTTTACTAACCGTGATGATAATCTGCCTGTTGAGGACTCTTTTCCAAATGAACACTTATTTGCAGTTTCAACTTATTCCCCTTCGTATGCAGATGTCACTAACTACTTGGCTGTAGGGAAGCTTCTGGCACATTTGTCGAAAAGAGAAAAGAGGAAAATCATTCAACAAAGTGCTAGGTATTGTTGGATAGGTGTTCATCTCTTCTACACAGGCCCTGATATTGAGATCAGAAGGTGTAAGAGAAGACAAAATATTCCATATTCTGAAGGCCTGCCATGACAAGCCATGTGGGGGACATTTTGCAGATAGGAGGATAGGTCATAAGGTGCTGAGAATGGGCTACTATTGGCCGACACTTTTTGAGGATGCAAAAAAATATGTCCAGTCTTATGACAGCTGCCAGAGGATGGGCCAACCTAATAGATTGGATCAAATGCCTCTACAACCACAGTTGGTGGTTGAACCTTTTGACAGATGGGCCTTAGATTTTGTTGGCCCTATTAACCCTCATTCCAGGTAGAAATCCTACATCTTGGTTTGTACTGACTACATGACGAAATGGGTAGAAGTTGTGGCTTTGGTGAAAACCAATGACTAGGCTGTAATCGATTTCCTGTATGGTGAAATATTTACCCATTTTAGAGTACCCAAGGAAGTGGTTACAGATGGAGGACCTCAGTTTGTGTCACATAAATTTGAAGCTTTGCTACAGAAGTACCATATTCAGCATCGGATAGCTTCATCATACCATCCCCAAGCCAATGGCTAGGTGGAAAGCACTAACAAAGTTATTGAAGCTATCCTTACCAAAACACTCAGGAGCCATCATAGAAGCATTGTGGGCATATCGTACTACTTGGTGCAATACTATAGGTTTCTCTCCTTATGACTTGGTGTATGGAATTAGTGTTGTCTTCCCCATTGAATTTGAAATCAAGACCTTGAAGACAGCTATGGAGGTAAACTTAGATGTGACTAAAGCCTAGAGGAGCAGATTAAATCAATTGAATGAACTTGATGAGAAACATTTAGCTGCTGTGGATCAGACAGTATTAATTCAGCAACAAAGATCCAATTGGCATGATCGATTCATCAAAAAGAAAGTCTTCTGCGAAGGAGACTGGGCATTATTATATGATTCAAGATTCAGGGTAAGTTATGCACAAGATGGTTGGGCCCATACCTGGTAGATAGAGTATTTGACAATGGTACAGTCCACCTGGTTACCATTGATGAGAATCGTGCACCATTATTTGCTAATGGTCATAGGCTGCGACTATACCATTTGCCCATTTCGAATAACACATTCACTTCATAGATTATAGCTGATCCGGAATACCAGTTAGAACAAGGGCAGGAATCTTTCTCTGCCCCTGTCAATCTTTAGACAATCGCTGTGATTCCTACATAAATAAATTGATATTTTTATTATTCTTTTTATTTTTCCTTTGTGCTTGATCCATTTTTTTAAGAATATGTGCAGGGATGTACCTAAGGAGAAATAGTCATGATCGAGCCTAACGACTAGGGGCATCCTTTTGTAACTTCTTGCTTCAGAAGAAAACTCCTTAAAAAAGAAAAAAAAATATTGAACAGTCAGTCGCAGCTGCAATTCCTATAAAAATTGCCTATTTTTATGTTTATTTGCAGCTGCAACACCGAAACAATTGCCTTTTTCCCGTTCCGCACAACTGCAACACCGTAAAAACACCCTTTTTCCTATTATGCGCAGCTGCAACACTGTAAAAACGCCCTTTTTCCCATTCCGCACAACTGCAACACTGTAAAACTTTGCCTTTTTTCCGTCTACCTATAGCTGCAACACTGTAAAAATGTCCTTTTCCCATTTCACACAGCTGCAACACCGTAAAACTTTTCCTATTTTTCTGTCTACATGTAACTGAAACACCGTAAAAATGCCCTTTTTCCCGTTCTGCGCAGCTGCAACACTGTAAAATTTTGCCTTTTTTTTTTATCTGCAGCTCCAACACCGTAACCTAATTCCTTTTTCTGTCTTGCGCAACTGCAACTCCGTTTAAATTTTTCCCATTTTTACCTTTTCCAGTGGCTGCAACTCCACCAAACTAGCTGATTTTTCTATGGTTAGCGGATGCAACTCTGCCAAACCGGTTGATTTTTCTATGGCTCGCGGAAGCGACTCCCCCAATATTGGCAGAACTCTTTATAAATTTGGTTCGCAACTCCTCCAGATCTGGCCAGAATTCCCGTTGCCGTCAATTTCGACTTACTTCACAGCATTCATTATGTTTCCGGCAGGATTGACAAGATGGTTTTGGTCTGTCGGGAGAAAATATCATGACAGCGCACCTGTAATAATGTTCAAATTTAAATGGCTGCACTTCACACGCTTTATTATCCTCAAGGGTCGTGGTTCATAGCATATTTACGAAGGTATGGTTTTGATTATCTACTTGATTAAACGTTAACTAGATTTGACATAATTAATCATGCCTTCCTTTTTGCGCCCATTATTACACCCGCATACCGTTACCTGTCAACTCGTGCGACTTAATGGCCATTTAAGCTTATCCTATAACCACCACCTTTCCTAATTTGGGATAAATTTTCCCAACATTTCCATGCTCTTAACTTTCCGAATTTACCCAACTACACTGTCAGCTGTTCACACATACTCTATGCTTTAACTTCCATTGTCGTGACCTACAATATGTTGGGCTGATAAAGAATTCAGAAGGCAAACAAACATGGGTATCCTAGCTCAGCACAAATTTCCAAATACGTGAGAACTGAGAAGAAATGCTGAAGTTTTCGCTAGTTTTGAAGCTACAGGCTAGACTGAATTCTTCCAATGCCTGAATGGGTTCCTTCAAGAGACAACTCTACAATTTTCTTTAAATATTACAGAAACCCACTCAGAGGTTAGGGGGTTACATATAGAAGTCTCTGAAGCAATAGTGGCTGAAGTCATCATCCTTCCTCAAGTGGGAAGAGCCTGGTTTGGTCGAAGAACCCCCAATGCCACCATAGTCCAGGATTTTCTGATATAGGGGGAACAAATTCGTCAGTCAAGGTGAGGGATAGCATTACAATCACTACCTCAGCCATGGGATCAAGTAGTAGTCTTCCTCAAAAAGTATATTACCTATGAAGGTAAGTATCAAACTGTTTATTATTTTGAACTTCCTCTACTGTCTCATCTACGCCATAGGGCCTTACTGAATATTCCATTTTATTTATTTAAAGACCTACACCATATGGCGGGGTTTGTCAGAACAACCAAGCATCCAAACTCCTCCCTTACCCACCATGACCTAATAAAATTAATAATCTTAAGGGCCTTAGCTCAAAGGAACCAAACCTGGGAGCAATTCACAAGTCAAACCCAAATAAACCAAGAACCTGCCCTTTGGCCTGGCGTTCCAATAGAGGCAGAAGTAGAAGTACATGTACTCTTGGGGGCTATTCAAATCCAAGAGGAGCATGCAAATGTATAGTTGGGGGGAGATGAGGAGCAACAGGAGGACCAAAGTCCCTCCAATCTAGTTGAGGGGGGATATGAGACTGGATCAGATGATCAGTCAGATGACCAAGCAGAGGAATTGGAGGAAAATGCAAGAGAAAACCATGTGGAAAGATTAAATAGTGTGGAAGCTCTAATAACAGAGGCTGAAGCTGGAGCAGCATTGGATGCTGTGACAGTTGAAGCCAAGGATGTTAGAGCCATGATAATAGAAGAGGATGCAGAGGTATTGACCATTGAATCTTCCCTTGAATGGGGGGGAAATCTGATTGAAGAAGAAAAGGAGGACGCTAAGATAGAAGACATCCCTTCCACATCAGCTGCAAATATGGAGATTCATGCACCATGAAAGAAACAAAGGAGGTCAAAAGAGGAGGTGCAAGCATCACTACTAATAAGAAGAAAAAGAACCAGGTCAGTTAGAGTAGCTAAAGCAACACAGGAAAGATGGGCAACCCTAGAAGCACAGATTGAATTCCCCATTCTGAGACCCAAAGCAAATGATGCCCCACAGGAGCTGGCTACAAAGGAACCTCAAATTGAGGGAATTTTGCATGAAAATGGTCTATTGAAAGAAAAAGTATAGACACTTCAGAAAGAACTAGAAAACTAGAAGGAAGCATGTAGGAAGCAGGTAGAAAGGAAGCTGCAGACCGATTAGAAGGATCACCTCCTGCTAAGGAAGGTGAGGAGGAAGAGGGAGTGGTGTGCCCTATGTGTGGGGAAATCTTTAACCAGTCAGGATACAAAGTCATAGTTTGTGCCTTTGTGACACAACAACCTGTACCAGCAGTTGTGGAAGAACAAGGACAAGAAGCACCTAAGGTGGAAGTGATGGATCCAGAAGCAATGGAAATAGAAATGATCCCTAGTACATAAAAGAGAGAAAATGAACAATTACAGTCATAACCAGCAAAAGAAACATAAGTGCTCCTGGGAATATCTAATTGGAAGGACAGTGAAGCTCCCCAAGAGAAACCTCGGTAAATGGAAGCAGTAGATAAACAGGGTGCTTATAAACAAGAACCAGCAACCCCGAACATTCTTGTTGAAGTTGCCATCCAAATTGGGGTAGATGAACCAAAGATTGAAAAGATTCTTGATTTCAATGAAGAAGTCAATGCTGTGACTCCTGAACCATCTCAAGGCACAGAATTAATAGAGATGGAACCTCAGTAGCAAGATAATGATGAAGTTGACCAAGATGTTGCCACACAAGAACCAACATCCCTAGAAATTTCTGCTGAGATTCTCATGTAGCAAGAAGAAATCAATACAGAGGTGGACATAATCCCTAATTTGGATCTAGGAGAGGATGAACAAATGCAATCATAGTCCTCGGGGGACACTAAAATTCTTGAAGAACAACTCCATATTGTAGAGGACATGGAAGTAACTCAAGAAAAACCCTAGCAGCATGAAGAAATAGAAGGGCAGGGCTCTGATACACAAGAACCATTAGGCTTGCATCTCCCTGTCAAAGTTGCAGCTGAAAATCAGGCAAATGGGGAGTTTCAAATTCAGGAAGAGGTTGCCACACCAGAACCAACACCTTCACAATTGGCTGCTGAGGTTGTTGTAGGAGGAATCCAAGGAGAGGATGTTGTTACACAAGAACCAGCATCCCCAGAAGTTGTTTCAGAGGAACCTATAGTTGAATTTGTTGTAGGAGAAATTCAAAGAGGGGATGTTGTTACACAAGAACTAGCATCCCCAGAAGTTATTGCAGGAATACACATACAGGAAGTGCAGAATGTTCAAGCTAAAGCATCAGGTGGCCAAGTATGGACTCAAATTTCACAAAATTTTGTCAATCTAGATTCTGATAATGAAGATCATGCTGAAGATGAAGGGATCCAGAGGCTGACCCAAGAGCTCTCTCTCCTAAGAATAGAAGTGAGGAAGTGGAAGAGACAGGTGGAGAGGTATCAAGGAGGAATGGTTTCCCTTGCTGAACATAGGAAGACCATCATGGAATTGAAGGAAAGATGGGTAGAAGAACTAATGTTCCAGAAATGTCATTGGGAAGAGATACAGAAAGAGCTGAAGGAGCTGAAAAAGTTCAAATCCATGTAGGTGGAAAAAGACTAGTTGTACACTCTCTCCTAGGAACTAATAGGTACCAGAGCACCATCTTCCTCTTACCATGTGCTTTTATTTGAACAATTCATTTGGTTTAAACTGAAGGCTGTAAAAGAAGGGAGACCTTATGAAATAGCAACCTCAGCAAAATTCATGGAAAGATTTCTAGAAAGTGATTTTATTGAGCAGAACTTGCTTTGTGAGCTTTATTTACATGAGTTGGCTTGTCCCTTGGACCGCCATTCAAATCCTACCCGTTTCTTAGGTGATGTTCAGCTGAGGGCTTTTTCCTCCTTTGTTAGCAATCATGTTCAGTGGGAAATATCCTTCCAAAATTTTTCTCATAATGAGTCCCACTCTAACCTTTGGGTTCGAAGTGAACCTCAAACCCCTCATCTTCTCCTTTCTCATCAGCAGCATAGACTTGCATGTACCATCCAAACTCAGCAAATGATGGAACTTCAATAAAAGGTTTTCTCTACTTGTGTCAACCAAATTTCCAAGCATCAACAATTGGCTATGGAAGGTAGCCAGCATAGATGGCAGGCTGCCTCTTCAACCTTGAGAAATAGAGATCCCTATTGTTATAGGAATTTTAAACATACACTTTCCAGGGTTGAGGGATATGTGGGATGCATGAAGGAATGTGGAGTTAATTGGCTGGGACTCAAATTCAAATTCCCTCTCATCTAGTGGCCAGCAAAACCATACAGGGAAGACTTCTCATTGAAAAAGGCAGAAGAGAAGAAGTGTTGGAGATATTGGGTTGTCTATAATGGGCTTTTGGAAAAACAGGGAACACCTGAACTCCCATATAACTTTTCCTCTCCCCATGAACAAAGTACAATGCCAGATTTAGATTCAGACGAATGGAGCTTGTTGCATAGGGACATGCAACAGGACAGTTGGGGGGAGATGTTGGGCCCAGAAATGACCCCTTTTTTACCACATTTACCTATCCCTTTTTGCCTTATCTTACTCCATTATATACACCAAACATATTTTTTTCTTCACGTGATCCCTCAATTCATACAGGTATGATTAATTATTGTCTTAACTTATTAATACTTATGATTGTTGTAATCAGGGCTCTATATCTTGGATTATGCTAACATATGGTGATTTTATAAAGATAATTTGAGATGTAAAGGATACAGGTGTAGCAGGCTGAACGAGTCAATAGAGAGATGAACATTCATTATTGAGATGATCGCCACCTATTCCATCTCTACACAAAGGACGCAGTCAAAGGTTACTATTCCACGCAAGCTATACAAAGGTGGCTGCAACAGATTCGGATGCAATAGTGCCCCACTGCTCAAGGGTAGCTGCAACCGATGGAGCATCTTCTAGATTGATCCTATTATATCATTGATGGCTCAAGTAATAGCCTTTCTATATTTTCTGCCTCTATCTTGCCCACAGCTGTAATAGTGTATCGTAATTGGGACAGCCTGAAGATCAGAGATCTTCATGGCTGCCCGATATCAGTGGGTAGAAGTTATGATTGTGAATGTATAAATATTGGGAACTATTCCGAGCTAGGGGTTGGAAATTAATTGATTTTATTGTATAAGGTGTGACAGAGACTGTAGCTTCAGTTTTATTATTTAATACAAGGAGAAGGATTCTTCTGATCTCGGCGTTTAACGTGTGTTAAATTCCGGTGTATCTGTTCAAAGGTTGGGCCCACCTTCCTACATAGACTGTCGAGTTAATTAGGTATCTATTTCCTCTGTTGTGTGGTGTGGATGTTACAGTATATTTATTCTTTTCTAACATCTGCAACAGTAATGATTTATTGAGTGTGCCTTCAATTGATCAGTAATTGCATTCCCTATGAGCTGTGGCAAAGTGGTGTGATAGTCGACTACGTAGACTAATTTTCTTTATGCAGATTGTGTGCTAGCTGTAACAGTCGATCTCATCCTTAGTTTCTTTCAATTGATGTCTTTCTTGAGTCTTGTTAATTAAGTCCATTTGTAGTTATAATTGTTGAAGCTCAATTTCTGCATTTCTGAATTCTAGATCAAGTTGGATTGAGATAGTTATAATGGATCTTCAAATGGCCTGGTAATTTAGGATTTAACTTTCTGCAAAAGTAAATATAGATATTTATTTTATGAATCTCTTATTTCTAGATTAAGGATTGTAAGAAGGTATTTGTGATTTTGCATTCTTAAGAAGGTAAGTTAGATTAAGTTGATCTTTGGATGAGTTGGGTTGAACAGGAAGGTAGGATAATTCATTTACAGTATTAGCTACTTAGTGTTTAAGCATATACAGTGCACATTATCTTTGAAATAAAATAATTCCCTGGGTTGACAATTTATATTGAACACTCTGTATGTTGACTTTAATTAACTTTCATATAGGGTGCCCAACAAATACATTTTTGCATCATGTTGTTGGTTCAATTTTTTAATTATGTTTCTTCAAATCATTTAATTTTATGATCGAGTTAGATGATGTGGGATTCCTTAAGGCCCTCCTTCTAAAAATTATTGTCCCAATGACTGAAACACCTTATCTAAGATCAATATTAGATATTTTAAACTTCCTTGGAAGTTGCAAACATTGATAGCAATGTTCGCGTTGAAAATAGTGGAAATACATTAATGTCTCATAACTGCCAGATTTTGCTTGATACTTGACTTCAAAACATCTATTCATAACTATCAAAATTCACTATGAGAATTTATTTCGAGTAGAATCTAGGAGCAAAGGGAATCCTCACAATTCAAGATTACACAGTTTTGCAGAAAAATAGTAGAAAGAGTGAAATTAACACATAGAATTGTAGTCAATAATAGAGTTTATTATAACTGTCCAACATGTAAATATGTCTAGATCAAGTTTATATTACATTAGGGAGAAATTTTTAGCCTTTGGAGGTAATATGGATGCATACATGTGTCAAGCTAGGATTTGACCTCAAAACCCCCCTAGGTGGAACAATGAGCTCCCAAACCATCCCAAACGGTCACAAATCCTTGTGTGGACATGGATGGAGCATGCTAGGACATAAATTAGGGTAGGATAGGCATGGGTGAGTGCATGGATGAGTGGGTGTGACTTTAGGAAGTAATAAATGACCAAGGCGAGACAAAAACCACCAAATACATGCACTAGCCCCTCTAGTCAAACAGTTTCCCTATTTTAAGGGATGGGGAGCGGACCAAGATATGATATGTCATTAATGAGGGTGCATGGGAAGTCAGAATGATCAAAAGAGAGTGCATGGGTGCAATTATGAGTCCAAAACACCCAATAGACCAAGGTTGACCAATATAACCTAGTTTTGGACCATATAACATAGCATAAGACTGATGAAAATGTCTCACATGTGTATGACCATGGTAATAAGGTGGATTAATGCTCTAAACCCCCCCCCCCTAATCTTGGCTTAATACAACTATACCATATTATTGAGGCCTTGGAAACTAAGGCTCAAGTCACCTCATACAAAAAAATTATTAGTCCATATAACCAAGGTACGGAGGAAAACCACATGCAAACAAAACCTCCCCTCTAAAATGGACATGGAGAAAAATATGAAAATGAATATCAGCCATCACCATGTGTCACCCACTCCAAGAAGGGATCTCAGATAGGTGAATGTCTTCTCTTTGAATCTCTTGGTGAATATGTTAGCAGTTTGCTCTGTAGGATGAGCAATACTACAATGGTATTGCCTGCTCATGCACCAAGCTCCTAATGTAGTGCATGTGTATCTCAATGTGATTGGTCCTTTGTCTATGTAATGGATTGGTGGAAATATTTATTGCACTTTGATTATCACACCAAATGATTGTGAGTGAATCAAATGAAAATCCAAGTTCCCCAAGAATACCTTACAACCACACACATTGTGTAGCTGCGTTCACTGCTCCTCTGTACTCGGCCTCAGCTAAAGAGAGTGATATGGTGTGTTGTTTCTTTATTGACCAGCATATGGGCCATTTGAAAGCATGAATACATAACCTCAAGTGGATTTTTTTTCAATGGAATCTCCATCCCAATCAGAATCATTAAATCCAACTAGTTATAATGGAGAACCAACAACACAGTGTACCCCGAAGTGTTTGGTTACTTGCACATAATGCAAGATTCTTTTCAAAACATTCCAATGGATCTCATGAGGCTCCTACATATATCTAGAAATGACACCTACAGCATATTCCAAATCAGGTTGAGAATGTGTAAGATACAACAAACTCCCAACCAGTTGTCTGTACAACAAGTTGTCCACCAATGGAGATGCGCCAAAGTCACCTAGTTTTATTCCTGAGATGAATAGGCACCTGGATGCCATACATTCAGCCATTTTTAAATTCAATAATAGGTGTATATAATAATTTTGTTGGTTGAACTTAATCCCTGCTTCATATTTCTCAATCTCTAATCTAAGAAATTGTCTCAACAATCCAAGGTCAATCATGGAGAAGTCATTGTGCAAAAAAGACTTAATTGATCCAATGTATTTAGTGCAGCTCCCTGTAATCATAGGTAATCAACATATAGTACTATTACCTGAAATAAATCACCAAATTTTTTAAAATACATGTCAATATCATATTTAGATCTTTCAAATCCAAGCGATAGCAGAAAATTGTCCATCTTGGCATACCAAGCCCTAGGGGCTTGCTTGAGGCCATATAGAGACTTCTTCAACCTACAAACAAGTAAAGGATCATGAATGAAACCTTTAGGTTTATGAATATATATCTCCTCATGAATGTATTCATAAATAAAATCACTCTTCACATCCATGTGGTGAACCTCCCATCGCTTAGATGCAGTAATGGCTAAAACTAGCCTGATAGAGTCCATCTTTGCAACCGGTGCAAATTTATATGTATAGTCCACTCATTGGACCTTGAGAAAATACTTTGGAAACCAAACTAGCCTTATACTTTATATTATAACCATTAGCATCCACTTTGTTCCTATATACCCACTTACATTGCACTAGTTTCCTCTTGGAGGGCAAGGGAACCAATTCCCAAGTATCATTATCTTGCAATGACTTGAACTCTTCTTGCATGGTTGTTTGCCATCTTGGGTCAAGTTATGATTCCCAATATGTCTGAGGATTATATCCAACCATCTTGAAGCATATCTCAGAAAGATTCATTTCACAAGTAGAGAAGACATTGTGAAATTGAGATCTAGTCTTCCTAGAGTCTAGTGGATCCCTAGCAAGATCCACAGCTGCTTGAATGGTTTTCTCAACCCACTTGGGCCAAATGGGTGAGTCATGATATGAATTCATGTCATAATAATCATCATCAACATCATCATCAGAAAAATCATAGGGAGTATCATCACTTACATCATAATGGAGTGGAGGACTTGAGCATTCCCCTTGAGCTAGTTCTATCTCCTGCATGGGCTCTTCTTTGAACTATACACTCCTTTCAATGAATGTTTCTGAGATAAGGGATCAAATAGCTTGTATATCTTTGCATATTTAGCATATCCAACCATAATGGACTCCTTTATTTGAGGTTTCTAGTACTTTCTCTTCTCGGGAGGAATCCTAGCCCAGGCCTTTGAGCCAAAAACCCCGAAATGAGAAACATTGGGATTTTGACCACTCCAAGCCTCATATGGATCTTTGCCATCCAATGCTTTGTGTGGAGATCTATTTTTAACCTATGCATCATATTTTATAGCTTCATCCCATAGATTAGGATTCAAATCCTTTGCTTCCATCATACAGGTTGCCATATCCTTGAGAGCCATGTTCTTGCGCTCTGCAACATCATTCTGTTGTGGTGTGTAGGACACTGAATGCTGTATTTGGATGCCACATTCCTCACAAATATGTCAAAAATTCTTATTGACATACTCCTTACCATTTTCAATCCTGAGAACCTTGATCTTGTTCCCACATGCATTCTAAATTAAGGCTTTGTACACTTTGAAAGTCTCAAAGACCTTATATTTTAGCTTAAGAAAATACACCCAATAGTACCTTGAGAAATCATCTATGAAAGTCAACACATACCTTGAATTCCCATATGAGGGTGTGGGAAGAGGCCCAATGAGATCTGAATGGATCAGATCAAGTAGTTGGACAACCTTCTTTCCATCCTTTCTTATATATGCACTCAACATGTTTGCCCACTACACACCCTTTGCATGTGCCATTTGAAAACTTGATGGTAGGAAGCCCTTCAACCATGATTTCTTTTGTTAGTGCTTGGAGGTACCTGTAGTTGAGATGACCATATCTCTAATGCCACAACTTGCTTGTCTCATTAGCATGTGATAGGATCACATTCCCTTGTGAGTATGTAAGTAAGTTAGAGAATTTGTGCAATATGGAATCATGGTTAGCAAAACCCATTGCAACAACTTGGCCTATAGAGACTTATGAGATCTCCACATCATTTTGATTAAATGTTACTCTCTTAGTTGTACGATTGTGTGTCATTTGATAGACAGAGAGTAGGTTCGCTACTAGATCAGGAACAAACAACACATTGTTGAAGTACCAATCTTCAAGATCAATCCTGTCAATCCCTTTGGCTTGGATCTATGAATCGTCACCCACAAGAATGGATGGGCCATTATAAGGATGCAAGGACAAGAAGGAACCATGCATGGAGGCCATGTTCCTGGAGGCACCTAAATCTATGATGAAGGAAGAAGAGCTTGAAGATCCAGCAACCAAAGTATGGCATCTTTCCTTGTTGCTTGAGCTTGAGCCTCCCTCTTTCTTCCTTGCACCTTTTGGCAGTGGAATGTTGTACTTCTCAAGCAACTACAGCATCATGTCAATGGTTTTATTCATGCAAGCACTCTCTGGATGCCACTCTATTATGTCATTAATGAGGGTACATGGGCAGTCAAAATCATTCAAAAGAGAGCGCATGGGTGCAATTATGAGTCCAAAACACCCAATAGACTAAGGTTGACCAATATAACCTAGTTTTGGACCATATAACATAGCATAAGACTGATGATAATGTGTCCTAAGTGTATGACCATGGTACTAAGGTGGATTAATGCTCTAACCTGCACTATGGTACCTTGAAACTCATTTTCATTATCAATGAGTTGTCTTGCATTGGTTAAGGACGTCCATGAATGGTCATTAATCCAATGAATTTTTTCTATGTTTGAATGCAAGAAATTAATTCAAATGGATTAATTTGTAGAAAGAATTGGGTTATGAGAGAACATTGTATGTTTTTTATGACACTAACAATAGCTTGTAGCTTTCATGATTTTTCAAATAAAAATGGAATGGTAAGCAAGGAAATTTATTTCAAAAAGAGGGAGTCCTATATTCCTATAGCATATCATTGATATTTATTGCATATTGTCCAGTGCACTTCCTCATTATAGAGATTCAATCAATATTCCTTGTCACAACATGTTATATCATTCCCGCTACAGTTAATGTCTCTAGGCAGCAATAAATAACCAAGGAGAGCCAAAAAACCACCAAATGCATGCACTAGTGCCTCTAGTCAAACAGATTCCTTGTTTTAAGGGATGGGGAGTGCACCAAGGTCTGATTTATCGTTAATGAGGGCACATGGGCATTTAAAATGATCAAAAGAGAGTGCATGGGTGCAATTATGAGTCCAAGACACCCAATAGACCAAGGTTGACCAATATAACATAGTTTTGGACCATATAACATAGCATAAGACTCATGAAAATGTGTCCTAGGTGTATGACCATGGCACTAAGGTGGATTAATGCTCTAACATGCACTATGCTACCTTAACACTCATTTTCATTATCTATGAGTTGTCTTGCATTGGTTAAGGACATCCATGAATGGTCATTAATCCAATGAATTTTTTCTATGTTTGACTGCAAGAAATTTATTTAGATGGATTAATTTGTAGAAATAATTGGGTTATGAGAGAATATTGTATGGTTTTTATGACACTAACAATAGCTTGCAGCTCTCATGATTGTTTAAATAAAAAGGGAATGATAAGCAGGGCAATTTATTTCAAAAAGAGGGAGTCATATATTCCTATAGCATGTCATTGAGTTTTATTGCATATTATCCAGTGCACTTCCTCATTACAAAGCTTCAAGCAATATTCCTTGTCACAACATGCCATATAATTCCTGCTACAATTATTATTTTTTTGTCATCGGAGTTTTTGCAGTATGATTCAGATCATGACAACTTGTTCAGTTTTGCAAAAGAACATAATAAGTAATAAAACATTTATAAATGTCTCATTTGTTCCAACATATAAGTTGTATTTTGAGTTTATACATTTCGTGATCAACATTTTCCAAGATTTTAAGAGTTTTCTACATAAGACTACCAACATTCCATTAATTACTAGCATTCTTGTGATCACTTATTTTGGCAATTACAAGAAGTTTTATATCCAATTGTTCAATTTGTCAGTTTCATTTTCGCATTTAGTATCAGTGATCTCAAGACAACTAGTATCATAAGAGGACTTTCAAGCATTAGCTTCTCTCAACATCGTTTAAAGTTTCGAAATTGCCCTTCAAAATTGCACACAGTTTGTTATGGTAATCGACAGTTTGTTCTAATAACCATAAATCAATTCCGTAACCATAGACCTATTCCTATAAATCAAAGAGTTGTTTGAGTAACCTTCACCATGCTCTAGTAAACTATTATGACAAACAAGATTTGTATCAAGTAATTGAAGATTTCATTGCAAACAACCAAGTTAAAAGAATTCCATTATGTTCCAGTTAAAGAAGCCACTTCCTAGGCTTTAGAAGTTCCAGATTTGGCATAAATAAGGTATTTCGATTTATTAACACATTTCGAATATCAAAACTATGGAATGATGGATGATAACTTATATTCACTTTTTTAACCCTAAGTTTACCCCTATATGTCTCCTTCTTGAATTAAGGAATTCTTCATATATTCGCTATGAATATTTGTATCATATTTTTTCATAAAACCATACCCACTCAACATTGTTATTATCTAATTCCACTCAAACATGATTTTTTTACCAGCACATCCAATCAAATTCTTGACACCTGATGTAATAATTGGCTCATAAAATCATAGTTAAACATGAGAGAAATTCATTATCATGAGCTCAATTGGTCACTCAATCCTCCAAAGCTCATTTAAATGTTAAATATTTATCCCTTATGCACTCTCAAACTTCTCATCCTTGTATCAAGTTGCATGCTCAAACACGTTCCCCTTCACTGAGTGGAAGAACATAATGGGACTCAAAGGAGTGGTTTGTTATGAACCTGAAAACACTAAGACATTGGGTCCATATCCAGAAAGCAATATCCTCCTAGATAGGGCAAGGTGGATTCATTATTTTGAAAAATTATAGGGGCACAATGCTAAGGTTACTGGGGTTGCAAATACCTTCCATGGTGATAGTGAAAAGTGGGGGATATGATGGTATTCATTTCCAAAGAATCATTTGCAATGATCACTGGGTTGTCCCTGGAGGGTGAAGAATGGTTCAAGAATCATAAATTAAATAAATGAAAAATCGAAGTTGTTCATGAATAAGACAAAAGGAGACCCCAATTGGAACCAAGGTGCACCTTCATCTTGGTTACTTGACCCAAGGAAATACCTCGTGTTTTCCATCCAAAATTTTATGACGTGTGAGGGTAGATACATTGTTATTTTCCAATCCCACACTTTTTTCCTCATGCGTTTAAAAGGTAACAAGCCAATCAACATGCCTTTTGGCTTACTAAAAAGTCTTACAAAAATGGCTTAACATATTCAAAGAAATATGTGCATATTAAAGAAGCTTGTATCACCATGCATTAGTTAAGTTGATTGTTCTTGTCGAAGTAAAGATTCAAGAAGAAAATTGTGAGAATTTCTTGGTGGAAAATGGATTCCAAGAAGAGCCTGCTCCCAAAATAACTAAGTTAAGCATTCAATTACTATAAATCTACAGGGTTCACCTAGAAAGGAAAATCCTCAATGTAATGAAGGCTCAAGTTTGCTTATTGAAGTTATATTCCACTTTGTGGGAGACAAAGTGGGTCAAATCAGGGGGATTCCAACAATTCAATGCAGAATCACCAAGGGTATGAAGAGAATATTCAACAAGGTACATGGAAACCTAGCATCTAGCTCATGGGAATAAGCAGATCAAATATTAGTCTTTCCATCTCCACCAAGAAAACCTTAAACCAAAAGTACCACCAGTAAACCTCCACATGTGAAGAATGCAACAAATGAACAAAAAGATTGCTCAAAACAACAATACTTTCTATTATCCAAGTGTTGACACCAAAATTTTCCCACCTTGCACATCACCTAGCCTCATCGAACCTATACGCAATTAACCACTTCATTTACATCCACATGGACCTTCATTTATCCAAAATACCTAATTCAATCATAAAGGGCTATTTAAATGTTAAATTGGCTCATCAAAACAAAAAATTATGAGTCATGCTGCCCAAAATTACATTTTGGATACTTTCCTTTTTGTTTCACAAAAAAGGAAACTTAGCACTTACCCAAAAACATGGATAAGGATCCCAAAATCAAGGAGAAGAAAAAAAACTTTAAAAAATAAAAATAAAATAAAAATAGAAAAATCTCCAATTGATTATTATCCCTAGATCCTACCTACAGTGCAAAAAATTCACCATGAAGGTCCCCCATTTACACATAACTTCTCCACTCATTTTCCATATCGTCACTCTCCCAAAATCTCCCCTTGAGATCCAAAAATCCCTTGAGTATTCCCAATCCACCTTCATTGGAGATCTACACCTCGTGATGCGTAGCTGGAGAACACTGGGTTGTCAGGAGACCAGGCACACTCTTCTTCAGAAAGTTGCAGGGCCCCCTGTCACTGCTATTCAATGTATATTCCATTCTTTAATGAAAAAAACAATCATTCTTTGATTTGTTAAATGTGTGTGTCAAATAATGAACCCAATGTTAGTTTAGGTTTTCTTAATTGCTTTTAATTTCAGTTAGATACATCCTTAAAGTAGTTTTTATTTATGTTTGTTAGTTGTTAAAGTTTCCTTGTTTGAACTGATACTAAGGTTTCCTTAAACCTTGGCCAATGCATTTTGGCACATACTAGTTTGAAAAAACCGGTAACATTTTTGGCAACTCCATCGAGTTCGATCCATATCAATTTTTGGCTCTGTTTAACCACCTTTCCCTCTTAGCTTAGGATCAAGAAACTAGCCTAAATTCACCCTCACAGATTAAGTCGAGCCTTTAGTTGACAATTTCTGACTTTTTCGTGTTGAGTCGCAACTGTCTAGCCTTTTTTGCGACCTAAGTCACTGTTGTAATCTCACAGATCACATAAGGTTACCAATAATGCATACTAAAACATACATATAAAGCAGAGACAGGAGATAAGAACAAATAGGTGAATTAACAGATTATATTACATGAATGAGTCCATACAACACAAATAACTAAACTGAATTCTCACCACGTAAGGACCATGCCACATGGGATTAAATTTTCCTGTCCCCAAGGGTTCTTTAGCTTGATCTCACAAAAGGACCAAGTCACCTTCACTAAACTTCCTTAGATGGACAGACTTATCATATTGGACCTTAACGTGATGCTTGTTAACCTCTAGAGCCACTAAGGCATCTTGGCGCTTCTCGTCAAGCTACTCTAAGTGGACCAAACGCTCTTCCAATGTGGAAGTGTCTGGTAAAAGCTCCATATCTAGCTTCAGAGAAGGGATTTCGCATTCAATCGGTAATACTAACTCCACCCCATGCACAAGCTGATAGGGAGAAAAACTAGTGGCAGTCTTGACTGCGGTTCTATAGGCCCACAAAGCAGGATACAACATGATATGCCAATTATTCTTGATTTGTGTAATGGTTCATTGGAGAATAGACTTAAGTGACTTATTCACTGCTTCAACCTGTCCATTCACTTGAGGGTAATAAGAAGAGGAATGTTCTTGCTTATACCCTAAGTTGGAAGCCAACTCTTCCATCATTTTATTCTGAAAGTGCCTACCATGGTTAGTGACAAGCTCTTTCGGAATGCTGAACTGGGTGATAATCTGGTTGAAAAGGAAATGCACGACTGTCTCACCCTCGGATTTAACTGTGGGCATAGCCTCTACCCATTTCATGAAGTAATCGACAGCCATAATAATATGATGATGCCCCCCAACCGAAGCTGGGTTGCAATCCATAAAATCAAGCCCCCACTTGGTGAAGGGACCAGCGGTGATAATAGGATGCAACGAGGCTAGATGCGAGCGCATATTACATGCAAACACCTGGCAAGGGTGGCACTTCTTGACTGCATTAACGCAATATTTGAAGATAGACGGCCAAAAATAACCCGCTCTCAAGATTTTTGGGGTTGTAGAAAGCCCATATAAATGACCATCACATGCCCCTCCATGGAAATCATTAAGCACAACCTCAGCCTCATCATGGGTTAAACAACGACGTAAAATGGAATCTAACTCACGGCGGTACAAGGTGTCGTCCACTATGAGGTAGTTCTTCGCTATGTGACATAATCGTCGCCTCTCATCCTATTAGAGGTGAGTAGGGACCTTCAATGTTTGCAAATACACGATAATATCCCTATACCAAGGGTCCATAGTTGAGATGAGGAATATATGCTCATCAACAAAAGAATCCTCATAAACCTCCGCTTCCTCCAAGTTTGGAAAATCTGATATGAGCTCCGCAAAGATTAACGATTTCTTCGATTTCACTGAAACGAATTCGAGATCAAACTCTTGCAAAATCACAATCCATTTATTATATTCCCCCCCAATCATCCTTCTAGTGAGGATGAACTAAAATGGATTGATATGATCTATGACCAAAGTTTGGCGAAGGAGAATGTAATGTCTCAAATGCTGAACCACATGAACGGTGGCTAAGGATAGCTTCTCCAAATGGGAATAGCAAAGTTCTGCATCAATAAGGTTTCGTCTCAAATAATATATGACATTCTCATGGAGATCCTCATCCTCCTAAACCAAAACCATACCAACCGTCTCATGAGACGCAGCCACATAAATCAAGAAGTCACAGCTATAATCTGGTGGACTAAGCATGGGGGTCGTTGCTAAGGCTCACTTAAGAGCATCAAAAGACTCCTGGGATTTCTCATCCCAGTAAAAAGGTGTGTCCTTCTTCAACATACGCATAAATCCTTTAGTCAAGTTGGCAAAATTAACCATGAACCTTCGCAAGAAGTTCGCCATACCTTGCAAACATTAAAGGTGTCAAATACTATGCAGGGGAGACAATTGAAGTATTGCCTCAACCTTTAAGGGATCAACTCTAATACCCTCCTTGGATATGATGAATACTAGTAAACGACCAACTGTCACACAAAATATGCACTTATGAGGATTTAAACAAACTTGATAATGACGGCATCTTTCGAACACTAATCTCAAATGATAAGGATGACACACTCTCAAACAAGAGTGAGCAGCAAGATCATCCAAATATACTTCGATAATAGTTTTAAGATCATGAAAGATTAAGGTCATGGCCTGCTGAAATGTAGCTCCAGCGTTTTTAAGGCCGAAGGGCATCTTTCGATATGAAAAAGTACCCCAAGGACAAATAAATGTGGTCTTGTGTTGATCCTCGTGCTTAATTTGTGTATGATTATATCCAGAAAATCCATCCATAAAAGAAAATACCTCACTTCCCTCACACTCATCCAAAATTTGGTCAGTAAATGGTGTGGGGAAATTATTCTTAGGACAGGCTCGATTTAAGTCACAGAAATCAGTGCATATTCGGATCGCTCCCTACTTCTTATCCACCGAAATGGGAGTTTAAAACCCACTCCGTCAAGGGAACATGATATATAAAACTAGCTTTAAGTAGTTTCTCTATCTCAGCTTTAATGGCGGGTGCTTTTCTAGGATTCATGGCACGCAAACGTTGTCGAACTGGTTTTGCATCTGGATAGGTCTTGATTTCATGTTCGACAATACAAAGGTCTATACCTGGTGTTTCTTCATATGACCAAGCGAAAATGTCACAAAAATCCTTAAACAACTCAGTATACTCTTTAATCTCTTTGGGGGAACAACCTGCCTCAATGTAGACATTCTCAATCTTACCAAGATCGTGAGAAATATTGATAGGAATCGTTGGTGACAAGTTAGCCATGTTCCCATTAGCCATTTGACCAGGAGAGATTAATGGGACCATGGGGCTACCAATTTTATCGCTAAGAATCTCCCTAAAGTCATTACACTCCAAACGATCAAGCTTAGGAAGGAAATACGATCGATGGTGCAACTCTTCCCAAGGTTGCTCAATCCCAGACATGGCCTCAAGAATAGCTTCATTTGACAGAAAAACATCATCAAGGCAGTCATGAGAGTGAGATGACTCTACGACCCATGCAGGCAGCACAGAAGGGTCATCCTCCTCCGTCCATGAAGAGGAAGGACCAGGCTCTGCAAAATGATCAAGATTTTCCTGATACGCCACCATTGTTGCAGGCAACAGCACATTCGTCTCGATAGGCGTACTTGAAGTACTCGGTGAAGGAAGAATCCAAGGATCTTCCATATGAGTAGTGCAAAAAGATACCAAATTCGATGAGGATGAAGCCCCACCAAGACTAGACCCAATCATAAGAATGGGCATAGGACAACTAAAGGTTCCCATAAGAGAAGGATACATACCCACACCCACATTCTCAGTTGTTAGTTGAGAATGATCGATAATCAGGATAGAGGCTCCCGATGATGCATTGACACTTAGATTATGGAATTACTTTTGATCAATAGTAACAATCTTCCCATTAAACAGAAATCATACCACTCAAAATAGGGAATAAGCTACGGCTTGCATATTGTACATCCACTTCCTACCCAGTAAAAGATTGTAGTCAAGGGGCGCATCAACCACCTTGACCTCGATCGCGATGGTCTTCCCTCACAATTGGACCTCTAGAGAAGGAAGTATACCGTGTGGCAGAAATGATCTACCATCGAAATCCGTCAACATGTTGGCATACCGAGACAACATGGGAGAACCTAAGCCCTTCCAACAAGAAAAAGACATCATGGAAGCAACAGCGCCTTCATCAATGATAGTATGCATGATGGTGTTGTTGAGACACTCTACATGAATCAAAAGAGACACGTAGTAAGGCAAGCAAGGCTAAACTCCCATGGTTTCAAATTTGATAATGGAAGAAGAGCTATCATCACTAACCCCAAGAGCAGACAACAAGGCTTTCCTCTACGGAGGACAATTCTGAAGCACTTCTAACGCAAACATCGTACAAGGAGTCTTGACCAAATCCTCAATAACTGAATAGTTTTGGGCAGCTCGGGCATTAGGATTGTGCCCCAAACACTTTAAGACTTCCTTAGGATGCGAGGTGGAGCTTCAGGTTTATCCGTAGTCTTTTCAATTCGCAAAGGTCTCTCGGGTGGGGAAGGTTCTTTCCCAATTTCTGGTTGTGACGAACCATAATCTTTTGCACGTGTCACAACTTTAGCAGCTCTCACCATGTTGATGTAACCATGACCACTAGTGTCCTCTGGCGGGTTTTGAGTTCCACCAAATGCACAACCAGGACCACTGGTCCTCGAGTTCATATTTTGATTATTGGGTAAAGGATTAGTAAACACAGCTAGGCCCTGTGCTATGAACTTCGAGGCATCCTCCATATGAGGGCACAAGTGAGTGAGGTGATCATCCTTACACAACTTACAAGGAAACTTCACCTTACGTTTAGTCTGCTTGTCCCCCCAAGCATTATTCATGTTCTTGTCATTATTATTAGCATTTTCTTTTTTATTCCCACCCTTACGATTATTTTTCCTTTTTTCTTATTCCTTCTAGGCTATTGGTTTCATTTTGGGTTCGATGTTTGCATGAAGAGTACACTCGTCGATTGGGTAGGTTGAGACGAATTCGTAGCTTGTCCTGACACAGGCTAATTAATTGATAACTAGCTCACTTGTTTCATAACTAAGTCCGCAGGTATGGTACTTGTGGAGCCAACAATACCATCGGCATGTGGCCCAGGTTTGATCTTGGTGTTGAAATTGGATCTCGGAGCATTTGGGATAATCTCATACAAAAGTCGAGATTGAGCATAGATCAAATCCAACTCTTGAGCCCTAAAGATAGCTTGGTCCTCATTTTGAACTCCAGATGTAGAAACCTCCTTCGCGATGTAAGGTAACAATGACTTGAGAAACCATTCTAGAACAAACTCTGGTGGTATAAAGGATTTAATTAATCATTTTCGTCTACGCCACTCTTGAATATGATCCAAAATGTGCATGGCTTTGTCTTGCTGGAAGGTCAAAAAGAGTTCAGTATCGACGTCATAACGTACAGGTAGCTGGAAATGATTAAGGAAAGTCATGGCAAGGTTATCAAATGTAGCATAAGCCCTCCCCAGTAACTCTATATACCATTTCGTCGTAGGACCCATGAGGGTGCGTTGAAATAGCCTCAAACAAATGGAATCATCGTGTAAGGAATTGGAAGAGCACCAAGGTGGAAAATGGTGACATGCTTACCAGGATCTTCAACAGCCTTACCTTTGAACTTGGGAATGTTTGAAGGAATCTTTGTAGGGACTGCTGGCCATTCCAGATTATGAGACACGGGATCGTTCATCAATCTTGACAAATTAGGTAAGTTTAATGTCACAAGGAAAGGGAGCCTAGGTTGAACCGGTCGATGCCACTCTCCCTGGTAGTGTTGATTCATGTAAGGTTGATTGCTATAAATACCATGGCCTTGGCCATAATAATCTCCTCCCATCTGACCCATGAAGGGCTACATGGAAGCATTGTGATGTGGAGTACCTTGATTATGAGGTGCTACAAAGCCATAATTAGAAGAGTAAGTGAGTTGTTGATCCTCGTACACATACGGTTGATAGTTTTGTCCATACTACGGTCCATAAGAGTGTCCATGGGAAGCTCCATAAGGTGTTTCATCGGATGTTCCATGAGATCGTCCATAATTAGGTATATGGGGAGCTCCATGAGCTGGAACATGAGGCGATCTAGAAATAAGTACATGACCTACTGACACAACAGGAGGCACTTGGCTCTGTGATACTACCGTGTTAGCAGTCACAGAACGAACATGGCTAGTAGCAATATTCCAGCCCAAAGGCCCACGTGAGTTTGGGGGAGGATGGGTCATTAAAAAAGCATTCGAAGGAATGGGGTTTGAAGATGATGGAACATGTGAAGGAATGTAAGTGGTGTTCCCAATGTTCACACGTCTCGGTTCTAGTATCCAAATAGGGTTACTAACACTAGGCCTAAGATGAGCATGTGAAGATGCCTCCACCACAGGGATGGAAGGTACAATGTGACTAGTGCCCCAAAACCTCTCCGCATGAAAAGGAATGGAAGTGCCCCAATGTGTAGTGCCATGGTCAACTTCCAACTTAGCATGATATGCCAGATTGGACTCGGGGATATCAGGCATGCCATATCTAACATTACTAGTGCTTGTGGGTTCATAGTGAGTCTCGTCGCCTAGAAGCCAATACCAACGACCTGTGAATGAGGGATCATAAGCAAACCATGAAGGATGCTCATGTGGTGGATCATATGTGCTAGTAGGATCATCCTCCCCAACCTCGTGAGGTGGAGAGGAAATCTCTATAATCTCATCCTCATGATCTCCCATGGTGTGTGAATCAAAGTGAGAAGTAGTCCACTTGGACTGTCTAGTTCCCTCTCCCAAATGAGGAGGAGATGTGGAAGGCAAAAGTCTTGCTAAACGACGAGAACGATGAGGTGTTGCGCCCGAATCCACAATGACTCAATAAAAATAAAAGACTCAATCTAATTACGTAACCTTAGGCAAACTTGCGTGCATAGAGAATACACCTAAAAAATGTAAAGCCAAATCACAAGCAAACCAAGGGTAGGATATGTGAGATCCCGAATGAAGCAGGTATGTCTCACCTAGGAGAGGCTTGAGACTCCCATACACAATAAGTAGAGGTTTGTAACCAATTATAGTGGCCCTCAAATTCAACATATAGCGATTGTGTTGTCCGACCCCTACCTTGCCAAGACACCTGTAGAATAACCTCTACAAATACCCCCTCGATAACCTAGGTAAGGAAACTAAGGTCACCTCAATATAACCAATGCTCAGGCAGACAATCATAGGTGGGATTGACCGTATGGGCAGGGTAACAAAGCCTGAAGCCTGAAAGCACAACTGGTACCCCATAGGTGCACCAGCCAATACCTCAAAGCCCCCCCAGATACGAATACAATACTAGAAATATCTCCGATGCTAATCAATCACAATCAAGGGTCATCCCAATCATAATTGCTCCCACTGCCTCATGTTTAACTCCCTTGTAAGAGGAGGATCCTGAGAAACACTAATCATACCAAGGGTTTCACAATCTCACCTGGACAGACACCTAATTGTTTTGTTAGGGGTCTTGGAGAATTAACTTACATTGAACTATTCCAAGACCCTAAAACCTAATCTTGTTGATGTACCCTAGAAAAGAAAAGAGTGTAATTGATTTTATTATGCATTGATTTTAATTGGCTTTATTACTCAAAGGGTAAATGGATGTGCAACTAATGAAGTTATGACGCAACAAGAAGTAAAATGCACACCTAACAATTAATGCAAATGCACTGTGTCAAATGAAAAATAGGGTATGCTACTATGTGAAGTGCAAAATTTTTCCTTCAAATGTATATGCAATCATTCCTATATGAAATTCTGACTATAATTCACCAAGGAAACCTAATGCAAGTACCATGCTGATGTAAAATGCAAACAATGCATAACTATGCAAAAAGCAAAATGTTTTTGTATTTTTGAATTAAATGAGATCTAAAAGCAAAAAGATGACTCTACAACCCTCAGACTCTACAACCACTCACAAACAACATCCATGCAAAGCACCAAGTTAAAAGAGACCTAACGCATTAATCTCAAAACAAAAAGTAGAAAATGAATGACAAGAACATTTTCAAAAATCAAACTAAAAGAAGTCTATGGTCAGAAACACGGGTGTATACAGACTCTAGAAGCATCCAAGAAGACTCAGCAACCATCTAAACTCACCCAACAACCCTTAATCCTCCCAATAAAGCAAAAAATCAAGGCATACGTGACTGTTCTCAGTAAACCTGCGTACATACGGGACTTTTCTAGGAAAACCCGCCTGTATAGTGACTATGAAAGCTGAACCCACGTACAGGAAGAAAAAGAGAGAAAACTAAGGTAAACAAACAAGTTGAGACAAAATTTAATCCTACATGACACTACTAAGAAAACATGCCCCTAGACTCGACACAGAAACAGAGAAATCAAAGCAATTCAAGCACATTGAATGTCGAAAACCCCCAAAGAAAAACAACTAGGAACCTCCCCAATATGGTTGTCAATTATGTTATGGAGAGAAGCTTCCTATGGCTCGGGGTGTACCACAATAGATAGAGAAACCACAGAAATCAATCCCTTCCCAATATGCAAGAGAAATAAAACATCTAACACTAAAGGATCTCGAATCATACCTTACTCCAGACGGTTGAAGTAGATCCTTGTTGAGCTTTTTCCAATCCCACTTGTGTTAGCAATTTGCTCTCAACAATAGCAAACAAGACAAGCATGCTATATAATATGGTGTTAGATCTACTCTAGCATATATAATCAACAATGTATAAGCAATTAAACACATCCATGGATTCAATATTCATTTAAATGCACATTATTGGACAGGAAAAGATATTTCTATTAATCAAATCAAAGATTACACAAGTGACAACATCTGTCAACACGTCTACGAACTAGAGAAACTGAGTCCTCCACCTGGGCCTCCACCACCTCAATCCTCCATCTCTCGATAGGAAGCTCACAAGCAAAGGCAAGCTTGGGAAGAACACAAAGTTCTCCAAAGGGACAAAGGGATGCAAACTCAAGTATAAACAAGCTACAGCAACAATGAACTATAGTTTTCTTGCTCTTCAATTCCTCTCCTTCAATGTATCCGAGGGGTTCCTTATATAGTACTCCAAAGGGGTAATGGAGGGTCAAATCCGAGTGATCTCGAGGCATATGGAAGGCCAAGAGACAAGTGGTTCAGACACACATAAAGGAAAACTCCAAAAAATATTTGGACTTATGCACACATCCCGATGTACGCGGGTTTGAGGTCGATATCCGCGTATATACGCGAGAAAGGGATTAAAAGTCACGTACATCAAATAACAGGTGTTTTTAGGGATGATCTTGGAAACATCAAAGGTACAATATTGGTCCATGGGGTACAAAGAGTCTACTGGAAGACAGGGAAGGCCATAAATGTGTGATCAACCATGTGTGGTAAAATCAGCTTTAACAGATGCTTTTAGTCTCATTTTTGTTCTATTTATAATATTTTCTTGTTGTAGTGGTCTTTATGATATTTTTTTTTAGCTTGGGTAGTGAAGAAAAAAACCTTGTGTTTTAGTATTTGCTACTTCTTTAGTCCTGTTAGAGATTTATTTGACTACATTGTTTACTGTTTCAGTGAGTACTTATTGACAAATTGATTTTTTCTTAATAATATTTCTATGCTTTGAAAATCAAATGCTTAGTCATAGCCTTTTTACGTTGAAGTGGTGTTTTCAAGAAAATTTTGAACTTAGTATTAGAGAATTTTCATTTTTGTTAACAATTTATTTTCTTAGTTATATGATGTCCACACCACATGTGCATACATCCCACACTCTAAAAGTAACTAATGCTTGGTCGATGACCCTAAGCGCAACCTCTTAAAAATAACCTTAACTCAACAAATCTTAACCTCAATTGAGGACTAGAAAGAACATTGTAGTTAGGTTAGGACATTGGGGATACACATCCAAATAATTCCCCTTTGTTGCTCACATTTGAGACATAGAGGTTGTCCTTTTAGGGTACTAAAATCCTCTAGTAATTGAGACATGACTTGAGGACAACTTGTGAGGTGATCCTCTCTTAGGAGGGAAAACAACTAGATTAGAACCGGATGGTTGCGCGGTTCACCATCCCACCTCAATACTGAAAATCATTTTGATCATTGTCTTTAGATTAAAGCTGTGGAATACTCATCTTGACGTGACCCAAATGAGGTAGTTGAGAGACCATTTTCTTAGGTATCTTACCTAGAGGCCATACCATTTGATAGGGGAGACGTAGGACATATGGATTTGGTTGTGGCCCCAGCTCTATAATTGTCCTTTTGATCTTCTCTTGCTAGGTCTGGATAGGATTGATTCCCCTATATGATCTAGGTTTTGGAAGACTCGACTTGGTTTCTTCCTTCTTTTTGTTTGATAACAGAGTGATGACCCCATAGAGGAAAATATTAGAGGAAAGGATGACCAACGATCTAATTCACCATGGTCCAAACTGCCTCCCTATGTCGACCATGTGCCGACCAAACTTTTGTCGGACATTCCAAAGTTCAAAGGAAAAATTGTGGAATACCCCCAAAACCATATCATGTCATTTCATCAATAGTGCTCATCAAATAGTATTACAGTTGATTCTATCAAACTCCGCCTCTTTCATAAGACTCTTACAAGTATTGTCGCCAAGTGGTATATCAAGCAACCTCACGAGACCCACCCCAATTTCGTGTCCTTAACTTCTAGTTTCTTGCAGCTCTTCAAGATTCCTATCCGCTGCGATGCTAGAGTAGAAATTCTCTTCTCATGTCGATAGAATAGACAATGTCTATTCTATCCCTACCATATCCATGAGTGGTGTAGACATCAAATTTTGTTCAAAATCAAACTCGATGACAACGTCTTTTTGGATTGGTTTCTAAAGTCCCTACCACCTACCATTGACAAGGACGTGGCCTCTGAGTGACCTCAAATAGAGGAATAGGTTATCCTAAAATCTTAGGAGTTTGACTTGATATACACATAGTCTGGGTATTTATATACTATCATCCCCCATGCTCCTCATGGAGACCCCTATTGTAAAGATCTATTGGAGGCATCTCATGCTGCAAATGGTGTCATTGGTATTTTCGCATCCCAACCCAATCCCTATGTACCTTACCCTCCCTAGTAAGTGGTTATGCGTATAGATCCATTGCCAACAAAGTGAGTCCTCATCAAGGCCCATCTGCCTCTCTAAGCTCTAACCCAGTTTTATCGTGTGCCTCATTAAATTAGGAACGAGTTCCTCTTAATCATATCCTGCCTCATCCCCTTGTGTGGTAGTTCTTCTAATTATTTTGTGGAATCTCCAGCCATGAAATCATATTACCCTTTTCCTATCCCAGTTCCAACTGCTCCAGTGCAGCCACACCACACTACTCCTCCTTTCCCACAAGGGTAAGTATACTCCCAACAAAACATGCCTTCCCAAGCTACATATAATACTCAACAAGCACAACCCAAGAAAAAAAATCAAGGAAAGAATAAATGGAATAACCCCAATAATAGGGAGGTGGTAACCAACCTGCAAATCCACCTAAAAACACTAGTGTGAATCTTGCAGACTAAGACCCCAACGAGCTCCTTAACAACCCAAGGACACTTAACTATGGACCAACCATCCGTGCTCTTTCTACAGTGTGTATGGGAATTATACCCATCACCAATACTAATTGGCTAAGGCACGCCAACTGTGGAATGAGGAAAACCAATGTCAAGTGATAGCTACCCCATAGGGGTAAGCCAACCCACCCAATTGCAACTTGCAGTATTTCAAAACTCCTTCCCTCCACAAGTAGTAATGGGGAAACTTGTGATGCCTTTTCCAACCAAATTAGCTTCATCGAGTCAACCACCTAAATCTAGGGTTCAATACCTTCTCATGTTGTCCTCTTATGCGAACCTCCAAATCCGACTTAACCATTATGGCCCAGCAACCAAAATTCTGAATACTGATAAAGGGAAAGACACCACTCTTATGGATGATACCTTGCAGCTTCCTAGACCTCCTACTAATGGGATTCCAAAAGTCCCTAAGTTTCCTTTGCACCACATTATGAATAATGCCAATGCTTAGGACGCTCCCAATTATGACAATGTATACAGCTTCGCGTAGTCCCCTACTACCATGTCAACCTTGGAAGTCCCTAAATATTGCCCTGCGTAATGCAAATCCTTACTCTTTTCATTAGGTGCAATTGATCCCTCTGACTCTTGTTTGATGAAAATTTATTTGGATCAACCAAAGCCACAGATTCCCTCCTTATTAGCCTTCCAAATATTAGTTATCCTTCCAAATCTCAGTTACCATTCACAACTTGGTCATTCATTGGTGCATTGTTAATGAGGGTGCTTCCACCTACATCATGCCAGCTCAGGTTTGGAAGAAGCTTGAATCGCTTCAACTTGTGCCATCCACCCAACAATTGCATGCTTATGATGGTCGCCCTGCCCAACCACATGGACTTCTTCGAAATTCCCTATTGAGTAGGTAGAAAGACAATCTTAATTAACATTTAGGTAGTTAACGCCCAGTTAGACTACAACCTCCTCCTTGGGAATAGTTATATGTACGTGATGAAAGTAATTGTGTCATCTTTCTTCCAACTTATGATGTTCCCTCATGACAGGAAGATCATCAAGTTGGATCAATTGGAATAGTGTGATCCCAAGGGGATAACTTGTCTGGAAAATGTCTTACCTATGCTTGAAAATAGTATTGATAGCGCATCCATCTTAACTTTTATGTTTGTTGGACCTGGTATTTTTTTAGATGCCCCCGTGGTTTGCACTTTTCAAGCTCTGCCTCCAACACCTCCAAAAGAAAAAATTTCAAAGCTATGCACTATCTCTTCTTGAAAATAATCGGCCCAACCCTGACCACAACACCCTCCCACTCCCAACCATTTTCCTACGAACCAATGGGGCACCACACCTATAAAACAAATCCCCTTTTTGTTTCCACTAGATGGAATCATGAGTACGTTATTCATGGCTACTCTTAATCTCTCGGGTTTGAGTTAGGGCTCCTTATTTGGTACCTTACAACCCCTAATCCACCCCCACTCCATAGGTTGTTTAAACACCTATACAACCCATTGGTACTATGGACTTCCCACCTCCCATGACCCCCAAGGAACCACCTAGTACCCCGCCAACTCCCCTAAGAAGAATGCTATGTGAAACACTACGAGTGCATCGTAGCCAACAAACCAAACGAAAGTTGTGAACCCTCCCTATACTGGCATTGCCCGCGCACCACCGCCTTGCACATTGTGCAACATTTTGGGCCACGCTACCCAAAATTCTCCAGGGTTTCCTATCTTGCACACTCATCTACAAACATTAGAAGATGGCCCCAATGAGAACATTGCAATGTTTCATCTACTTGACATGCCAAATATGACAACAAAACATTGCAAACTAATCACCCTTGTGCAGTATGTGGCCTTCATGGCCATTACTGGCACCACTGCACGGATCTACCTGAGTATCGATCTATGTTAGATGAATTGTGATGAATCTCCATCGATTCCTAGGTCACCACCATTGAAGAAGTACACCCCACAACGAATTCTTCAAGCATGACAAACACCACTTGTTTTATCTTGCCATCCTCTGAACCTTCTGAAGTACCTCGTGATACCATTACAGCCCTATCAAATCCCCATGACTTGATAACTCAATTAATTTGGACCGACAAATAAATCCTGGAAACCCTCACAAAACCTTATTTTCCTTGGGATGGCATGCACCACTGCACATATTTCATTCTCGAAGACCCTGTCCTACCATCCTCATCCTTAGATCAATTCTCTGTCAAATTGAATGACTTCATCCCTCAAGAGAAAGTCAATTTGGTTCAAAAACCCTATTCCAACACCTAATGCTTTTGAGGGGAATATTTCCAGCATCTCTCCCATTATTCAAGTGGATATTTCAATCAAACCTAGTGTCAAAAAATATCACGTTAGGTGTTGATTGCACCCTTGAAGAGATTGGTGCATATAAAGCACTCTTCCATGAATTTTGAGATGTATTTGCATGGCAATACATCAAAATGTTTGGCATAGATCCTACCATTGTCGAACATCACATTGACACATGGTTGGATCCAGTGCTAGTACGAAAAGAACAAAGACCCTAAGGATGAAATTGAAAAGTTGAGCAAGGTAGGATTCATTTATCCGATTACTTACACTACTTGGGTATCTAACCTAGTCCCTGTTGAAGAATATTCTAAATGTATTTTATTGGTCCCCGATGTTCCTATCAAGAGAATCATTTGTATTTATTTATACCCCGATGTTCCTACTGGGAAACTTACTAAGATTCATGAGGAAGTCCCCTCTGTTGTAAGTTGGGTCATTAGTACCCTCCAGAATATATTATTATATTAAGTTAGCCCAGTTATGTCTACTCAAGCCTACATAATTGAGTTAAGTTTACTCGAGCCTACATAATTGGGTTAAATGTCAAGTGATCGAAAGAATATAAATAGAGTGAAGCGCCTCTCATTTGAGACACACACACTCACTTGTGTAGCGCATAAGAGAGAGAGAGAGAGAAAGAGCTGTAGCTAGAGAAGGAGGGGGATCAGTTTTGGGTTTTACCTTTTATCTTTTGGGGCATCTATATTAAGGAATCTTTTGCTAGGTTTTTCCCATTAGGGTTTTCCCAGGATAAATATGTGTTGTTCTTGTGATACTGTTTCTTTCAGTGATCCTATCTATATGCTTTTATGAAATTGAAATTAAATATTGATAATATAGCTTAGCATATGGAATTCTAACATGGTATCAGAGCTAACCTGAATAGGACAACTTTCACAAGAGAAAAGACCCTGTCTCTCTCCTTGACCAGAAATTAGGGTTTCAGGAAAATTTTGAATTTTGGAAAACTGATTACATGGAAAGTTGTGCCCTCTCAAAGCACATATTATGAGCTAGGGATCGAAGTTTTTGGAGAAGTAGATCTCCCAAAAACTCAAACCCTAGTTTGACAGCTACACCAAAAAACTACAAAGAGTTGCAGCACTGAATCTCGTAAGTTAGATTTGAAAGGTGAAGACTTGAGATCTACAGAAACCAAGCACACCAGTCAACTCGCCTCAGTCAAGCGCATCTCCTGGTAAGGTCAGTTTCTCATTCCACATAATTTCAATTTTTTTGTGAATTTTTGACAAGATGGCCCCAAGCACTAAGCTTGAGGACAAACTGGAAGGCATAGAGAATTTTTGAGCATGGAAAAACATTATTGGCCTCACTCTCCAAGAGAATGATCTTGATAAGTATATCAAAGATGAAGTTGCAGAACCTGAAGAAGCTGAATCTAAGGAGAAGCACAAGAAGGATATGATTAGGGCACAAAGGATTATTGCCAACTCTATCAAGGATCACTTGATCCCTCTAGTGTCATCCAAGAATACTTCCAAAGAAAAGTATGATGCCCTATCAATAATGTATGAAGGAAGAAACATCAACATAAATATGAATCTAAGAGCTCAACTAAAAAGCACCAAGATGAGTCATGGAGAGTCCATCCAGGACTACTTCACAAGGGTCTCCGAGTTCAAGGAACAACTAGAAGCCATTGGAGACAAAATTAATGAAAATGAGTTGGTTATGAATGCCCTCAATGGTCTCACTAGACCCTGGGAGTCATTCATCTAGATGATGTGTGTCAGGAAGGAAATATTGAAGTTTGATGTTGTATGGGAATATTGTATTCAAGAGGAGACTAGAGTGGAAAACAAAGAAGCTCTATTGAAGGAAGATGATCAATCGCTAGCCACTCATACCAAAAGATGAAGAATTCAACCTAACTCCAAGAAGAGAAACCACAAGGAGTCTCAACCTCCCAGAAGAATCCAAAGAACAATAGAAAGTCCTCCAAGTAAGGACTACTCTGGCTTTCAATGTTTTCATTGTGATAAGATAGGACACATTGCCAAAAATTGTCCTATGAAGAGACAAGAATATAATAATAGGATCAACAACAACAAAAGACATCATGCTCCTCTAGCTAAAGATGAGGATGAAGAAGAAGAAGAGGAAGGACCTCCAAGAAAGCAAGCAAGAGACGAGGATGCAGAAGAGTATGTACTATTCTCTACACTCTCTGGATCTATAGCACCTGGAGAGGACACTTGGCTTACTGATAGTGGTGCTTTAAAGCACATGACGGGACAAAAGAAAAACCTGTCAAGACTTGGAGAAAATAACTCTCCTCAGAAAGTATCTCTTGGAGATGACTATCAATCTCCGATCAAAGGAATTGTGGAAGCAAGTTACAAGCTTGATTCAGGCCCAATCCCCTGAATATGAAAGAAGTATTATATGTACCTGGTCTAAAGAAGAATATACTTTCTATCTCAGCTTTAGATAAGAAAGGATTCATGGTTGCATTCATAGATGGACAAGCACTCATGTGGCCCAAAGGAAAGAAAATTGAAGATGCAGTTGTTATTGGTGAAGAAGAAGGAGGCCTGTATAAACTCAAGGGACATTCAGAAACAACCCTTGTTCATGAGTCCACTGCCCCTAGTGAACTATAGCATAGAAGGCTTGCCCACATTAATTACAAGGCACTACCTCATGTGAACAAAGTAGTGATGAGACTACAAGATTTGAAGATCAAACATGAAGGCATTTTCAAGGGATGTGCGAAAGGGAAGAGCATCAAGAATCCATTTCCAAAGAGTGAAACAAAAACAAAAGGTACATTGGAATTGATTCATTCAAATGTGTGTGGTCCAATGTCTTCCACATCTTTAAGTGGCTTTGAATATTATATTACAGTTATTAATGACTATTCAAGAAAGACTTGGATATACTTCTTGAAAGCAAAGAGTGAAGTGTTTGATAAATTCAAGGAATTCAAAGCCTTAAGGGAATCTTTCAGACAAGAGAATCAAGACACTCCGATCAGACAATGGTGGAGAGTATACTTCAAAACAGTTTGAAGCCTTTTGTAAAGATGTCAAAATCAAGAGGGAACTAACCACTCCCTACAATCCTCAACATAATGGTGTTGCGGAAAGAAAGAACAGAACCATCATGGAGACAGTGAAGACAATGATATGTGATCAAGATCTTCCAATGCATCTATGGGAAGAAGCAGCAAGAATTGTTGTCTACGTACATAATAGAATATATCACAGTGCTCTTGGATTCAAGACTCCATAAGAGATGTTCATGGGAAAGAATCCTGAGGTAAGTCACCTCAAAATATTTGGTTGTCCAGTATATATTCATATACCGAAAGAGAAAAGAACCAAATTTGACCCTTCCAGAAAGAAGGGATATTTGTTGGATACTGTGAAGTATCCAAGGCATTCAGAAATTACACTCCTGGATTCCATCACATGGAAATCATTAGAGATGTAACATTCGATGAAGAAGCGGCTCACAAGAGATCCAAAAAATTCCATAATGAAGAGGTGTATGAGGAAGATGCACCACCCAGAAATGTAGAGACTACATTCCTCCGTGAAGATGAAGCTCCTGAAGAACATGATATGACAGAACCACAAGAACCTCCTACAATGGAGATATCACGAAAGAGAAAGCCTACTTGGGCAAGAGAAATTATACAAGAAGCAGAAAGATATGGAGCTCCTGAAGGCTCCACAAGGGTAAGTAAGAAGCATAAGACATTTTCCAACTATGTAGCTTTGATGTGTGATCTTGTAGATCAAGAACCTGCAAACTACAAAGAAGTTGTACAAAAGAAAGAATGGGTAGAAGCAATGACTAAAGATATCAGTCAATAATGAAGAACGATGTGTAGGATATAGTTCCCAAACCAGAAGGCAAGAGTGTAGTATCCTCCAAATGGATCTACAAGATAAAAATACAACTAATGGAATTATAGAGAAGTACAAGGCTATATTTGTGGCTAGAGGTTTCTCTCAGAAAGAGGGAATTGATTATGAAGAAACATTTGCACCAGTAGCAAGGTATACTTCGATTAGAGCCATCATGGCACTTGCATCCATGATGAAGTGGGACTTACACTAGATGGATGTGAAAACAACCTTCCTAAATGATGTGATTGAAGTAGAAGTATACATAGAACAACCACAAGGATTTGAGGTTGAAGACAGACAAACTCACGTATGAAAGTTGAAGAAGGCATTGTATGGCCTGAAGTAAGCTCCCAAAGCTTAGTATGGAAGGATAGATAGTTTCCTGATGAGCATGGGATTTGCCAAGAGTAAATCCAATCCTAACCTTTACTTCAAGGTTATAGAAGATGAACCTATCATACTATTACTGTATGTGGATGATATATTTCTAGCAGGGAATGAGAAACAGATTGTAGAATGTAAGAAGAAGCTCACTAAACAATTTGAGATGAAAGACCTTGGTCTAATGCATTATTTCCTAGGTCTGGAAGTATGGAAGAAATTAGAAGGAATATTTCTCAATCAAGGAAAGTATGCAGTGGAAGTTTTGAAAAGATTTGATATGTTGGAATGTAAAGCCATGGCCACACCCATGGATTCCAACCTGAAGTTGTTAGCTGATGACTCATCAAAGTTAGTGCATGTGACTCAATACAGACTGATTATTGGGTCGTTAATGTATTTAACCAATACCAGACCAGACATTTGTTTTGCTATGAACACCTTGAGTCGGTATTTAGTTCAACCTAGATGAGTTCACCTAATATCTGCAAAACATGTGATGAGATATCTCAAAGGGACTATAGACTTTGGTCTATACTATTATGGAAACCATGATTGTATATTGTATGGCTATACAGATGCAGATTGGGATGGAAGTGTCTCAGACAGGAAAAATCACATCAGGTGGATGCTTTTCTCTAGGTTCTGCTATGATTTCATGGTTTAGCAAGAAACAGTCTAGTATTGCTCTTAGCACAGCCGAAGCAGAATACATACCAGCTTGATCTGCTAGTTGTGAAGCCATATGGCTTCGGAAGCTGATGTCAAGTCTCTTTGACCTAGAGATGGATACTACTAAGATTCTATGTGATAACCAAAGTTGTATAAAGATGCCGAAGAAACCAGTGTTCCATGATAGATCGAAGCACATAAAAATCTGGTATTTCTACATACGAGATATGATACAGAAGGGATCCATAAAGCTCCAGTATGTGAGCACTGATGAGTAAGTTGTTGATGTGTTGATGAAGCCTTTGTCTTAGGTAAAGTTCGAACACTTTCGAGACAAGCTTGGTGTTGTTCAGAAAGACCTTCCTCGAAAGGGGGAGCAGTGATGTTGCAGTGGGATTGTATCATCCCATGACACTTGTCCTAAAGTGATATGGTGACTTCGGTCCTCGAGAATGAATAGGGATTGTATCATCCTTGAACTTTTGTTCAGAACTGATCTGGTGACTTCGGTCCTTGAGAATGTGGTGGGATTGTACCATCCCTAAACTTCAGTTCAGAATGGATCTGGTGACTTCGGTCCTCGAGAATGAATAGGGATTGTATCATCCTTGAAATTTTGTTTAGAATTGATCTGGTGACTTCGGTCCTTGAGAATGTGGTGGGATTGTACCATCCCTAAACTTCAGTTCATAATGGATCTGGTGACTTCGATCCTCGAGAATGTGGTGGGATTGTATCATCCCTGAACTTTGGTTCAGAACGAATCCGGTGACTTCGATACTCGAGAATGTGGTGGGATTGTATCATCCTTGAACTTCAGTTCAGAACGGATCCGGGGACTTCGATACTCAAGAATGTGGTAGGATTGTAGCATCCTTGAAATTTTGTTCAGAACAGATCTGGTGACTTCGGTACTCGAGAATGTGATAGGATTGTATCATCCTTGAAATTTTGTTCAGAATGGATCCGGTGACTTCGGTACTCGAGAATGTGGTAGGATTTTATCATCCTTGAACTTTTGTTCAGAACTGATCCAGTGACTTCGGTACTTGAGAATGTGGTAGGATTGTATCATCCTTGAAATTTTGTTCAGAACACATCTGATGACTTCAGTCCTCGAGAATGTGGTAGGATTGCATCATCCTTGGTCTTTAAGTCTAAAAGTGATCCAAAGACTTTCGTCTTCGTATTGTGGATTGCAGGTTGTTACTAATGATGATGATGCTACTGATCGAAAGATCATAGTATGATGATGATGATATTATTGATCGAAAGATCAGAGTGTGATGATGATGATGTTACTGATCGAAAGATCATAATGTGATGATCATGATGTTGCTTATCGAAAGAGAAAAGTATGATGATGATGATTATTGCTGATCAAAAGATCAGAATGTGATGATGATGATGTTGCTGAGTGAAAGTTCAGAGTATGATGATGATGATGATGATGTTCAAAATTTCAGAGTATGATGATGATGATGCTGATCAAAATTTCAGATGATCATGTTGCTGATCGAAATGATGCTGTCGATCGAGCGGTTAAAGTGTTGTTGCTAGTGAATTTTGAAGATGAAGACTATATGTTGAAGATGATGAAAAGCTTCCAATGATTTATAGATGTATCACCCTGATGATGTTGATGATGCCCTCTCTCTCCTACAGCTGTTGTTGTTGTTGTTGTTGTTGTTGTATAATACCCTTCTCGTTAAGGGGGAGTGTTGAATTATTGTAACTTCAAAGAATATTCTAAATGTATTTTATTGGTCCCCGATGTTCCTATCAGGAGAATCATTTGTATTTCTTTGTACCCCGATGTTCCTATTGGGAGAATTACTAAGAGTCATGAGGAAGTCCCCTCCGTTGTAAGTTGGGTCATTAGTACCCTCCAGAATATATTATTATATTAACTTAGCCCAGTTATGTCTACTCGAGCCTACATAACTGAGTTAAGTTTACTCTAGCCGACATAACTGGGTTAAATGTCAAGTGATCGAAATAATATAAATAGAGTGAGGCGCCTCTCATTTGAGACACACACACTCACTTATGTAGCGCACAAGAAAGAGAGAGAGAAAGATCTGTAGCTGGAGAAGGAGGAGGATCAGTTTTGGGTTTTACCTTTTATCTTTTGGGGCATCTATATTGAGGAAGCTTTTGCTAGGTTTTTCCCGTTAGGGTTTTCCTAGGATAAATCTGTGTTGTTCTTGTGATATTGTTTCTTTCAGTGATCGTGTCTATATGCTTTTATGAAATTGAAATTAAATGTTGATAATCTAGCTTATCATATGGAATTCTAACAGTCCCTGTGAAGAAAAAACAAGGCTCCATTCATGTCTTTACTAATTTTTGTGATTTGAATTTGGCATGTATAAAAGATAAATTCCCCACCCCCTTCATCAACTATATTATCAACACTTGTGTCGGTCATGATATCCTCTCCTTTATGGATGGTTTCTCAATGTACAACTAGATCCATATCTAGAAAGAGGATTAGTATAAGACTGCCTTTACCACCCCATGGGACACTTTCTCTTACCGAGCCATCCATTCAAGATTAGAAATGTTGGCACCACTTTTAAACGCACCATGTCATACGACTTCCTTGAATTGGTCCATGTAATTCGGGTTTACTTGGATGACCTTACTGCACAATCCAAGAAATGCTCACAGCATTTGGTGAACCTTCGCTAATTGTTCCTTCATTTTCGAAAGTATAATATCCGCTTGAACTCACTCAAGTGTGTTTTATGTGTACCTATGGGCCGATTATTGGGATTCATAGTTTCCCAAAAAGGGATCCCTATTGATCCCTTTAAGGTTCAAGCCAGAATTAACCTTCCCCCTCAATGAACTTTGTGCAAACTACAGATATTCCAAGGTAAGACCAATTTCCTACGTTGTTTTGTACCAGACTACATAATGATCATACATAGTTTTTAAGCTTGCTACAAACCAACGTTCCTTTCATTTCGGATGAGTAGGAACACACAATATTTTATGCATTAAAGAAGTCTCTGACTTCTACTCCTTTTATCTCTCCACTATATTTCATAAAGGATTTTATCCTTTACATCTCGACATCTAAATATGTCATTGCCCAAGCTTTGGTACAAGAATATGTTTCTTGTCAAGAGCATGTCCTATACTATGTCAATCAAAACCTATCGAGCCCACTACTTAGATACCCTCATGAGGAGAAGATGTTCCTTTCCATCATCTTCTTAGTTAAAAATGTATGCCATTACATCCTTCTAAATTGAACCAAAGTCGTTGCCGACTCAAACTTGATGTTGTATCTCCTTAACTCACGCCTTATTCAAGGTTGCATTGCAATGTGGATTGTAATTCTTCAGGAGTATAACCTCGAGTTTAAAACCCCCAAAAGCACCAAATATTTAGCTTTGGATCAACTTATCACAAACCTACCACCTTAGGCTAACCCTTCTTCTATGATTAACCAGCTCCCATATGAACATTTATACACCATTTTGGTGAAAGATCCTTGGTATGGAGACATCCTTGTTTACTTGTGGAACTAGAAGTTTGGAACACACCTTATTCATGATGATCATAGTTGCATACATTGCCAAGCATCTCCTATATTGTTGAAGGGTCAACACCATTCTGTGGCAATGTCTCACTCATGGGGAGGCTGAGCAAGTCCTAAATAACTAGCATAGTGGAGATTTGTCATCTTTGAGGGATGTCTATGACCCAAAAATTCATCCACATAGGATACTTTTGGTCCACCCTATTTTTGGATTGCATTAAGGTAGTCAAGCACAGTCGCAATTTCCTACCTTTTTTCCCCTAAGGCGATAACCCCCCCTACATTATTGCATTCGATGGTCACAATCAGACCTTTTTGCAAATGGGCCATTCACTACATGGAATGCAATCCTCCCTAAATGGGCCATTCACTACATGGAATGCAATCTCTCCTCGGTTGTATGGGTACTTTGTTCCCTATCACACACCCTCATTCATATCAGTGGCAGTGTGTAGATGCAACCACCAACAACTAAGCATAATATGATGATGTGACTGGTTGTTTGACCGATGCCCTTCACATGATCATTCGTAACATTTGTGTTTACCTTGATACCCAGTTGGTTGTCGGCCAGTGGAATATTGTTACCGGGTACGCGATCCTTTCCTCTTTAGAAAGTTCTTCTGCACTAAATAATTGGTTAGATTGTTTGAGGCCATTACATTCATTCATGTCCCTAGGGGTTTCAATAGTGTAGCATATCAAATGGCTAATAACATGCTAGAGTGGCACATAAATCATCAACAATAAGTACGTAAACCATAATCATGCATATCATATTATTTTTCATCCACATGTAAATAACCATCAAATCATATAAAGAGGCTCCAAAAAAATATTGGGAGCATCTCCCATCGCCATCTCACCAAGTTAGTGAGCCACCATAGCTATTTACCTCAAGGTACCCCCCTTTCCTGTAGTTGGACCAAGTGAACTAATTACAAAAAAAGAATACTGAAGTTGCTTTTGTCTAGAAGAGTTCTCCCTGGTATACTTTTATGCTTTTATGGGTTAGAAGACTAACATTACGAAAAAATACCACTTCTGGGGTTTTCTTTATGCTTACATACTTTATAGAATTGAAAACACCTACAACCATTTACTATCTCAGGATTGATAAAAATCCATGGGATAGTACCATATCGAGCATAATTATATCCCTTTTTGTGCTCATTAAACCATGATGAAGGCCCAAATGTTGCTTTTTAGATCCCCTACAAATCACATATAGTCCCATATCATGACAACATTCCTAGTCGCCTTTGTTCAAAGTATTATGCGATGAGTACACTTGGATTCCCTGCTTTTCATTATCAGTATTTTTCTCTCCAACGATAGCCCATTACATTTATCTCTACCCAGTCACCCCAGCTATGATCCCCTCCCACAAGATCAATTTCATATGCAACTAGGTCAGCCCTATCATTATACTCTTAACAAAGGAAGTTTGAGTTCCATTACTCATTCACCATTGTATTCCCCCCAACAGTGTATTAGTCCTGTGTCACATTCCATTCACTATAAGGTTGTATCCATCATGCTTATGTCAAGGAACCATCATTGCCTTGGTAGTAGCAAGTCTACCTTTGTCGAGATCAACACATCTATTCCAAAGTATAAACCCAAAGGTCCTGTACCTTCTCCTCATCGCCATTGTTTATGAATTCCTACAGACCACCTAAGGGGATTCCTCAATGCCCCTCATAAAAATTATTTTTCATGTGCTCGACATCAACTACATCATCCCACCATTGAGATTTGTACAGGGTATTGGTTCTTTCATGATTTGGTTGAAGACCTCAGATGTCCTTTGACTCTAGCACATTGGTGAGTCTCTTTGGAAGCCTTCCAATATTATGTTCCTTGATATATATGAGATGCATTGGAAATAGTGTTTGGACTACCCCAATCATATGCTTCCTTGTTTATCCAATTCAGATGTAGTTCATTGTACCTATAATATTCAGACCTTCAGTTGGTTGAATTGTCACAAATGTTGGACCCTTTTAGATCCAACAGTGCATTAGGTATTGATATTCATCACTCCATGAGAATGCAATTCTTCCAATACCATTTCTTCAGATCATTCATGGTTGGACTATGATTGCATTCGAGATTTGAGTCTATTTTGGACATTCATGGTATTTAGAGCAGTTATCCGTGTATTAATATTATTCCCCTTTGGGCCTTGTTCCAATTTTTATATTTTGAGACATTGATACGAGCATGGGTATGCCTGCCTCATCCATATATTTGAGATTATATCCACCTCATTTATATTGAGTATTGTATCTCAAGGACATGGACCTATAGTATGTAGTTTTGTTGAAGGATGAGCTATCTCCGACACAAAATATGTTCTCCATGCCAGCATCAGATTTAGCTCCTAGAAAAGAAATATCCTATGATATATATCGACCATACAATGAGCTCCTACCCTCACACATAAGGGGAACCTGTTGACACCATAATTTGTCCACCTTGCACATCACATAACCCCATCAAACCTATATGCCATTAAGCACTTCATTTTTGTCACATTAACCTTCATTTATCCAAAATATCTAATTCAATCATGAAAGGGATATTTAAATATTAAATTGGCTTATTAAAACAAAAAATTATAAGTCATGTTTCCCAAAATTACATTTGGATACTTTTCCCTTTTCACCAACAAAAAAAAACTTGGCACTCACCCAAAAGCATGGATAATGATCCCAAAATCAAGGGGAAGAAAAAGAAACAAATAAAATAAAATAAAATAAAAATTGAAAAATATCCAACCAATCGTTATCCCTCCATCCTACCTATAATGTCTATAAATTCACCATGAAGGTCTCCTAGTTACACAGAACTTCTCCATTCATTGCCCATTTCGTCACTTTGTCAAAATATTCTCTTCAAATCCAAAACTCCATTGTGTATTCCCATTTCACCTTCGTTAGAGATTTGTACCTTGTGACATGTGGATTGAGAACATCATGTTGTTAGCAGTCCAAGTGCACTCTTCTTTAGAAAGCTGCAACACCCCCCATCACTACTACTCTAAGGTAACCCTTGGTCAATGTATAGTCCATTCTTTTAATGAAAAAAAAGCATTCTTTGATTTTTTTAAATGTGTGTGTTAAAGAATGAACCCAATGTTAGTTTAGATTTGCTTAATTGCTTTTAATTTCAGATAGTTGCATGCTTAGATTAGTTTTTATTTTTGTTTGTTAGTTGTTAAACTTTCCCTATTTGAACTAATACCAAGGTTTCCTTAAACCTTAGTAGGTGCCTTTTGGCACATACTAGTTTGAAAAAATAAATAACACCAAGGCTACATAGATTTTGGGAATTTCTCTGGCCATATCTTCCATTGTACTTGCTTCTTTAATGTTGTGCATAGTCATCATTCTATCACCCAAACAAGGACAATATTTGTACATATGATCTCCTTCACATTCCTAACACTTAAGTTCCTTCCTTGTTCCTCTCTCTCTAGACTCTATCATCCTGGGTCCATGTTGAGTTGGATTACTCTACTAATATGAGTTTGATTGGGTCTTGAGAAAAGGAGGTTTAAATACTTTCTTCTTCTGATCATGTTTATCTTTCTTCTTTCCCACCCAATATTTGTGAAAATATTCTTTGCCTTTGTTTTATTCATAGATACATTTGGCTTTCCAAATTGCCTCCTCCAAAGTTTTGGGCTCATCAAATAGAACTTTGTCTCTATAAAATGAATGTAATCACTTAAAAATTAATGTATCTTTACTTTCTTATCCTTAAGGAATCCCACATACCTAAACAATTCCAAAAAATTCCTTTCATACTCCTCCATATACATATTTCCAAGCTTGAGTTCAAAGAACTCCTCCATCTTCCTCTCATAGTGTTGTTCAAATAAATACTTTTGTTGGAAATAACTCTTGAATTGTTTCCATGTGATCTTCTTTTCCTTAATATGCTTTACTTGGGCTAGTTGATCCCACCAAATGGAATCCTTGCCCTGCAAATTGTAAATGGCTATTCTAGCTTCTATATTTGAGAAGTAGTTATGTAACTAGAGGTACTTCCTCACCCTCAATAGCTAAGCTTTAACATCTTATCCTTTCTTATGATCACCATCAAAAGTGGGTGGCTTAATATTTTTAAGCTCCCCCCCCCAAAGTTTTCTCGACATCTTCTTTTATGATGTCTAAATGAACACATTTATGGGTTGCTCCTCGATTCTTCAGATGAGTAGGAATTTATGGCTGCATGAGGTGGTGAGACATAGTGCCCAAGATTCTTAGTTGCACTCTTAAAATGTTTGAATATTTCATAGGATCTATTCCTTGAATGGTCTATATCTTCTTTGTAATGGAAGGAGGTTTATCCAACTTGCATTTCTCTATGCAATAAATTCAAGCTTTACATTAGTTGAGTATTCGTATGGTTTGTTGTTCTTAAGCCCTCAACATTATTTATTAGCATCTCTACAACTCTATACTTATGTCCTCAAGCTTTTCATGGTTTCTATCAACTCAATTGGTTCATTGTTAGCTATGTTTCCATTAGACTCTTTTTCCTCATTACCCACATGTTATCGGATAAATATACTCAAGCGGACTCAAGCTAGATCTCCCTATTCCAAGTGGATATAGAACAAATCAAGTTGAAAATAAAATCTACTTTCCTAGATCAAATAGAAATGTAAGTTCACAGATATATCACTTACCTGAAGTTTGCAAATCCTCTTCTCTCTTTGTTGATCCAAACTCCAAAACCTTCAAATCTTCAGCTACAAAACCCTATAGAGCAAGTGGAAACAAGCAAACATCACATGTGCAAACATCACATGTGCAAACATGAATTGATCTAAGCTAACAGTTAAGGAAGAAAGCTCTAAACATTATCAACACAATAACATTTATGGAAAGAGATTTGTATTAATGTAATCAAGGAGATACATAGAATTACACAAAAAGGAATGTCACAACCTAGCCTTAACAATGCAACTTTCATCCAACAATACAAGCCAAGCCAAGCCTCCAAAGCAAGCTAGTAAGCCTCCCAAATGATGATGGGGATCACCTCGAAATTCCACTAGCATAAGAGTACCATAGTCCTTCCTCTCTTCAAAATGGAGAGAGGGTTTAATTTATAAGGCTAAAGGGATAGAGTAGGTTAAGGATTAGGAGGAGGGATCTAAGGGATCTTCCCCATACGTTAGGAACTGAATGCCACCTCATCTAGATGATAGGGATAGACCTCCACCTTATCCACATTTAAGAAGGGTCTCGAAGCTTCGTTTTTTTTTTCCCTCAAAACACCACCGACGCACTTTCCAAAAAGGGGAAGAGCACCGTTGGTGTACCTAGCAATAGGAGAGAGAGTGCCAGCACCGACGGACCTAGAATGAAGGGAAAAAGTGCCATCAACGTACCTAGCATGAAGGGAAAGAGCGTCGGCCTTCCTAAAGAGGGAAAAAGGCAGAAACAACCTTAATATCAATCCAGTTTAGCAGAGAGAAATTTGGGGATTAGGAAAAGGGTTGACACATGGATCAAGAGGACAAGATTTCGGTGTAACACCACATTGATATTATGTCCTCTAGCTTCTTCTTCCAAACTATATAGAAGTTCCCCTTCTCCCATCTTTACTTATCCAATTTTATTTTATAATGTGTGAAATGCAAACCTGTAACCTGCAACTTGTAGCATCTTGCACTACCAAGTATCTATAATGTGTTCATACATCAAATATGTTAGTTAAACTTTATTTCCAAAATTCAATAAAATTTTCATGTATATATAAGAGTTCTAAAAATTATTAATTTGAAAATTTTGTCAAATTATAACCACATGCCCTTTTCCTATCTAATTTATGGGAGGGTATAACACACTTATTCCAGAATTGATATCATAATGCAACATTTCCATTCTTGTTAGTCATGTTATCACCACAAGAAAATTCATGAAGTCCTTAATGTCTTAGGGGGAATGACAAGGGTCAAGGGGGATTGCCCCCTTGCATCTTCTTTTCCTTATTGCAGGGAGTGCCAAGGGAAACACCCTCATTTTTTTGTAAATATTTTGATTTTGCACAATCTAGCATGTAATATCGACAACATTTTCCAATTTTTGGTACTTGGAAACCATTGCTTTTATTTTTTTCTTTGCACGGTTTCTCGGAAAGGCATGTCCGAAGGGTTCCACCTTTCATGATATCACCATATGCCACTTTACCACTTATTGGACATAAGTTGTTTCAACTCTTGACATAAGTTGTTTTTCAAAACTACTTTGACGAGTTGGAATGAATGTGGAGGTGCCATGTCAAAGTGACAATTTTACATTTCCAGCTCATGGTAATTAATTTAACCCCCATGCATGTTTGCAAGACATAATGAATATGAATCATTGATCTTTTTAACCATCCAATGGTCCAATCTCCTTCTATCTTTGGACCTTATTCACATGTAATCATATGTACAATTGTTTGATGTGGCTAGCCACATCACACCCCTTCATCCACGTGACATTTCCACATCCTTTTGGATCCATGTGGCAACTCCACCTCACACTGTCTATGTGGCATTAGTAGGTCCCACAACACATTTTTCCCAAAAAAATTGAATTAAGTGACTTTTATGGATTTTACACCTGGGGTTTGCTTCTTGACAAATGGCCACCATAAAATTAAACCCGCCACTTTCTTTTTGACACATGGACACCACAAAATTACACATGGTACTCAGTTTCCCACTTGCGATTTTCCTGTCCATTGACGTTATTGTCCCTAATTCCATTACTTTCCAACCTTTGCTAATTGACATAATTAGAAGTTCAACCATTATTATTTTTCATAATAAAATTGAATTTCTCCCATACAAGCTGCTATATTGTATTCAGAACCACCACCTAAGCATTTCCATCAACATATATACTGCAACCCTATGTTTTTCCCAAAATTTATTTATAGGAATTTTGGCAAACATTTGGTGTATAGTACTCTATAGATTTGCTATGAACATTGAAATTGTTTTACTACTCATAATTGGCACTAATGTTGTAACCTTAGCCTGAATCAAACAACTGGATCTTTCAACATTGTTTTCCCAATTCCATCATTGACTCATTTCACCGCATAAGTTCATGTGCAACCTGCAACTTCACATTGTTCATGCAATTTTTGGCTCATGCAGTCTTAGTGCTGCAACCTGGGGCTCTGATACCACATTGACATGTACTTAGTAGCCTCTTTACATTGTTGAGACAACAAGGCAGTCAAATTTGTGCATACAATTATACTATTTGAAACAAATTTGAATTCCCCTTCCATTAACATCCATTTCATAAATTTTACAATAGAAACATAATTATGTTTATACCTATTAATTACTCAAAATACCCATTCAATTTTATTGGATTATTCTTACCATTAATGCATTCAAAAAAATGATCTAATAACTCATGCATATAAATAATTCATTAACAATAATTTAAACATACACATATATCAAGAATTTATAAACCATGACAATCATACACAATTTGGGAACTTATCTTTATAAATATCCTCCAAACTACTGCAAGTGAACGACGTTCCTCCTAATTGTAGACACTTTGTCAAGTCGTCTCTTTCTTTTACAAATGTCACATCGAGCTGAGGTTATCAGTCCATAAGGGGTGAATTTCAACTTCTTTCTCTCCAATTTACATACACACTCCTCACACAATGCTTCTCACCCAAGGGAACCTATCCTCTACCCAAATGGTGAGGCTAAATCCATTCATAGTTGATCCCAACCCCTCGATCATTCCTCGTCAGCTTTCACAACACAAAGGAAGGTACCCCATTCTCTGCAACATATCTCTTCAGGTCGTCCCCTTCCCCTTCTGGTGCTCAAGTTCAAACTAACTAATAAGTATTTGTGATAAGGCTCCAGGGATGTCACCTTGTAGGCCATGTTCCCTAATCTCGAGTGCAAATTTATTAGGATAGCTTGTTGGCTCAACCCTCAACCAACAAAACCCAATCGACAGGGGTTCCACTCTATTGACACTCGACTCGCCGCGATCTCCCTGAGCATCGGCCCAGACAGGTTTTACCCTGTCTAGCCACACCTACAGAGTGGATGAGGTCTCACCCGAGATGTTTAAGGGAGGGTTGATGAAACCAAGTTTCCATAGTATAGAAGAGGGTTAGGGAATCAACAGTTTATCAGCTTAAAAACCAGATCAGATCAACCTTTCTAACAAAACCATTCATTTTTGCACATCATTCATTCATAACTATAATAGATCTAGATTGAAAACCATGACAGTATTCATACACTGTAAAACATCGCATCATAGATCCATAATTCAATTTCACTTAACATTCATCATCAGGTTTGCAGGAACAAAAAGATAGAAAAAGATAAAAGAGGATAACAATGATTTAGATCAACATTCGTCTTATCATATTACTTCTGTGCAATCACCCATAGATCAAAACAGATAACAATTCATCTCAGACAGATAACAACTTGTTCTCTCTATCTATGTCTGTCTCTTGATATCCAATGGTATATTCATTCACAATTCTTCCTTCTATATATAGGCTTGTCCCTTTACATTCATGGTCCACTTCTAACTAACTCCTAACTGATTTAACTGACTAATGACCAATATCCACAAAAAAGGTCAACAAGTACAAAATGCGACACAAAATAATCAAAAGTAGTCTATCTTCTTCCTATTGCGCTATCTTCATCTTGCGCGGTGTCTTCTGGGCTTGCGCAACATCGCAGATGTTGTGCAACTTCCCCCAAACCCTTGCCAACAAGCCCCCAACATAGTCATGTGGCTCGTCCTCGAGCCACATCAGATGGACTTGGTGTACTCAGCAAGCTTGGATTACGGAAACTGCTCCCAGATAGCGGTGTGTCATTTGCCGGGAATCTATCGAACTGGGCAATTTCTTGCAACTGCCTCCTCTATGGTCAATCTCTGCTGAACTCGGCACATCGCTGCAATCTCGTACCTTGAAGAATGTTTTTGCACTTTCGACCACAAATACTGGTTGTTGGACTTCTTCGGGCTCACTGTCACTGTCTGGGTGGCTCCCTGCTACATGAAAACTATCTGCAACTACAAATTTTGGGCTTTTATGCCACCTTGGAAGCCATTCTAGTGTCCAAAACCTTGACGTTCCTTGCATTCAAGCTTAGCCCGGGCCACCTGAAGTCGATCTCGTTCCCTATTCCTATAGACTTAGTCAAGTGGGGCAAGAACTCTGGCCCCTTTCGGATTCCTCCTAAATTTCTGGGTCTGCGCCTCAGACTGACTGGGAGAAATATAGTGAAGGACGACCTTTCCAGGCACTTCCGTCTTAGATGAGCTAGCCTACATACTTGTAACTTCTTCTTCAATTTCCATAGATGAATCATTCTCACTCAAAATCTCCCCTGTATCTAGGGTGCACTGCATCTTAGCTCTGATTTCCACTGCCTTATGCAACATAGCTTCCTACCTCTTACAACTTTGGACATTGTAACTTCACCCCATGGTGTCCTCTCAGCAACTGGCCATCTACTTATAACACTAGCCTCACTTCGGATGTCATCATTGTCATATCGGGTTCATCATTATGACTAAATCCCGCATTAATGAACTGATTACGCCACCAATTCTACCAACATCCCACTTGGATCTACTATCATTAGACGTTACATCAAAAAGTGTCATCGCTCACTTGTCTTAACGGTCGCCATTGAGTACTGATGTGACATCCGATCACTGTCTTTTGGTTGGCAGGATCTGTCATCTAAATGACGCTGATGATTCTTTCGTTTATTCAGTCTCTCCTTTTCGCATAGTCACTTCCGCTGGCATAGACATTTCCTTGCGAACAACCACTTTCTCAGGCACAGTCACTCTCTTCCATGTAGCTACTGTTCTCTCAGTACAGCCCCTTTCTTCCATGCATCTACTATTCTCTCGACGTAGCCCCTCTCTCTTGGCACAATTATGTATTCTTTCTATCTATCTTTCCCCTCTTTATGTAGCAGCTCAAGCAGTGTGCGGTATCATCTAGTTAATTATATTAACTACTCTTTATCTAGTACTGATTTTGACTATATCGCAACCCTACAACTATTGTGACAAATCCTTCTAACTACGCTAATGACTCCTATTCTTGCACAGCCCCGTCCTTCTAGCACGCCCTTCCTCTTTCTGTCTACTCTACCTATATTTTCTCTCTCTCTCTCTCTCTTTTTCATTGCGCAGTGCCTCAGGCATTGCGTGGTTCTTTCTCCATCTGATAGGGCTTCAAGCAACTGCCATTCATAAGCTTTGGCAGCACCACCCCATCTAACTAGTGCAATTGAACTGCACCCCCAGAGCTAATAGAATTAACAAGATAGGGTCCTAACCAGTGCATCTGTACCTTACCTAGATGCTTCAAGAACTTGTTGTCATAGAGAAGCACTAAATCTCCTTGCTGAAACTGTTTGTTTTTTATATGGCAATCATACCACACCTTATGTTGATCCTTCTAGACGTGCTGATGGAATCCTGCAATAAAACGGTCTTCTTCAAGCTGTATCAACTGCGTTACACGCTCTTCTAGTGCGGCTTCATCATCCATGTCTGTCGCTGTTGCAATGTGCATACTGGGAATGATGTATTCCATAGGCATGACTGCCTCTTGCCCGTATACCAATTTGAACAGTGTTTTCCCCGTTAATCTCTTGTAAGTGGTGCGATATGCCCACAGCACAGTTGGAATCTTCAAATCCCAGTCATCTCGGTTAGCATTACATACCTTTGTAAGTGCATGCTCCAATATTTTGTTGAATGCTTCTAGAGTCTCATTTGCCTGTGGATGATATGGTGTACTTTTCTTGTGTTGTATCTCCAATTCCTCCGTCAGTTCTCTTACTGTGCGATTGATAAAATGGATACCTTGGTCACTCATCAATATTATTGGACATCCAAACCACGTCACAATGTTATTAAATAGAAATCTTGTTGCTGTCACAGCAGTGCAATCCACAATTGGGGAAGCCTCCGCCCATCTTGTCAAGTAGTCTATTGTTGTCATTATGTACTGTGCACCAATTCTTTTTCTAAGTGGGTTGATTGGAACCATGAAATCCATAGCCCATTTATTGAAAGGTTGCAAAGTCACTTGTGGTACTAGAGGCATCTTATCTCGCCGCGATGGCTTCCCAGTGCATTGACATACATCACAGCTCCACGCATAATCCGTCGCATCATTGTGGATGGTAGGCCACCAAAGACTTGTGCAAAGCACCTTCCTTGTTTTTGCATGACCCCCGTAGTGCCCCTAGCAAATCCTGCACGTGCTTCCACTAAGATCTTCCCTTGTTCATGCGGTAGGACATATCTCCACAATATTTCATCTGGTCCCAACTTATACAAGTGTCCGATAATCAACTGATAATTAGAAGCTTTAACCACCAACTTCTTCTTTTGACTTGTGGAAATTTATTTTGGTGTGATTCATGTCGCAAAGAACTAGATTATTGGGGCATAATGGTCATCTACCATGTCAACTCAAAATAACTGCGCATTAGGCAGTCCATCTTCAATATTAGTAGGCTCTTCGCCTATTTCAATTCTGGATAAATGATTGAGCCTAGCATTCAAGTGGCCCGACTTTATAATTATTTCAAAATCAAACTCCTGAAAGAGAAGTAACCAACGGCATATCTTCCCCCCCAACACAAGATATTGACCAGGTACTTCAAAGCAGAGTGGTCAGTAAACATCTTAAAGTGGCCACCTAAAAGGTAATGCCTGAATTTTTGCAGCGCATAGACCATCACGAGACCTTTGCACTCTGTGGTCGTGCAATTCCTCTCAGCGAAGGACAACTTTCGACTAGCGAAAGCAATTGAGTGATCCATATCTCCTTCTCCTAGATGCGCAAGCACTACTCATAGCGCAACAGAAGATGCATCAGCATGCACATAGAATTCTTTGTTCCAATTTGGGAATACAAGTATTGGTGTTGAATTCATCTTGGCATTCAGTGTGTCAAAACTACCTTGACATTCTAGACTCCATATAAAGACAACATCCTTCTTTAGTAGTTTCTCCATCGGGGCAGTGATTGCAGCATATCCTTTAATAAATTTGCGATAATATCTAGTGTGCCCCAGCATTTCCCTGAGCATATTTACATTGGTCGGTGGTGGCAAGCTCAAAATGAGTGATATCTTTGCTGGATCAACCAGTAATCCTTACTTGCACACAATGTGACCCAACAGGATCCCAAATGGTGCGAAGAAAATGCACTTCTTGGAGTTCAACGCAATCTGATGTTGTCGACACCTCTCCAGCATTAATCGAAGGTTTGCCAAATGATTCTTGATTAGGCCATACACTGTCCAATCATCCATATACACCTGTAGGAATTTCTGAATGAAATCTTTAAATGTTGCGATGACAACTCAGGAAAATATTGCAAGCATGTTCTTCAACCCAAAAGGCATCACCGTGCATTGGAAACAGTCCCACTCAGTGACAAAGGCATTTTTGTGTCGATCCTCCTTGGCTATTCTGATCTGGTGATAACCAGAGAATCCATCTATGAAAGAGTACATTTCATGACCGCCTACGTCTTTAAGTACTTCATCAGTGAATGGGGTCGAAATTGGGTCATGCATACAGAATCATTTAATTTTCTTAAGTCGACACAAATTCGAACTTCACATGTTTTCTTGTCTTGGACCACCATGGGACTGATCCATTATGATTCTTATACCAACTCAATGATTCTAGCATCCGATCAAGTTCAGCCTTGAATCTTTCTTTGTATCGCAGATTCAGGTGATATGGCCTCTGTTGTACTGGTTTCGCATCTGGTTTCAGCGGGATCTTCATCTCTCCTAGATCACCAAGTATCCCCTTCATTTCTAAAAACTTTGTCGGAAAGAGGTCTTGAAATTCATGTAGCAAGTCTATGATTCTTTCCATGGTCTCCTCATCCCAATAGTCCCCAACACTTGTAAATTTTGGGTTCTCTTATGTCCCAATGTTAACCTTTCTAATCTTAAATGGCTAACTCATTAGATCAGTTGGTATATCTGGTGCTGCAACATCCTTGCTTCCTTTTGTCTCTGACATATTGATATTCTATAGCTCATCATCATCTTTAGGTTCTCCAGATATGTTATAGCATTCCATTATTGACTGCATGTGGCACTGTGCATGTGGATCCACAGGGTATGTGACTAGTACAACTTTTAGGACCACGTCCCGAATAATCTGAAGTGCATTGTTAACATCGAGGGTAGCGTCTGCAAAGCGAAAGGTCTGCGCAAAGTAAACTGTCAGCTGCTCCCAAGTAGTTATGTCCCTTCGCAGCTCTGCTGATACATACCATGATCTTGGCATTTCATCTAGGGTGTGAATAAAGGCATGGACCCATTCATCCTTTGGTCACAATGCCCATAATGTTTACCATTCCATCAAATGACTACTAGGGTCATTCCGTCCATCATACCTCCCAACATGGTATGCCTCTACATTGTCGAAGCGAATTGTCATCAAGTGTCAACACTGGGCCCATCTAGTAATTGTATTTTTGTGAGTTTCCCACCAACATGCTGGAGTAGCCTTTAGTGCTTCCTCCAGTGCTAGCAATTGCTGCAATTCCGATACCTTTTCTTCAAATTCCATTAAGAACGGAGAAAGTTCAGGTAGCCCTTCATAAACTGGTAAGTCTACAATCTCAGTCACAACATGGCGCAATGACTGGGTGATTATTTTGCACTTCCTAAAGGACACCTCATGCATTCGATTTTGCCAATTTTCCAGCACATCCTTAGAATCGGAAGACATGGAACTAGCATTGCGCCAATCGATTTCTCCATCAATCATGGGGTGAACATAATCTTCAGAGATATTGTAGGCATGATCCCACCCCTAACAACTTCATCTTTTACTAGTTCAATGTATCACCGACCTTCATCAGGATCCATAGGCGCAATGACCCGAATATCTTGGTTCTCGAAAGTCATCATCCACTTTTTGAAGTTAATGACTAGTGGGCTATCATTGAACCACCCAACCCCTAGCAGTGCGGGGTAGGAGCCTTCACTATTAACAACTTCAATTACGTCAAAATCATCACAAGTTTTCATACCTTCAACATCTATGACTAGGTTAGATACCCATCCAATTGGTTGCACCTTCTCTTGATTGGCTAATTGTAATTACATCGGGGACCATCTCAATGTCGGCTACCCCATCATTTCCCATGTCTGCGTTGTTAGTATATTTACATATGATCCTAGATCCATGATGATCAAGTCGACTTCATACTCCCCAATCTGAATATTCATACGCATCTCCTTACCTGTCTTTTTCTTATGTAAAGAGTTCACCGCGGACTCCTTACCCGGGCGATGCAATGAATTTTCAATCTCAGCCAAAGCATCTAGGTCTCTTGCTAAAGATAAACAACTCTCAAATAAGTGTTGCAAGGTACCATGTTGCTGCGATGGTCCTGGCTCTAGTGTAGAATCAAAAGTGGGAGGCATTTCAATGACGGGTGACTCACCAAGATTTCTTCTGATCGCATCCCGTGCTCCAAAAAATGTCTCATTTTTAGTTGTGATATCAAACGGTGCCTTCTTCTATCCAGCCAGTCGAATTTGTGGGTGGGGCCCATCCTCTCCTATTGTGGCTCCTGCGTGGGTGACAATGGGAATGTCAACATCCGTTGTTCTAGGCTCCATGGAGATCGTTGCTACTAGCGGCCTTGGATTCCAGTTCATTGGGGGATTCTAAGTCTGCGACAGGATTTGGTTCAACAGGGGGTTCATAGGTTGGTTCACCGTCTGATTCTGGATTGGAACTTAATTTTGGGTTAGCAACTGGTTATGGTTTTGCAGCTGATTCTGAGTATGGACTTGGTTCGGGCTGTGAAATTGAGGGACATTCCTAGCCTGCCATCTTGCGATTAACTGTGGGTATTTTTTGACCGTGTGATCGATCGTCGTGTAATATGTACATGAACATTGCAAGTGTGGGAAATCTCTATGATAGTGCCCAAATACCCCACAATTGTAATACTGGACTGATCCACAACCTCATCCTCCTCCTCGACTGAAGCCTCCTCCTCCCTATTGCTGGTACTATGGCAGAGCCATCTGATGTGGCATGGGATTTAGTTGTTGTTGAACATACTATGGCTGCGCCTGAGGCATCGCCATTTGATTGTATTACGACTACGGCACAAATTGCGGCTGTGGTGCGAACTGTGGCTGTGGATGCGACAGTATGAATTGCATCTGTGACGATAGTGTATACTGTGGTCGAGCATTTACCATCTGAGGCTGCGTATGGGGCTGCTAGATTGTGTGAGGATCTTCGCCCTTCACAAAGTAGGAATCATATGTTCTCTCCTGCAGCAAATCATATGCCCGGCAGTCTTTGTCTTCATGTCCAACCGATTTACAAAAAGAACAATATAGGTTGGCTGGTTTTGACACCATTTTTTGCATGTAGCTACACTCTTCGTGTCAGTGCCCATAAACTTAACATATACGACACCATGGTACACTGTCGCAACTTAATGGGTTTGGCTCTCTTGAAACTAGATAATTTTGAAAACTGGGGCAGTTATCTTTGGTGTGTCCATCTGTGTGACATCGAACGCACCAAATATTGTCATGATCTTCCTTCGCCTTCTTAATGTCTTATAGCTAAAGTGTTATATTTTCTAGCTGCGCCTGGATTTGAGTCATGCCGACTGCACTCTCTCCAACCAGCGAAGCTTCTAACTTCATCGCAATCCCCAGAGCCTCGCTCTATGTTTCCATCTTCTGCTGCATTAGTGGTTGCCAGATATGAGGTACCAAAGCTGCAATAAACCACTCTTTATGTTGAACATTGCTCATCTTAAAGCTGAATAGTGCCATCAATGTCTTGAATCTCTGGTCGAGGTCCCAAACAGTCTCATTGGGAAACTGCTTAATCTCTTTCAACTCAGTAATGTATTGAGCCTCAGACTTAGGCTTCCGGAATTCTTCGACTAGTCCCTGCCAGAATTCATCCAATGTTTTTGCAGGCGTCCCCATAGGAACTTGAATGAATTTCTAGCACACGACCCCAAAGGGAAGTTGTTAGTTGGCCTTTCTTGACATCATCATTGGTGGTTTGTCGAACTATCCACACTACCTCACAAAGGAATCAGTACTGCTCATGATCATCAGTTCCATTCCCATGGAACAAAGGTAACTTAGTATCGTCTCCCACCATCCTCTGCCTTCTTCCTACAGACACTAATTTACTACTAGAATGGTGTTGACACATTGGGCAAGCCGATGTATAATTCGTGTTTCTCTCAGAGTTTGAAGTGGTGCGCATGCGTGGGCACATTGCTGCTAGGGTTTGATCTCACCGCTATCCTGGGTGTAGTCTGGGTCTAGTCGTCCTCTTCGTCATTGTAGGGTCACTTCGTCCCATGTGGTTGTCCTTCATGATTTTGTGTTTCGATCGCAGCAGGACCTTCCCCTATCCTCTGCCTCTTCTCTTGTTGAAACCTTGCTCCTCCCCTTATACAACCACTTTCTTCCTCAGCTTCCCTCACAGTCTCGTCAAAACTTGCACCCATCTACCCCTTATCTTACCATTTGTCTTCCCCCTTTAGTCGCAGTATCCACCACCTCCACACACCAGAGTTTGACTACTCTAGGTGCATCTTCAGTATGCCCTTTTTTTAGACAAGAATTTTAATTGATAGCTGAAGAGATAGTAAGAACCCACCTCTAGGCACGTTGAAAAATTCCCTTTCTGTTTCGCTGTAAGACTTGGTAGTGTCAACTGCGAACTCCGTAATGTAGCCTTCTAGGATACTATCCAACCAGACCTCAATAGCTCTCGACACTCTATTGTCAGATCCTTGCAGTTCCTGGATCAATTTAGGGGTCCAGGATGTTGGTTCTCCTCCTTGGAAATTCATCTTCTTGTATGTAAATTGCGCCAACCACTCGTACAGTATAATGGGAAACTCATAGAAGAAATACTCATGAGGACCGTCGTGTATGTAGTTCGCCAACCACTTGTTTGTGGTCAATCCCAGGTTCTAATTTTCTGCTTCAACAAATTCTTGCAGCTTTTGGTCAAACCACTCTTGGATTTTTGGTTGCGTCGGATGCTACATCCCCTCCTTTTAGTCGCAACAAGGTCATAGCAACAGAACCATTTGTTGGCTCAACCCTCAACCAACAAAACCCAATTAACAGGGGTCCCACTTTATCGACACTTGACTCGCCGCGATCTCCCTAAGCATAGGCCCAAATAGGTTTTACCCTATCCAGCCACACCTACATAGCAAATGAGGTCTCATATGAGATGTTCGAGGGAGGGCTGACGGAACCAAGTTTCCGCAATATATAAGAGGGTTACGGAATCTACGGTTTATCATCTTAACAACTAGATTAGATCAACCTTTCTACCAGAACTGTTCATTATTGCGCATCATTCATTCATAACTATAATAGATCTAGATCGGAAAACATGACAGTATTCATAAACTGTAAAACATCGCATCATAGATCCATAATTCAGTTTCACTTAGCATTCATCATCAGGTTTATAGGAACTAAAAGATAGAAAAAGACAAAAGAGGATAACAACGATTTAGATCAACATTCGCCTTATCATATTACTTCTGTGCAATCACCCATAGATCAAAACAGATAATAATTCATCTCAAATAGATAACAACTTGTTCTCTTTATCTATGTCTGTCTCTTGATATCCAATGGTATAGTCATTCACAATTCTTCCTTCTATATATAGGCTTGCGCCTTTACATTCATGGTCCACTTCTAACTAACTCCTAACTGATTTAACTTACTAATGACCAATATCCACAAAAAATGGTCAACAAGTACAAAAAGTGACACAAAATAATCAAAAGTAGTCTATCTTCCACCTATCGCACTATCTTCGTCTTGCATGGTGTCTTCTAGGCTTGCACAGCATCGTGAATGCTGCACAACTTACCCCAACCCCTTGCCAACATAGCTAGGTTGTTGTTTATCAAGGTGGGATCGAGTGTTAGCTTCAGGAAAACCAATCTTCCTTTTGTTTACCAACTGAAACTACTATGGCATGGATTGTCTTCCTCTTTGGATGTTGGAATGAAAATGAATCCTGAATGAAGAAAGTTTCTAACATTAAATATGCATGGTTTTGTCTTGACGTATGGATTCCCCAAAAGATTCCACTTTTCCCTCTTAATACTCAATTAAGACAACTAAACCATGATTAATTAAAGTGGCCCTCGTAACTATGGTTAAGGGACTTTGGGTTAAAAAGGTTGATAAAGGCTAAGACATAGTTAAAGTCCAGTAGGGTCATCAACCCTTATCCCGTTTCCTTCCCTCACTTGTGGATTCATTCCCCCCCATCTCTTCGTCATCTTTCTTTTCTTACAGCTATTGGGGATTTTTATATTAAAAAGAAAATCTACATATTTACAATATTTTAAGTCATCATAAACTATTGATATCCAAATTTTAGTCTTTGCATAATTACATCATAGTCATAAACAAGGTGTTATAGGTAATATATGGACATTGCTGTTAGTTTACACATGTGTCTTGTATACACTATGATCGTATTGCTATTTGAATCCAATAAATCATAAAGGTCCCTTATTGTTTTCTCTTGGGTAGCTAGGTTTGTAAGGTCCTTGTTAGTTCCTTAAGTTCTTGAGTCACATTTTTTATGAATGTTTTGAGGTGTTACGAGTCCAACAAAAATTAAACTTGGTCATTTTCCTTGACATCATATCCTTTTGTTGGGTTTTCTTTAATTCTTCGGTTGTGTGTTATTTTGGGTTCACATCATTTTTCTTCTCTCATCCTCTTTAGTTCTATTTTTGGCGTCTATATCCGTCCATCATGAGTGCTCTCCTTCCATCTAGATTACTACAAATACCACATCCTTATGATGTTTTAGGTTGGTTGTCTGTACGTTAAGTATTGAGTAACCCTGTTATTAACTAATCTATTTGTTGTGCTTCTATTTCACGAAACTTGAGTTGTTCAATCAAGTTTATGTGTTGGGGGTCATAATGGATAACCCTTTCCCATTTAATATATTTTAACTCCCTTAGTTGTGAAAATGTCAATGGTTTTTCATTTGGGTATGCATATATGTCCATGATTTTTTCAACCACCTTTGCCCATGTGATGAAATGCTTATGCTTTTCACACTTGTTGTTACCATGTAAATAGTGGTGCCCTTAGTGATCCTTTGAAAATGACTATTTTTTTGTTGAATTAACTCAGCTGACTACTTGCCAAAGTGATTCAAGAATAAATATGTGATATTCTCCAATCACGGCTCCATTGAACAAAGGTACTTCTGACATGTTGGTTTGACACAATCATGCTTGCTTCATTGATTATGTTATGGCTATGATCTTTCTTGTCTCTTGAGTATCTTCGATAATTATTCAAAAGATGCTCTCTATTCTAGCTATTATGTTTCATTCTGTTGGTTTTTCGGGCCTACTTCCCACTTGGGTGTTTTATGGGTCTAGTTGTGGGTTGTACTTCTCCTTAGTGGCATCTTTGTTGTTATGTGATTTTTTTGCAATGAAAATTGTATCCTCCTCATTCTTATTTAGGCTTGCCACTTTGAGAACTATTATCAAACTTCACTTGTCAAGACAATCCATCTTGATGTCTTCAATGGCATGATTCTTCTAGCTTTAGTGCATTGAGTTGGAATGCCATGTAAATGTTGTCTATAAATATAGTCACAATGCTCAATTACCATAAATTGAGCATGGCATAGATATAACACAATCCCTTCATACACACAACACCATAAACCATTACATTAATAGGAAATTAGATAGAAACACACACCCCAATCAATTGACACTAGAACTTACAATGGGGAAAACTCAAGATGAGGAAAAAATCCACCCTTAATGATGATAAAACTTACCTTAATTCAGTCTACTAACTTCCAATCAAAGGCTTATAATCATGGTTCCTCTTAATGACATCACATATATTACTTCTTATTTCTTACAATATCACCAACATCATCAACATTTTTAACTATTACATCTAAACTTATGGCATGTCCCCAATTAAATAATTTCCAAATAAGACTACTTGCAAATAATGCTTCACCAACTTGCTAGTTCCCTAGGTTGAGATGGAGACATAAATTTTGTAATAAGGGGATATGGGACCAAAAAGGACTTTAGTTTATCATATTCAAATTTAAATGGGTCACATAAATGATCAATTCTAAGAAAATAAGGTGGAATGGATTCATGAAAACACTTGGAAGCTTGTGGAGACTTTGGGTGGCTAGATTCCCCGCACACTTGGCATGATATTCATCCAAATTCAAACACATGGGTAATGTAACATTATTGGATGGTTATGTGGTGTCAAATATCATATAATAAGCCAATGAATTCGAATTGGTAAATGAGGGTAACTCCCATGGAAGTGTTGAGGCCTGGAAAATCCCAGGTAACGACAATAGGGATTCTCCCCAATAACCCCTCCCAATTAGCTCGCTTATTGTTTGGTATGGGGAATCCATCCGGTTTACGGTCCGGTTGCCATAGAGTTAAGTAATGACTTAAATCTTTTTTACCATTTGTGGCCCAGTCCACCGTTTATGTGATTTTTTTATGTTCTATAAATGATATGCAAGTGCCTAAATTTAAATGCAGCTAATCAGGAAGCAAAGGGTTCACAATGTGATGCATAGGTTCTTACCTCCCATCTTATATCCTTTGTTCCTAAATCACAGAAAGCAAATAATAGCTAAGCTAAACTAAACTAATGCTAACTAACCTATCCCTAGGGAGCAAGATGATTATTTGTATGAGTAATGTATTGTATTTTATGCACACAAAATTTTACAGATAGCTGATATAATTCAAAATACATAGAACACAATAGAAAGATTAACATAGAGATAACTCATTGTTTATTAAAACATTCATTACTCATTTGTTGCATAAGATTCAAAACAAGGAAATGAAATCATTCACGACAAAGAAATAGTTCAGAGTTAGACACAAATTTGCATAGTCAGCTAACACAGAAATAGTTCTATCTAGCCATCCACACAACATGCATTTGAAACTCAACAACTCCTTCTCCAACAAAAAATTCGATCCTCTTTATTATAATCAGAAATAGTTCCTCTTACAATACGTGTTTCACATGAGAAAGCTAGAAAAGTCCTTGTTCTATTCGACTTAACCTATATTTATACATTTCAAAAAACTCTTGGTTTTCCTGCCCCTTGGGCTTCCTTTACATTCGGTTACAACATATTTGTCTTTAGTGTATTCTCTAAATAAGGGATAAATACAAAAAATATTACAAATATATTTCCATGTGTACAAAAAGACAAAACACTTAAGTGGGCCCATTTAACTTAGCAATGAATTTCTTCCATGCCTAGCATGTGAAACAATTATCTCAAACTCTGTTGGCTCCAAGAATTTGACCGTGACTTCATTTTTTGGAAGCCTAAGCCCTTATGTCAGCCATCCTTGCTGGGAGTAGTCGAAACTGATCCTCTAAAAGGAAGTTACTAACCACAGCTTGAGCAATCACATTTTTAATCACCCTTTCATCTAAGTTCTTTATCAACTGTATGCCATGCTCCTCTTCTTGAAATCTAGCATGTAATTGCTGTAAATGTTCTTCATGAGGTGGAAGCTCATCCAGCCTCCTCTTAGATGATGTCTGACATTTGTTATAGGTTGTGAGTACTTTCTTTGAAAACTCTCTGCATTTATCCATTGTCTTTAGGATTGCCTCTATCAATTTCTCAGTAGCTTTGTTGCTGAAACCTATCAGTTCATACTCAAGCTGCAGTCTTTTTGGAGTTTTGATTGGTGTGTTTTCTAGAGGCTGCTTGGTTGTTTCCAACCATATCAGTCTTCCTTAAATGACTTCTACAACATCCTCAGTTTTGTCTTTGAACTCTGTAGCTGTTGTTGATATTTCATGCAATCTATCTTCTATTTGTTTGACTTTGAAGACTTCTCCTGCAATTTGAACCTGCATCTGATAGATCTTATTTCTGAGAAAAAGAGCATGCTTTGTTAGAGGTGTTATATCTGTCCTTTGTTCATTTGATGCCTTTAACAACACCTCCAAAGAACTCTTATGAGCTTCTAATCCTGCCGCTTGGTCTTCATATTGTTTTGCTCACTGATCGGCCATAGAATTTTGTGCTTCTATCTCTGCAATTTTGTTTTCCAATTCCCCTTCCTCCCTGCTAAGGTTCATGTTTGATAGCTTCAAAGTATCCCTCTCTTCTTCTAGAATTTGATACTCTTCTTGAAGCTTTTCATAGTCCGAAAGAGTAGCTTCATACTTTATTTTTTATTCTTTGTAGACTCTTTCTTCCTTCTTCAAGACCTCTTTCATCTCAACCATTTCACCCTTGCACTGCTCAAGGGTCTATGTGAGCTTATTAATATTATAAGCATTCGCATATGCTTTTGCAATGCCCAAGGAGGCCAATTGCTTTGGGTTATCTTCCACATTTTTCACTACTATCCTTTCTGTCACTGTGGTGACTGGGGGTTGGTTTCCTATCCTTAGAGTCTTCTCCGTCTTCCACACGATTGACTTCTTTTTGGGATCAAACTATACATCTTCTAAGCATGCAACCTCATAATGCTTAGATGGGGTGAATGACACCAACTCCAACTCAACTAAAGGGAGATGACCCCCTATAAGTATATTTCCTAAAGTGGATGGAAGATCCTCAGGGTCACTCCAAACAGGGCTCCATCTTTGATCCTCACCACCTACATCATCCCGAATTTCCTTGGTTTGTTCTTCTTTTAACCCTTCTTGGTCTTGTACTTATGGTTATGGATTCAAAGCTTCTTGGGCTATGGCCTTTTCTAGTTCAACAGTTTTTTCTTGGATGGCCTCCTCTTTCTTTCTCTTTTCTTATTCTCTCCCTTTCCTAGCAGCTTCTTCTTCCTTTTCTCATTGCTTCTCTTTAGCCAAGAGCTTTCTTGCACCTTCTGCCAATCTTCAGGCAATATCTTCTTTTACTTTCTTGGTAGCTTCCTCCTCCTGGCTCTTTGATTCTAGGTTGCTCCTTCGACTGCCTTTATCTCCAACTGTTATGGCCTTCATCTTTAACTTCTTGTTCAAGACGCTCAAGCTGTAAATGTTCCTATACATCTCTTCTTCCTTATCCATGTAGTCAACATACTCGAAATTTACTTTGAGTGTTTCCTTATAGGCTGCAACCTTTCCTTGAGAATCATTTGGATGAAAGTCCTTTTCACCAAAATGGAAATTTTCCAGCTCCTTAACAAATTTAGGGGCATTCTTGACCTTGGTGAACTTGTAACTACCCAAATAGAAGGGTAATGGTGGTGACGCGACCTTCCTTAGATCAAATAGGTGGCTTCCGAATCCATTCAGAAAAAGTTGTCTGACAACTTCTTTGTGGACTATATAATATGTCGCGTACTTTGGTAGCAATGAGGGCGCTTTCGTTCCCCCATACATCCTCAAAATGTGCCTTCTTATGAGAAGAAGTAATCCCCATATTCCTTAATAGACTCCAAGGCTCCTTCAGATAGGCATGGACATTCTTTAGAAAAATCAACTTGTATAAGGGCATCGAGAATTCTTCATAGATCATCTTATAGTGATTATGATATTTGGTGAGACCCCAACAGTTGTATATATAGGGGCTTTCCCTCCCTTCCATGTACACTTTAGCCCTTCAAACCGATGGAGGTAAAGTATGCAGTCCACTAAGAAGGAAGGAAATAAAATTCAGACTTGTTGAGGTGCAGACCTTCTTGGGCTGCCTTGATGGAGGTGGACAAATTTTTGGCTGTTATGTCAGCCCAATTGAAGACTGTTCCTTTCATAGCTATATGGTAAATCAATGCAATCCACCCAAACTTGTAAAACTTCCCATCAGCTTTGCCATAAATCTTGTTCAACAGCAGCACTATTAATCTGTATGGGGTCTTTAGATGAGATGTCTAGTACTCCCCGACTGCTTGTGTCTAAAATTATTTCCCTCAACCATCATCATCTTATTTGTGGCAGCATAATCGAATTTCAAGCTCTTCACCCACTCTGTTGTCATGCTAATTTCCTTTTCGGGCAAGCTGTACGCTACTGATAAGAATGTGGCTACGAAGGATGCAAATCCTTTATTCTCTATATCGTTCATCAACATCCTTGTTGTGTCTATCCTAGGCAGAATCCATCTAATAACTTCTACACAAGGGAAAATTTCTGGTCTAGTGGTCACCTTGGTTATCCCAGATCTCAACACGTTATCATACAGGGCCAAGTCTTCCAACCTAGCTTCCGAAACTTTCTTTTCTACCAGCAAGTGATAAATATGACCCCATTTGAACTTGAGCTTAGCTCCAGTTATTGCTTTTGTATCCTCATAAATGATATCTACCCTTGGTACGAGTGCAACCTCTGTAACCTCTGCATCTGAGTCATAATTGACAATCTTAGCTTTCTTTTTACCTCTCTTCGTCATGCTGTCTGCTATGAGCGGTATCTGAAACAACACAAAAATGTCTTAGTGTTACATTATAAAACTAACTCATGCATTTGAATGAGAGAATAGACAAAATGAATATGATATGATGGGCCAACTATTCAAAACAATCATCAGTATTTTTGCATTACCCTGCTATCCTCGACCATTAGATCAAGACACACGATGCAGGTTAGGGGGTCAAAGCTTGGCAACAAAAAAATTCAGACATGGCGAACCTCGGCCTTTGCACTCTTGGAAAAGAAACAGGGCCTAACCCCCTGAAACCTATGGGGTTTTCCTGAGATGAGGAGACTGTAAACCCTAAAAATGCCCGAAGGCGAGCATCCAATCTGCTCCATGTTGACGAAAAGCTTGGGCGCACGGACAATCATCACAACCCAACAGACATGCGGGCAATAACTCCTCCGGTTGAAATGGTAAAAAATCAACGCAGGTATGGCGACGAGGGCAAGCTCAAACCCTAAAAGGAAATGATGAATCTAAAAAGTGAAAAGGGACAAACCCCCCTTTTAAACCCACAACCAAAAAATACCCAACCTTTCTTGGGAGAACCTTAAGTGACAGCTCGAAAATCATATTCAACTTGTCAACCAATCAAAGAAAACAACCGAGGCTTACCTGGTAGGCGGGAGGCTAGACACACGGTTGAAGACGCTAGATGCAGATGCCATGTGACCTCCACACAACGATTTCCACCAACCACACCACACTTTAAATGGGATAAATGCACCATAACACTCAAATTCTTATCGTAAACACAATGGTAAAAACCCCCATTCCCCGGGTATAAATAGACAAATGCTGGCGAAAAACCTTTAAACACGGTAGGTGAAACCATTAAATTCATGCGCGCACGGCCAAACGTCGTCGGCACCAAACATATCACATCGGGCGGTGAACAATAAGACAATATGCAAACAGCCCCGACAACAGTGGCTTGATACATTCAAACATAGTCGCAACACTAGCTTAAGACTCAACAAAGCGCCCAACTTACGTTGCGGCTCCGACAATCAAAAGGTATCAGGGAACAATCAAGGAAGGTTGCCGCTGTAACGGCTCAACAATAAAAATTCTTCTTCTAAAGCGGGTGGTGAGGTTCGGACGATTGATGAAAACCACCCCTGCCATTCTAGTAGGGTGACAAGAACTCATTCGATGAAGCGGGCATGAAAAATCGGGAGAAGCTCCGATCCTCAATACAATATCCCACCCTCCATTACGGTTCGGACCCAAGGGGACTTCTGATGTAGTGGAAAGATAGACTAGATAACACTTTAGGGAAACCTTTGTTGCAGCGGCTCGAGGAAAAGAATTTGCCCACCGTCGCTGCCAGGCTCTCAACAAAATAAGCGGAAGGAAAAGATAAAGGTTAGTCACCGTAGCGGTTCGAAAACTGACAACCATCCGCCGTTACGGGGTCAAAATGATCGGAAGCCTTTTCGATATCAAATCAAAAACCAATCCGTCGTAGCGGAAAAAGAAATCGGAAGGATATCCGAAATTAAAACTGCACCTGCTGTTGCGGCTCAAAGTCGATAAGCTTTCGCCGNCGAGAACCCTCCGCCGTAGCGGGATAAACAAAATAGAAGCCTTTCCGATATTCAAACCAAAATTCACCCGCCATTGTGGCTTGAAACAAAATAATATGTCCGCTGTAGCGGCTCACAACTTGACAAACCATCCACCGTAGCGAGTCAAAAGCACATTTCTTCTTTAGTTAAAAAACCAAACTCTAGAAAATTTTCCACGATAGAAACAAACCATAAATGCTGGATTTCAAACTCTAAGCCCAAGAAGCAAAACTAAGATATTAAAGGGGTCCTAAAAAAATGTAAATTTTTTTTTGGGGATAGTGGCAGCAGCAACATGAAGATGAAGAGACTAGAAGACAAGGTGTGCCACTTGGAAGGAGTTTCTATGCACCATATGACAACAAATGATGGAAGATTGTATGATAAGTATGAAAAATTCAGACCTGATTGCTGACATATGACAAATCTGACATGAAAGGGATAAGAATAGCCACCAAGAGGTTGAATTTGGGAGTTAGAGGCAACCATTCGAAATGGGGAAAGAATTGGAGCATGAAGAGGAAGACAAGTGTCATGAGAGTTATTAAACCACTAAGAAGAGTTGGATGAAGCCCATGGAGGTAAATTCGACCTTAGGAGGCCTCATGAAGTTAATAAAAGGATGTCATGAGGAAGGAAAATAGATTTTGAATTTTTTTTAATTGGCCTTTGGAATTTTGGGGAGCTTTTGCTTGTCCATTGCATGGTGAGTGTTCACTCTCCCTGCTTGTGAACCAATTTCGAGGGAGTCGGATTCCTTTCCAAGTTGGTTGATGGAGGGGTCATTTAGACCTCTCATTGGAGCTTAATGAAAGAGCTTTATTTGAAGGTTGAAGGTCCATACAGTTGAATTCTCATCTATCTTCCCATTCTCTCATTCCTTCTTCTCCATTCCCCAACACTCTCATTTGATGGTGCACTTGTTGGAGCGATTCTTGCGCCTTGCTGAGGATGGTTGATGCCCAAGATTTGATTTATGATGTATGTATCTGTAATATCATCTCCATAATCTCTGTAAGTCAAAATATCTAAAATACATCTATGAAAGGCTCACATTCCCCATGTTCTTGAATAACTAGTACTCATGGATTCAACTTCGATATTGAAAGAGCTTTATATCATATTTGTATGAGGAAATTCATATGAGTTTTATGATGATGGGGAAGCAATATATGATATATGTCTCTGTAATATTATGTCCACATGCTCTATAAGTCGAAATATCGGAGATACATGTATGAAAAGCTTGCATACTCATGCCCTTGTATCACTAGTCTTCATGGATTTTGGCTTCAATATTGAAGTAGTTTTATACCAGATTTGTATGAGAGATATTCTATGAGCTTTAGGGTGTTGTGACAGCCATATATGATGTATTACTCTGTAATTTAATGTCCATATCCTTAGTGGGTCGAAATTCAAGAAACTCATGTGTGAAAATTTTGCATTCCCATGCCATTGAATCACTAGTTTCCATGACTTTGGCTTCAATCTTGAAGGAGTCTTATATCAGATTTGTATGAGGCATGCTATCTGAGTTTGTTGATGTTTTCACAGCCATATATTATGTGTTAATATGTAATTTCATGTCCCTATGCTCCGTGGGTTGAAATCCAAGAAATCCATATGTGAAACTCTTGTAATTCCATGCTACTAATTCACTAGTTTTTGTGTATTTGACTCCCATAATGAATGAGTTGTATACAAAAATTGAATGAGGGGATTTGTATGGTGTTTAATACTATTGGGAAATCAATTTGTATTCTTTATATGGTCGCTATATGTTACACCCTGATCTAAACCTTTAACTATACCTTTCATATGTCAAAATCGAGCTAGTTATGCAATTTCCCCATAAGCAATTTCACTGGAAGTTATCAAACGCATGTGGAACTCTATAACCAGTTTGTAGAACTAATAACCATGTGTAATGATAGTCCATGAGTTCTTATATCATTCCCCATACCCTGCTTACAAATTAGGGAGGTTTGTACATGAGTTGGGAAGCCCAGTTGGCCTACACCCTAGGGGGAATTTCATCACAATTTCCTAGTAATTTTTGGCCTTTTTGTCATCAGCCCCAAACAAGGTCGCAAAGGTCTAAAGCCTGGTAAAAAGTATCCATAAACCACCTTGGGATGTTTTAAGACTCACCATACCATCTCTTTTCAAATTCAAGACCATTTGGTGAAAGTTGGAACCCTCTAGAGTAATGACTAGTTAAGCTCAAATTTTGCCCAATTTGTGCATTTGTCCAAATTTCCAAAATAGGGACATTACAACTTATATCTACATTTCTCTTCCTTGCTTGGGTTAATTCGATGCCCAAGTAAGACCCCTTTGTTCGTGCCTTATCCAAAAAGAGTGTTACCCTTGGTCTTGTTGGGGGTTTCCATCCCCAATAGGTGGGATATATCCTATAAATACCGCGACAATATGTGTTTTTTTAGATTTACATATACAATAACAAATTCATAATCTTGATTATTAATAAGAAATTCATCAAGAGGGGTACTATTACCTTGTGTACAACTTCCTTGGGACCTGGAGAGGAACCACATTGGCCATATCCTTGATTGCTAACTTATTGTGCAATTTCCAAAATAACGTTATCAAGCAAGTGGGGGGGCCATTTAAATGCTCTCCCATGGGCTTGTTATAGGTATGAAGGGCCGCAACCTCTGGTCCATCTGAACTCCATGCAAAACAAAAACAATAAATGCAATATAGTGGGAAATAACCTTGACCTTAAACCCCAAATCTTAGCAGGATATGAAATCACATTAGAAGCCCTAACTTTAGAGCTTCATCCTCAATATTTATTTTTTATCTTCTCATATTTAGATTTTGACACTTATCTTAATTGCAACCAAACATTATGGTGATCTCAACCTTCTCCTCATAAGTATGATAGCCAAATGATATCAAAACATAAGTAACCTTTATTTTAGCTCAATCCCCTTAGGTTGCTTTACCCAATCAATTTAATGGCTAGCAAGTGCCCTTACTATGCTTATTTTAATTAAAAGAAATACAACTCATAATGATAAATAACTATACAAAGTGTTATCCTTGGGTTTGCAACTAATTTTTGTGTTGGTGCAATGATGGTCCGAGATCTACATTTCCCAACTTGTAGGGTGATTAAGAGTGTGCCCACAACAAGATCCATTGTGATTCCTTCTTTGACAAGCCTATGCTTCTCATTGCTTTTAGTGCAATTATGAGTCATCAATTATACTTCTATAGATAATCCACATGGCACCTTCAATATAGCAACATCCAACCAACAACTCTTCCTCAACTCTAAACTCTCCAACCTCATAGTAGATTATTGTATTGAGATCTTTACGGTATTTTCCATTCAAGGTGATCTAAGTTGACTTAATCTATGCTAGTTTGAACGATCAACTTAGAAACAACCAATTATTTCCAAAATTTATAAGAAACTTGTTAAAGCCCAAGTTGTCTTTTTAATTGCAACATTATCTTATAAACTATATAAATATGTAAACATCACATTTGTAAAGCATCATGTGTTGTATCACACATTTTTGTTTTGACTACTTAACAAGATCAGACTCTTTCACAATTGTCTTCTTAATTTTTAGCCACATTGATTATTCTCATTGCTTTGCTCTATGCGATTCATTATATCTTGTTCTTATATATATAGTGTTTGATCTTCTTATATGGCTCAATGTTTGTCTTTTTGTTATTTTTTACTCGTCTTCTTATGTTAATGTACTAACTTAATTATTTAAGACACAATAACACACTTAATATTTATCCAAGTTATTTATACATTCCAACCACTCAAATCAATTCATTTTGGCCATGTTGTTGTTCATAGCAACTTGCCACCCCATCAAAATTGATGATTGGGATTAGCATGGTAGTAGTGCTTTATGTGATACATGTTGCATGCCTAATCAACTTTGCTACATTTTCAAGGCAATTGTGTTCAAAGTATCCATTCCCATCTTGAGTAGGGATCAACAACTTTGAGAAGGGTATCATAGTAGTATATAGTTGGTTTGCTACATTAAAAGAGATTTGGAAATAAAAAACCAGTTTGCATTTATCCTAATACATAGTTCAAATACATAATTGGGCCATTCCAAAATCTACCTTACTAAGGCCAAACCAAATGCAGAAGGTGCACATCAAATGAATGGATCAACTGACAATGCACACTCATATGAGGTGATGTCGACTTTTTTTTTCCATGGATTAGATGGGGCATTTTTCTTGATTATGTGTGAATCTATTTCTTGCCATCGTGAACAATAACATTTGCTCCATGATTATTATTAGAGAGGGGTGTCACTACATGCTTGACAAAAGGGATGATAGAAGCAACAATGATCACAAGGAAGACACCAACGGAGTGTGGAGGTCATGTTCACCAAATGAAAGTCAAACAAGAAGCAAGGGCCTTGTCTGTGAAATAGAAACCCACTAGCTAGATGAAAGTCACCAAAGAGAGGCGAGCTTTGTCCACTTCTTAATTTACTCACCTATTATGTGCTTCTCTACATCAATTGTACATACAAGTAAATAAAAGTTGAAAATTAACCTTATTAGTTAGCTAAATTAGTTGAAACCACTATTGCGAGGATGTTTGGTATTTGACATTGACATGTTGTGCAAGTCCTTGGTTTTACTTCCATAGAGCTATACACAACAAGTTTATTGCGCCTTGGTTTGAGGTTAGGAGCAAGCTGTGGGGCCTCTTGGTTGACTAGATGAAGACCCATGTACCAACTTTGCGGGGGGACTTAATACCCCTTGGTTAAGAGCATGCGTTTTCTCTTAAGGGGTCACAGGTTCAAATCCAGAGGGGGGTAGTATATATACACCTTTGTAGACTTTAGCAGTTAAATCATTGTGCAAAGGGGGTCCTTTGTCCCACAAACAAGGGGGTCTTATACACCAAATTGGTGTCTCACTTGGCGATGACCTTAAAAATAGATTATTATTATTATTTACTCTATGGTGACAATTTTATTTGCGATGGGACAAATTCCTAAACCAACATTATAGCTACCCTTGCTTGTGGTTTTCACTTTATTCATCGAATATCAATATCAATGAAGCAATCGTATTGTCGCTATGGTTTCAAGGGTTATTATTTAAAAATAGAAAATTATTGACCATGCTTTGCACTAAATATCGTCTAAATGAGAGAAAGTCCCAAAACAATATCGAGTAGCATTTCGAGTAAAAATAACAAAATAAAAGACAATTATAAATGATATGCTTTGGATTTCTTTTATTTTAATAAAACAGACCCACCACACACACCTATATATACAGAGGGAGGAAAATTTGAGAATGAGTTCACGATGATATTTAGAATGCCGGATGGGATTTGAGCGTTACATTCCAATCGGACGCTGTTCTTTCTTCGACGACGTAGTAGACGCAGAAGGGTTTCAAAGATTGCTAGGGGTTCGTTTCTGCTGAAACATCTGTATTTCAGCCTGTGTATTTTTAAGCGTATATTTTTCAGGATGCGCCGCTCATCTACGAGGAAAACGGGAGCAAATGCTTCCGCAGCGGCTAATCTCACTTCTTCGGGTATCTTTCTTTTCCGTTCTGGTATGCATGTTTTCATGGCCTATTTTGGTTTACTTTTGCATGGAACCGAAAACCCCCAGGAAATTCGTGGTGAGGGTTTGATCGGATTAATTTATTTTTGTATGGAACCGAAACTCCCAGGAAATTCGTGTTGAGGGTTTGATCGTATGAATTTTATACGGCATTGAGTTCTTAAGCGGTGTCATGGTTCGGGGTACTGAAAATTCCATGTAATGTGAAGTTTAGTGGGGATTTATTCGTCTGTGTATATTCGGGATGAAATTCTTCGAGAATTAACGTTTTGCATTATGAAAATAAGGGAGTGCGGGCTTTAAGGGCCGAGATTGACTGGACTTATACGGAACTGAAGGTTTAAATAGTTCGTATCAAATTAGTGATGTTCCTTTTGGAAAAAGGTAAAAATGGGGAATATTTAGTGGGCAGTAGATTTATTGTCATAATTCGACTGGAAAAAAACTTTCTACACACACATAGTGATTCACTGCTACACAGGAAGAATTACCAACATATGAAGATTCAGTCTTACTTTTGGCTAAATGCCATGTATCTGTTCCACCAGAAGTCACTCAGTACTTGCACCAGGCCACAACTACGTACCTACCTGGCAATTTCGAAACCTGTCTTAGATTCAGATCCTGGTGGATGATATTACAGGCAATCATTCTTATAATTCAGTCAACACGATTGTTTATTTTTTTCAACTGCGACGTCCCTTTGTTTTCCGCTAGACCTCGGTCTATTTCTAGTGTGCTTAGTACTGGTCTTTGTATTTCCACTGCTGGGCTGGGGTTGGGTCTTGGAGCCAGTTAATTGCAATCTGAGGAACTCCAACATAGGTGCAGTAATCAACATCCGTTGGGAATTGGACCTGGGTCAGGGGAGGTAAACTTCCACTGATATACCGCTGCACCACAGAGCCAACAAACCAGCATCCATAGTTACTAAACTCTTGAGACTCTGAATCAATTCCATGATGTTTCTGGTTTGGTCTTAAATGTCACTTGCAAGTTTTACTTAGGAGTNACTTGGCTTGTTGGACAAAAAAAAAAAAAAAAACACTCATTGTGCTTGTTTTTGTAACCCAATTCCACAGCAGGTGACTCACAAGCTTTTCAACTATTTAGAACATAGTAAACCGGACTCTTCAGGGCTTAAGGCCTACACAACAATATACAGATTAAGAGCTCAATGTATCACTTGCAGGAATTGATCCTGGGTGGAGAGGATTTAAGCAATTATTCCTCCTAACAACCTGAGCGAGACCCAATTGACAGAATTTGGCATAAGTTATTTGAATAGTGTGGATTTCATTTTTACCTATATTTATATTTAGCTAAACCTGATGGAGAGTTTATCTTCAGCTGAAACCCAAAGGGATGACATGTTTTCAGCTCAACAGAATAAACTTGTATTCAACTGAAATCACATTTTTGGTTTCATCAACCTCATAAATAATTTGATAACAAATTGAAGCCTTATCACATAACTTGACCTCATTATGGTTATCTTCTTTTATTCATCTGAAAACATAGGGAAATTGTAATTATTACATGAATTGCGCTTAAAAACCAAAATTATAATATGTCGTCCCTCAGTTTATATTTGTTTTTTAATATTAACGTTGAATTGTTTCCATTTGGTGTTTAGTTTTCAGCTTATGATACTGGACACGTCCATATAGGCCACTGTGTCCTGTGTCGGACATGGACATGTCTTGATATGGTGTCGGATGTGTTTTGGATGTGTCTTGTTTTAGGACATGTCCAAAACATGTGTCCGATGCCATGTCAAGACGTGTCCCCAAAACAGGACACAGTGTCCACAGAACAGGACACTTCTAACCCAAAAAACTGAAAAAAAACAATTTTACCCTCATTCATTAGGACATGGCCAAAACACATGTTCAACACCGTGTCAAGATGTGTCCCAAAAGCAGGACACTGTGTCCCTAGAACAGGACACTTCTAACCCAAAAAAACTGTAAAAAAACAATTTTATCCTCATTCATTAGGACACATCCAAAACACATGTCTGACACTGTGTCAAGATGTGTCTCAAAAGCAGGACACCGTGTCCCTAGAACAGGACACTTCTAAGTTCTAACCCAAAAAAACTGTAAAAAACAATTTTATCCTCATTCATTCACAATTCACATTTTTCAGTGAGGCTTGAGCTCTAAGACAGTTTTTTTTTGCAGGTGAAGAGCATTAGAAGGTTTTCCATCTTGCTCTACCCCTTTTGGTATTTTCTAGTGGCATTCTGACATCTATGTAATAAATTGTGATTTTGATGACTTAACGAGAAATATGATCCCGACATATATGTAATAGAACATTTTGATTTTGACGACTTGATGAGAAATTTTAAGAGTCTATGAGAACCCACTGCACTGATGGAATTATAGCCCCCATGTTTGTCATCATTCTTTGTCTACATTTTGTGATGTATTTTTATTATTCTTCCATATACATTTACATATTACATTGTTTTGCTCTTAGTTGTGATGTATTTTTATTATTCTTTCATGTACATTTACATATTACATTGTTTGGCTCTTAGCCTTTGAAATCAAGTCAGGAAGCACACCAATAAATATTCTGTGGGGGCATATTCCACAAACAACACAAGGTGATTCATATCACATAGGGGAGGTTACCCCTTATTTCTATTCCTATCGATGGCATTCAATCTAAGTGGTATAATCTAAAATAAAAAGGGTGTTTAGTAACGGGAAAAGATAATAAAAGGGTGTGGCCCCCATCCATGTAATCTAATCAAATAGAAACAATCCTATTTTGGTTGGCTTTCTTATGCCTCTCGCGGGAATCCAATAGTGGGGGTGGGGGAAGCCAATCACCAGCCTTTTCCCTGGTTTCAATAGTGGAGTGAGGCCTATCCCTTTTTGCTAATGGGGGGTTTTAGTTAGGTCTATCATTGACATATGCATTGTGATTTGTGAATGTGTAATGTGTATTGATTGTAATTTCTATCTAGTTTCTACAAAAATTTGGATATAGATATCTATATGTCTATATCTATATCTATATATATCTATATATATAAAACGTGTCCTAATTTCAGTGGTCACTGTGTCTGTGTCGGACACTTGTATTCTCGTGTCCTTCGTTCCCAGTGTCGTCGTGTCAAGTGAACTTAGGTTTTCAGGTTTGCCATGTAGATAATGTATTGAACTATAGATAAATAATTTAACTGGGAAACTGAAAATGAAAAATTACTAAACAAACAAATGAAAACAAACGTATATTTAGCTTAATGATCATCACAGGTAGACATTACATCCCCTTTTCCACATATCCATGCACTTCAATTATTCTACTTCCCTTGTTTAACCTTGAAAGGTAAAATTTGTTCTTCACTAGCCTGAGTTGGATTCTTTGCTGGATGTAATCCACCGATTGTTTTCATTTGGAAGCATATAATAACCTTGTTTAGTTTTCAGTTTTGGCCTGTAGATAATGTCTTGAACTTCAGAGAAATAATTTAACTGGGGAATTGAAAAAGGAAAAATTAAGTAACAAACAAATAATTATCACTGTCAAAGATTATATCCCCTTCTCCACATGTCCTGGGACTTCAATCATTCTGCTTTCATTGTCAAACCTTGCAAGTGAAAATTCATTTTGAGCTAGTGTGAGTTGGGTTCTTTGCTGGACGTAGTTCCACCAATACTCTTCATTTGTGGAGCATATGATATAATCTTTATATTTGATGCGTATAATATAATAAAGATTACTTCGATAATATCAAATATGCTCCAGACCTAATTCTTCATTCTATTTAATTTTTGGAACACAGACTTTATTTCAAAAGCTATCTGTACCTGTTTTTAGTGTCCCAACTTTTTGGTGAATGCCATTATCTGGTTCCTTGTTATAGGTTTTGTTACCTTGCATAGTGGTTTGGCTTAAGCCTTACAAATGTTTTTAACTTTTTGCAATGCCATATTTTCTAGTTGTTACATACATGATATATTTTGATATTAGAGTTGTATTTGGTGGGCTGTATCTTCTAGATGTTGTGCGGTGCAATTTATATGTTTGAACTTTGGATATTGATTAACTGGTCTTTTGTTTGTTCTGTATGTATGTTGAACAGCGGCCAGCAGAGTAGCTGTGAAAGAGTTGGAACGTATAGATTTCTTGTTTGGTCAATATGCAGACAAGGATGCCGAGGGCATAATAGGGTTAGTGATTGCAAAATTGTTAATACATTGTGATGCTACTTTCTTAAAATATTGTAGTCTTGGTAATTGTTTCAAATGATTATAATATTTTTTTATGCAGTTGTTAGCTCTATCAAATGTGTATTAAATGAATTTGGTATTAGGATCACTTTTAATTTTTTGCATTAGGACTGTCAAATATATTTTATGAATTTGATGATGAATTAATACTAAACTACCGACACATATCAGGCCGTTTATCCTGTCTTTACAGAGCCCTACTAAGAATACGTCTATTCTAATGAAATGGCAGGCAACCCTAGCTGTTTATAGCTATGACTATATGTAAAATAGTGACTGGAAGAAGTATTAAAAATAAACTTAAGACTACCAAGGATGTGGCGTATACATAGTTTAGATCTGAGAACAAGAGCGTACTGCATCAAAGATGGCTCTGTAGGGCCTTTGATAATACCATTTGATCTCATAATCAAGCTGAGTAAAAACTAAAAGCCCTTTCTATTTGGAAATTTCATTTGCCCAGCTTTAGTCTAGACTCTATAGTCTATATTATGTTCTGATTGGCTATAACCTGAGAGTATCATTGAAGAAAGTCTCAAGTTCACACAGCCCTTTTTCTTGAACTGGTATTCTATAATGATCCTTCCTTGTGCTATGGTAGGCGTTTTTCTATAGCCATATAATAGATGAGTTGCAGAATGGTTAAGAGTTGAGATTGTTTTCTGTTTAAATACTTCCTCAATTGGCCTACACAAAATTCTATGTAAAAATATTTTCACTTAGACACGATTTGAGAGGTGAAATAGATTCCTTGTAAATGCCTATACAACTTTATTCCCCCCCTATCTGCGAAAGCTACTGGAACTTGGAAGACAAGACTAGCTTCTTCTTGGCTTCATCAATTCTCCAGCAACTTTCAATTAACCATAGTTACCAAATTTGAATAAGAATTTGAATTCAAATATGGTACAATAAAGAAAAATTATGTGGAAAGAATCCATTACAAAAGGCATTTGGGAGTATATGTTCATATATATTGCTTTATAATCAATTTATAGGGAAGAAATTGCGGCCTTATTTTGATCTTCCTTCAGACAATCAAGTGATGGAAGAACACTTTCAGTTCATGTTGTTTCCTTAGACATCATCGTCATTGTCATCAGGTATGGCAGAGGGTATGGGAATGCAATCAATGCTGCAAATAGCATTATTGACCATAAGGGTCTTGATACTGACCTCTGTTTTGACTTCTATCAAGGAAGGCTCAACGATGAGTACATAATACAAAATTACATAAAAATATAACAAATTTATTTCATCATCATGATGCAACTATAGCGATAAATATGCTATTGATTCCCTCTGCCCCTTTTATGGGTAAGAAACTTCCAATATAAGAAAAACCCTTTGTGGGATTAGAATGTTGTTTGCTTGCTTGCCTCATTGTTGAAGGTGTAGTGGCTATGGTATTGGGGTTGTCTCACTCTCAATCTCTTCCTCCAAAGCTGATAGCATTGGGACATCCTCTCTTGCCACTTCCTGCGCATTCTACATAATAGGTCTCCACCCTCTACGTAATTGTGGTGTCAGTGGCATCCAATGAAATGAGCTCCATGTGAGTGTTCTCTCAATTTGCTTCACCTACAATGAGAGGATTGTAGATGTAGACCTTGTCAATAAGCCATTGGGATTCTGACCTATTTGTTGATTTTTCCTTAGGGTTTTCAGTCCTGATAATTACTTATGACATTCCCTCATTTTTACTTGTGATCATTACATAATTATACACTAAACACTGAAACTTCAAATACAGCGGAAATAAAGAGAATCACAGAAGATAACCATGAACAAGAGACACAATGTTTATCTTGTGAAAACCCAAACTCGAGAAAAACTCAGCAAAGCCTTCCTTAGAAGAAGTCCTTTACAAGTACATGATAAACCCAGATCAATACAGAATAGGACCCTTTAAGTGGAAACCCTAGTACATAGAAAATCCTCCTTCATGAGGAAACCCTAGAAGAGATTTATCCTTCGTGTTCATGCACCCTTGTAGAGAGATCACGACTTGCGTGATGATCATAATGAAATGTTTGTCCTCTTATTTATACTTGATGAGCCTCCTAAAATATTCCTTTTACAGCCGATGTGTACTTTTCTTGTTTCCATGCTTTTTGGGGCTTCCTAGAACTTTTTGGGTCTCCGACTTGTCTTGCCATGAATACATCCTGTAGCTACAATAACATCAACACTATTAGAGGGTTATAATTGTTAAAGTTTTAGGGTTTTCATAAAATTTGACAAACTTGTACTTTAATGCAAATTAAAATAATAATAGCAAACTTTTATCTTTTTCTCTCAAGGTATGTGGTCACAAGTGTTCCATACATTAACTGGAAGATTTATTATCACCATATAAGGAAGGTCCAAACTGGATGATTTGATCTTCTGGTCCTCCTTACTGCTCCTAAAGGTCAAGTGCTGGTGACATCATCAAGGGGTGGCCAATCCCTTGAAGAAACAACCTAGTTCAACCATTTAGGAGAGGAGGGCATCACACATCATCATCTTGGTTAACTGACCAAGATCCACCTGGTTAATTGACCAGGACTACACCTGCAGGACCTGCTTGGTCCTATACCAAGAATCTGCCTGGTCTCAGACCAGGATGTCCCTGTCTTAGCCTGCAGGATCTGCTTGGTCTTATGACCAAGCACTGTTTTGTCCATGACCAGAATACTCTAGAGACTGATAGGGCCCCTAGCCACATGCTAGGGGCTTTGCCATGGCATCAATATGCTTGGTCCCAGACCAAGAACCCTAGTAGACTGCTGGGGGCCCTAGGGTACCTGATAGGGACTTATTTTGCTTGGTTACTTGACCAGGAACCCTAGTTAATTGACTAGGTTGCCATCCTCCCGGAGTATGGCTCTTGCAGCTTCACTATCTTTAACAATAATAACTTCATCGAACCATGAGAGTCTTGCTCTTAAATATTAGAGGATCATGATAAATTCAAATTTTAGTTTGAAAATTTATAATGTATTGTGGTTTTTGTTGTGCATTTTTTCAATACATTCCAATTGCACTTGCAACTTAAAGAGTTGCAAGTATGGCTAAGCACCCGAATCACAAATCTCTGTAATTTTGATGTGCTCTTCCACCATATTTTCTTTACCAAACATCTACAATGGATAAGATAAAAAGAAAGTTAAATAACATTTCCATACATTGGCAAATAGGAAGTAAAGAAAAGAAGTTAAAACAAAATAAACCTTACAGGTATGGATAGTTTCCTTTGTCCTATCCATGGCTTCATACAATAGCTCATTGTGGGCTTGTCCCAATCAACTAAGTGAAGAACTTTTGCCAGAGGTTCTTTAATGGTTGACACCTCTTGACATCCTTGATATAATAACTTTGATAAATATTGTTTCCTTGGGACAATTAACATTGAAAGTAAGAAGGGTCCTGCCCTCCCATCCATCCAAGAAGCTAACATCACTTTGCACTTGATGGTTTCTGATGATTTTTAAGCTCCTCCAATCTAAATGTAACTGGCCTTTTCTTTTTTGAACAACAGCCCCTCTCAACTCCCCATCTCATAGGTGGGGGCCTTCTACCTTGAGTCAATAACAACAACAATGTCATCATCAAAGATTGCATGGTACGTCAAATTGTTCTTGACAACATTAAAAGCAAAATCCACAACCATGTCTACTTTTTTTTGAACCACTGATCTAATAGAGAAGGTTGCCAATGAGGAGTACTAGGGGTTTTTGTCCTGACTCCATTGTGACATGTTGGAAAGATATTCTTGGGGCTATGTTCAAGCTTGGATGCCGCTGCACAGTAAACTGTTTCCCTTCTTTCTCGATTCTTTCTTCCCTGAGGTGTAATGATTGTGTATTATTGGTCACTTGAAGGTGGACCCTGATAAAGGACTGCTGCCCTTTGTGTTTTCTGTTTATAATTTTTCTTACAATGAATATTATTGTCTGGTTTCACCTATATAAGGAGCAGCCACCTTATAGAGCCCCTTATAATGATGTTGATCTGTGGTGTCTTTATCAGACCTCATTTTGTGCCTGATGGTTTCCAGAGGCTTGAAAGAAGTTAGAGTATCCTTGCTCCTTAAGATCCTTCCAATCCTATATGTCACCCCTTGAATGTAAGGGAGGTATGCTGTTTTAATCATGGAATTGTTGTTAGGCAGTCTGGAACTGCTTCCCTTTCTATTGCTCTTCTGATGTAGGTGCGCTTATAGCCCATGCTCCTAAAGACTTTGGTTAAGGGGTCCTTGTCTTCCTTAGAATACTCTTCAGCAGGGATTCTAACAGCCCTCATTGCCAGTCTGCTTAGGAACCCATCTTTGGTGCAGGGTTGTGATATGAGTCAGTGTGAAGGTTGCTTTATGTGTGGGTTTTCTTCCTGAAAACCTGATGGTCCAAGTTACCATATCGTTTCCTGGTGACCAGAACATCGAGGAAGGGGGGAATGCTCCCATCCTTTTCTACCTCCATGGTGAACTTGATGTCATCTGATTGATAGTCAAGGTGCTCAAAGAATATCTTGTTCTTTTTTCCTACTAGGAACTCACTTTGCAGCATCAGTTAAATAATGTTACCCTCCAACTTGGGAAACATCTACAATGTTTGAGATGATGGCAGAGACTGTGAAGGGGAATCGGTATGGTGGAACTGGATTAATTATGTACATTGTAAGCACATGTCCATTCTGCTGTTTGAAGTCAAACAATCTTTACAAATAGTCTTTTGTGCATACTGACTATAGGACTCTAGTGTTTTGAGATTAAATCTGAGGGAGTGACTTAATTTTTAGATTAATTTTTCAATGAAAGATGGGAAGGATATTTTTTAAAGAGTTCAGAGAGGCAAGAATTTAAAGTAGACTGCATCCTGAATTTTTTTAATCTTTGGTGATCTGATTGATTTTTAAATGGCACTTTGTTTCTGAGCAGCCCTGAAGGTATAGAAAGTTTGTGTACAGATCTGGGAGTTGATATAACAAATGTCAGAATTCTAATGCTTGCTTGGTAAGTCAAACATGATTACAATTTACAACTGTACCGTCTTTTTGACAGTCATATTTGGTATCTGGTTCTGATAAGCAAATATTGTACTTCTTCAGGAAGATGCGAGCTGCAAAACAGGGTTATTTTACTTTGGTATGCTTGCTTTAAGTGCATTTGTGAAAAAATTCTTTATAAGCTGTTGTCAAGGCTAGAAGTACCTCAGCTGCACTCTTATCCTCAACTTCTCAAGAATGAGAAACAATATAAGCTTTGTCAAACTGCACTACTTATTCTTGTCCATGCTGCAGGATGAGTGGCGAAGGGGCTTAAAAGCATTAAAAGTTGATACGATTGACAAATTGAGGAAGGCACTTCCTACATTAGAGCAAGAGGTGCAGCGGAGCTGTTCTTATGAAAATCTTTGTTATAAACCTGTTTTAAGAAGGCCGAATCAATGGATAGATCTGCAAAGGGAGTCATATATGCATGTAGATGTTTTGAATAACTGCTTTCCATGTTGCAACATGTTCTTGTCCTGACATTTTACTGAATGTGTGTGAATGTTGTGAAGGTCATGAGGCCCCAAAGCTTCCTGGATTTCTACACTTACTCATTCAGATACTGTCTGACAGGTATTTGTTTTGCATCCGTTTTGAAAATCTCATTTGAATATAGACCAGTCAGTTCTAAAAGATTTGTTTGATCCATGCATGTTCTGATCACTTTTTTAATGTGTGATTTTTTACAACAGAGGACAAACAGAAAAGTCTCGACATTGAGAGTGTTTGTCAATTGCTGGAGCTTGTTTTAGGGAAGCGTAATCAAGTTCAAGTTGAATCTTTGGTTGAGTATCTGAAGGTATGCTGCTTATTTTATACTGCATGTCTGTAGTGTGATTCTTTATACTTGTTGCGATCCTCAAATAGAAGTGTATCACAATCTTAAGTGCCTTTGTCCTTGAGATCTACCATTTCCTTACCTTCATTTATCGTTATTAGTAGTCTCAACCTTGAGACCTGCCATTTACATGCCTTTGTAGACTCTCTTTGAGTAGGATACCATTCTATTATTAGCCTTTAGGTAGAAGTAGATTTTGGTGTTTTGGGTGACATTTATGTATGTGTGCTCGCACTTAAATGATAGAAGTTTCTTGTGGGCCCAATGGTCAGGAACATGTGTTTCCTTCTTGGAGTTTGCATGTTTGAATCCGGAGGTGTGTAGGGTATGCAAATCTCTGTCGATTAAGCAGTCAAATTGCTGTATGGAGGTGATCCCTTGTCCAACAAATAAGGGGATGCATACGATAATTAAGTGCCTGGCTAAAATGTGGCCTTAAATCATATTATTATTATTGCTAAAATGGCACCTGACTTGGTTGTCTAACACCAGAATTAAACATGATGTATACTTTCAAATTACAATGGTACATCCAATGACGATCCATGAGTACAACTGCAGAATCTTATTATTCAATTTTTATCTTTTCTTGAAATTGTCTTTCTTGTGCTGTATTATTGTATGTTGGATCCTTTTTGATCAAGGATATGTAGTTGATCAAGGTCCTTTTTGGGCATGTCTTAGATCCTATTAATCAATAACATAAATAATATGAAATATTAATAATATTATTAATATATTTAGTATTTAGTATTTATAATAGTATTAATTTATTTAGTATCTAGTGCTAATTAATTAATTTAGTATTATTTAGTGTTAATTTATTATTATTATTTTTTGTGTAAATTAAAACTTACATTTAATCACAAAAATAAGTACATAGAAATACAGTCCAGTTGGGCCTCCAACTTAGAGAAAACAGCCCAGGTTAATAGTCTGTTTAGCGTAAGACATAGATGATAGTAGCACAAAACTTCCTAAAGTCTCTACTGGATTTCATAAAAAGACTAGACTGCGTAGATATTTGATGGCTGTTAGCCAAGCTGTGAAATGTTTTTAAACCAAGAAAAACAACTTTGACAAAATTGATAAACCAGCAAGACCAAATCAGTTGATAGAGACAAAAGAAAAGAAACTACTGAGAGGGACCAATGTCCAATCGTGGCTTTGTCTAAGGTGGTCCTGGGGCGTCCATCTCAGGGCTGGAAGCTTCATGTTTGGTCTCGCTTGTCCCAGCTTTTTGCACTGAAATCTCAGCTTCCACTGTCTGTTCCTCTTCCTTCACTGCAGGAGGGCTATTAGCTTGTGCATTGTCTGCTCAGGCTGAGTCTCATTCATCATTTCTGCCGCTAGTTCCCAACGAACTACCCCATCATCTCCAACGACTGCGAGCAGAAGAAAAGTTCAACAAAATCAGCACACCAGTCAATGATGGTTTGCACACGGCGGGCTAGCTCCTGGACGCAAGTTGTCAGGTCTTCTTCCATTTCTCTAACCTCACTTCGAATTCCTAGCAGAGCATTTGTTATGGCTGCTAGGTGACGGGCTATCCCTCCATTGCCAGCATCCTGTGAGCACTCTTGTCGACCATGTCCCTGCCTACTAGGGGCCCTATGATGATCTCTGTCCATGCTTCCCTGCTTGTCACTAGTTGCCTGCATGCAGCTTGGATCTTGACCATCTGCAATATAAACCAAAACTTTGAACCGCCTTTCACATTAATCACGCCATGTGTGTGGAGGAGTCATAGTAGAGTGCAAAGGGAGAGATGGATTAATGCTGTGCCACTTGTGGAGCTGCCAACGTCGCATTGCCAACCGTCATTTGGACCTGCACACGAATCCCATTGCTCATATCATAAATGCTAGTCATGTCCATGTTTTTATTATTCTTTTTTAACTTTAAGCTAGGCAAACTAATTCCTAGGAGGGTTCTTAGTATTTTTAATTAGGTTTATAATTGGGGTCCAAGATTTACTTAATTTCCATCTGTTATCTCTGTTTAGGTTGTTAGGGTGCTTTTCTATCTCTATTAACTCTTTCATTCTCTATACCGACATGGTGTTTAGAGGATTTTGAATGTTCTGCTAGTGTCGATTTCTTTATTCTTTAATGAATGATGTCGGCGATGTGTTCCTTCAACCTTGTATGTACCGATTGACCTATCTTGACGATAGAAACCTTTCCATAGTCACATGGTATCGAGTATGCACCTTTTGTTCTTTTTGGGTCCATTTGGTCTTTTGCATGGTCCAACATCCTTCACAAGGAATTAAGTGGAGTGAAAGCAACCTTAATTTTCTGTTTTCACAAGTTTTTGGCTATTATGTTAGTGGTTCCTTGGATGTAAGGAAGGTTGATTGATTTAAGCTTGTCCTCATCCCTTTCTTTCCTTTGATTATCTTTTTGGGAATTCTTAATGGTTTTGTGGATTTGTTTTTCTTCATAGCCATTGTTTTTGAAAACTTTTACCATGTGTTCCAGTTTTTGAGACAAATGTGCTGAGTCTGAGATTTGTTTATCTCTAATAGCCAGAGTATTTATAACACCTATCTTTTGGGCTGGACGATGTTGAGAATCTGCCTGTATGTACTTATCCATGTGGGTCTTTTTTCTGAACACTTGATGCGACAATTTCCCATCCTTATTCCTTGTGAGAAGGAACATGGATGGAAATTAAGTAAATCTTGGACCCCAGTTATAATCCTAATTAAAAACACTAAGAACGCTCCTAAGAATTAGCTTGCCTAGCTTAAGGTTAAAAAAGAGTAATAAAATAAATAAAATAAAATAAATTAACATTAAGTTAATTTAAATTTAGGATTTTATCAATATTATTGATTGACAGTATTAATATTAATAATATTAAATTTAATACTATCATTATTAATTTTGATATTAATTTAATTTTAAATAAAATAAGATTATGTTTTTAATAATGATCAAATTTAGGTTTTAAAATTTAATAAAACTTGATTAAATTTATTTAGTATTAGGTATAATAGCTAAATTAACTAACTAGTTGATCTAATAATTTTTCTTTATAAAGAAGCCGACCTGCATCTGTTGGTCGAAGTTACAATTAATGAATATTTATTAGCTTCATCCAGCTCTTAAAGATTTTGAGATTCTCTTGTGTTTCCTGCCGACGATGGGCTGTGCTATTCATCCCGAAACGCCGAGATTAAATTCTTCACACAGGTTCTCCAATTTCTCTACTAACATGACCGCCTGTGAAAACACAAACATCAATGAAAATATATTTGTGGTGTCTAGTTATATCTAATCCAAAATGTCTCTGATAAAATGACAGTCTGTATCTGTTTTAGAATCGATCGATATTTATTTCTTAGTAATCTACGGGGCATTACAAGTATACAGGGCACACCCTCAACATATTTTGTGTAGAGCCCTTGTGTGTGTTGGGGAGGGTGTTTGACTTCCTGGATGTTATTAGGATACTTTATATCTATTTAATGCTACAATAAAGAGATAATGTGAATATCAGTCTTGTTGACAATCATAAGTCATGGTCAGTAGTACATAAAATGCAGGCTTCTCAGGTTTTAACAACCACCAGTATCAACTTTTAAAGATGGCTTTCTAGATTCAATAGGTGGATGAGTTGTCCTAAGCACTGAAGCTCTAGTATAATGCAAATTGTAGACATGTAAGTCATAAACCTGATTCTTTTATGACCCAGTGTTTTCACAATGGGAGATAGGTGTCCGAATTGAATAGACACAGCCAAACTGTCTTGTCGTTTTAACCAAGGTTTAGGATTAAATGCTGTCAGTGTTTCTCAGTTCTGTCATTGCTCGTCTCCTACCAATCAAGAGATTTGGCAAGCCTGTAATGGGGTTCTCTCTGACCATCTAGCCATATTTGTTCTTCGTATAATTGTTTTACTCCGGGCTTGTTGACAACAATAGTATTAACTACCTCATTGAATGATTCATTTGATATCATGTTTTGTTTTGATATCTGGAGGTTTGTTTTTATTTTGTCTGTGTGCCTTGTAGGCAGTCTGTTTTGTTAATGTACAATTGTTTTTCATGAGCACAGAATCAAAAGGAGTACAAAGCAATAAATCTGGATCAATGGTCATGTTTTCTACGATTTTGTGACGAGGTATGTGATTCATAATGCCCTTTTGAATGCAAGAGCATTCACTTATATGTTAATAATTTAAAAAAAAAATTTAAACTTTATCTTAGTTTGCACTTTTTAGAGAAATCCAATGACATCTAACACTCTAGTCATTTCATTTCAGATCCGTTACCCGGACTTTGAGAATTACGATTCAACCCTCGCTTGGCCCTTGATTTTGGACCATTATGTTGAGTGGGTACGAGAAAGGCAAAGCTGAAACACATCTCGTTCTAGATAATAAAATGCACCTATTGTTGTTAGTTCTGAATTGTAAATTGTAAAAATTGCTTATGAGGGCAATAAAATCATTTTGGATTTGTATTTCTATATGTTTGTTGTTTCTCTTCTTTGCTTGAGGTTTTCTGCCTCTAGCAATTAATTGAATTTCCTTGTCTACGAGGTTTTCTGAATTTCACTATCGATCCTTTTTTTATTCGCATTGATGAAATTCTAATGCTTTGTCATTTCAAGGGTAATGCATAAGGGAATTTGGTATAAAATAAATGTTTATTGGTTGGGTGGATTACTTAACAATAACAAGGTTGCATGCTGCCCTTGTGGCTATGCTTTAAATACATTTGCTACGAGGGGCGTGTTCAGTCGATGAATCTTGATCTCACAATCTGTTTTTTTTGACTTCTTTCATAACATTGAACACTTGGCAAAAGATGACCCAGATCATTATGACAAGGCTACTTAATATATGCTTGTGGTTAGGATATTGATGGCAAGTGCATTGACAAAATATAAACCAAGTGCTTATAAATTTCGAAGTGGCTTAAACTTGGGAGAGGACTGGTCCGCAAGTTCATTAAAGGTAATTTAACTGGTTTGAGAAAGATGATTAGTTCTTGGCATACATTCATTGTGTCATATACATGTATTTCGTTGGGTCAAATTCGAGGTAAATTATAAGTAATCTATTTAATACGCTAGCTATGTTAGTTCAGTGCAGGATTCCAATGATCAAGATTATTAGCACACGGATAAGCTATGCATGCATTAATGAGTTACATTTAATAAGATTTTGCTTGAATAATCTCTATAAAATTGCCATCGCTTTGGGGTATTGGAGCAGAGCCTTTGGCTTAGTGATTTTCATTTGGCATTGTGGCCTATGGCATCTTTCATGATGTTAAAAGAGCAACTGCACTCCACAAATCGCAACAATTTAAAAGTGGATGTTCTTGCATTAAATGCGAAGTAATTACAATGAACAGTTTTCACACTATAGATATCAACAAAGCTTGGATCATTTAAATTTACACGGAGTGGTCACGAATAAGTCAAAATGAAATAGCTCACTCTCGTCTTCAGATCATTGTAGTCTGTTATGGATGCTGCTGTTTCTATTGGCGTTGGTTTTAACTTATTGCTTTGTTATGCGTTTTGTAGTTAAGTTCATATTTTCCTACTTTAGTGAAGTGTAAATTTCGAATTTTGTTTCTATTGGCGTTGGTTTTAACTTATTGCTTTGTTATGCTTTTTGTAATTAAGTTCATATTTTCGTACTTTAGTGAAGTGTAAATTTCGAATTTTGTTTCTATTGGCGTTGGTTTTAACTTATTGCTTTGTCATGGGTTTTGTAATTAACTTCGTCTTTTCGTACTTTAGTGAAGTGGCAAATTTCGAATCTTGTTTATCTGCCTACTTGTCTGAAAAGTAGGCGGAAAAGCATCTCAGTTTGGTTTTATTTACTCTTTTATAAAGTAATGTGGCACTGTGGCACTTTCTTTATTAAATGAGATTTATTTTATAAAAATTAGACTGTTAAAGTGGCACTTTCTTTAGTAAATAAGATTGTTAAAGTGGCCGTTTCTTTATTAAATGGCACTTCCTTTATTAAATAAGATTTATTTTATAAAATAAGACTCGTAAAGTGGCACTTTCTTTATTTGGGGTTTATTTGTAATTCTCAAAAGTTCTGAATGAATACAAACTAAATAAAACTAAATAAGATTTATTACACCGAAGGTGTTATTAAGGGGATGGTCCTTCTCAGGCTTTCGTCTGTCGATGGCCTATAAGAAACCGCCCCCTATCCACTGTTAAATGTTAAACGCATTTAATGCTAACCTCCGTGCCACTTTCACACTGTTACACATTATTCTGCTTGCCGCTGGTATCTTCAGGCTGAATCTCTGTCCAAAGGCTGGATACCCGAGCTCGAACCTCGTATTCCCGACGAGATAACAGGCCACTGCGAAACATAAATAACGCCACTACAAAGTGAATTGATGTAAATACACCAAATTGATGAGAAAACTGCAAATCACCTCAGAGAAAGCGTATTCATGGTGTGGTGTGCTAAGCTCTGCAAAATGGTGGAATACCCTACGTGAATTGATATAACACAAAATTGATGAGAAAACCGCAAATCAGCTTAGAGAAAGCGTATTCATGGTGTGCTAAGCTCTGCAAAATGATGGAATAGCCTACCCATAGGAAAATAGACTCCATGGATAGCTGCTTAACGTAAAATCAACACATTCTAAAATTCGAAATCGAACTGAAATTGAATCACAGACGCCTAGCTCCGGGACTGCCAAATGTTATGGATTTCTTCTTTCATGTTTTTTATTATAAAAGGCCTACATTAGAAAAAGCAACTCGAACAATTTCCAAAGTGCAGCGAAAATAGAGATTTGCCAGAAGTTATTTTGAGCTTGTTTGAATACTTTGGCTGTCAAAATAAAGAAAGCAAAGCAAGAGCTGGAAGATTAAACGTTGGAAAGGACGCAATTCAAGATGCTAAGGGGGCATTGAAAGCCAAAAGACACTATACCATTTGGAGTCCGCCGGTCACCAAGGACTCCGTCGCTTACATGTTTGGAGACTCCATTGTAGATACCAGTAACGATGGACTTGCAACAGTTTTCAACTTAGTGATCTATTAAAAAAAATAATTTCACCTTCCACGAACTGCTATCCTTGATCGCTACTAACTGTATCTTGACTATTGAATTGGATACATATAGTGTTGGATCAAAATCGCTTCTGCTCGTGCTGGGGTTCTTTCCATAGAGGTTGAACATCCCAGAATCGGTAAACTCCTAACTGGGAACATCCTAAACTCGTAACTGGGAACATCCCAGAATCGGTAAACTCGTCACTGGCATCTAGATTCAGCCAAACTTGTCTTCAGGATATTTGCATAAACTCACAATAAAATCTATTTAGTGTAGTTATTAACCAGAAATATTGCAATTGCACTATATTGATGCATCAAAATAGTATTCCACATATCATGATTATAACTTTTCAAATAAGAGATATAAAAATCAGAGTTGAGCTCATAATAGAATGAAGAATTACTTCAATCTTCTCTCCCAACTGTTCAAATAAACATATACTTTCTAGAAATACATAGGCAAATGAATTGCAAGGAATTTCAACCGGACTATAGCATAGAGTTTAGTGTGTAAATAATTTAATATCGTTTATAATGCTTACCTCATCAAAATATTTCCATGACTTCAACATTGTTCTTGGCTTAAACTGTGGATACATGCCATCTTTGAGGGTTCTCAACTCGGTATCATTGATAAAAGAAAAAAAGTTTTGGTAAAGCAAATATACAACATGCCAAAAGTAGTGTACATCTTCAAACCAACTAATATTATGACGTAGGTGGATTTAAACCCTCGAAGAACCAAAATCATGTAAAATGTAAGAATTACAGTGAATTTACATGAAATGGAAGGGAATGCAAGAGAAAACTCGACCTTATTGCCCTGGATTAGCCTTCACTTATTTACAAACCTTACCTTCTTGTCAGGAAATTATATGACTGCCAGCAAAATCTTCACCCCGTGGTTTCACATCATGTCTACCCTGTGCTACATGAATTCTCTAAAATAACGATCCTGCATGAATTCTCTAAGGAAACCGTACTCAAAGGAGATGAAAGTGTGTTGGGACACACCTTGTGGTGGTAGTGTTGTGCTCAACTTAGCCTTGTAGTGATCGTGTAAGAACATGGTCCATAATCTCATCTCATATTTAGTTAAGATGGTGGACACATTCAATGGCGAGGAGATTACCCCACTCTTCAGTTTTTGCGTTGTTGCAGCGTTAGTTTTCTCCTATAACTCACAGCCTTCTAAATTTGGCCCTTCTTCAAATATTGTTTTTCTTCTATGAGAAGGAAGATGGTAGTTGATGACACTTGTGCCTCCCTAGGCGCAACTCGAAATAGCGAAATAGGTTGGGACCACTAACTTCGACATTTGCTTCCACTTGCACGTTTTGCAAAAGACACTTGTGCCCTCTTGTGGCCACCTTGAAGCAGTGAAATACATCCGGATTGATGAGTCTAACATGTGCCTCCACTTTGATGTTTGGGAACACCATTTTATGTTAAATAACCATTCATCGTTGTCGTTACCAAATGATGACTATCCTTGGCCAACCCTACTATCCTCTTTGCAAGGATATCAAATTTATCCTTGACTATTATGGACATGGCTAACTAGTATTCTCTTCATTGAAGTAGCAAAGTTATCGCCGTAGTAGCGAGTTTATTTTAGCAACATTAAGCTAAACACCATTGTGAACATCACATTATTGTTAGTTGATCGTAAAGTAGAAGTCTCACATTTAACATAGGCCACAATGTAGCCTTGCCAACTACCAAGTAACTCTGTAGGGGGAAAGGGAAGTTTCTTGACCAATAAAACCATCATTTAGTTGTGTAGGGGGCACACCATGTTTCTCGATCAATAAAACTTGTAATTAACTTTTGGGGCGGCAAGGCTGACATGCTAGAGCCTTGTCGACCTAGATGAAGGTATCCTTCTCGAGCAGTGTCTTTTGACATTCTACATGATGTGAATGGACTATCTTGGTCCTACTTTATTTCTTTCCTTCCTTATGACTCCTCTTGTACAGTTGCAAGATCTCTAGTGTTGGGGCTTGTGTTGGGGGCTGTGATTGTATCACGACATTGACTTTATATTCTATTTTTGTTGGACTACTAGTTTATAGTTATTGGCCTAGACAACTTGACGAAGTGTTGCTTTACTTTAACGTATTGACTCGTATTCTTTCGGTAAATAGGGAGTTGCTTGACCAACGATTTAATTAAATAGGCTAAAATAGTGGTGGGATAGAATTCTTTGACACGCTAACTCATCTTTCACGAACGTATTGACTCGTCCGTCTATTCTCATTTCGGTAAGTACAGATAAAATAAAGAAAAAAACATCACTAAAACACTCGGTGGGTCATACAACCTGAGTTAACAGATTCGGGTCATTCTAAAATGAGCACTACATAGAACCAATCCTAGCCAATAATTCATTCATGCTACAACCCATGACTCATCATTCGAAGGAAGGAGGGACGGGAGCAATGATGATGGATTTAAACCCACCCACATAAATATGCTTCCTTTATTCCTCGTGCCTGATAGAGTGCTTTACCAATGGAGGAATAAAGAGCTTTCATACTTTCCCATTGTTCACTGATGCTAAAGGACAAACCTAATATGAGTGCTTAGAATTAGTGGAAAACCCTTATATGTGTGTAACCCCTCCCCCAACGAGGACAACTAGCATTGAATTTTCCTTTGTCCCTGCTGCCACCTATATTAATTAATGGATATCATCCATCTCAACATTAAATAACTAACAATATTATATTATATTATAATAACAATATTTATAGAGCATTGATATTGTTTGTTTCTTAAATGAATATCTTTGAGATTTTCTTCTTAGAATAATTTCTATTTGTGTTTTTTTGACGATTCCAATAGAACTTCCATACTCTCCATGACATAATTGGTCTTTTTGTGTAGGCATGTGGATTTTGCAATGGACCTCATATTAATAATTATGTTTAATTTCTTTAAAATCATTACCATTATTATAAAATTGTCAATTTCTTTAAAATCATTACCATTATCATTAAATTGTCAATCTACTAAATGTTATATTGTGTTCTCATTTTATAACATATTAGCAAGCCATATATATTAATACGTATCTGAAGAAAGAGAAGAGGGCATGTGTTCGACTCCAAGGGTGCTTGAATAAGCAACTGGCTATCGACAATCCATCCAGACATTCTCAGTGAAGCCATGTGTAATACATTTCAGTTGCTTATTTTTTAACTCATGCTAATCATTTCAGGATGTTATAGATCTCCCTCATCTAGAGGTTGTATGATTTTATCGTGGAGAACATGCCTTTGGTTGATTTATATAGATCGAGAACCAACCATTTGCACCATTGCTGTAATTAAATTTAATAAGTAAATGCGGGTGTTTCTCATCACCAAGAGGAGTTTGACCACCCCAAGTAGATCTCCAACCTCAATTCAAAATGAATCCAATGGTGCTCGTTGGAATTAGAACCTGGGGTTAGGTTGCGTTTTCTTTGTCAAATGGAGTGTTCTCAGGCCTTTTCTTGCATAAGCCTTTGCGCCATGAAGCAGAGCTTCAGGATTTTGGTAACAAAATCTCACATTTTAGTTGACTTGCTTTCAAAAGATTGGAGCAAGATCCAAAAAGATCTACTCCCCCTAACCCAAATGCAAACCAAAATTGCTTTCAAAGTTTCGACAGATCCAACACAATCAAACAACCAAATTAATACATGGGGTGATAATATGCCATGAAACCGACCAACACATTAAAAATCATATGTAAAACCAGCTCATGCAAACACGAACATCGTCCAAAAGCAAACAACCAAGGATTTTCACAAGTAGAGATTAATTTGTAATTATATGATTAATGACGCTACGATCCCTCCAACAATGCCTCCAGCCATATGACATGCTTTCATGGTAGGAGAAAAAGACAACTATCGTGGAGAATAGCATCATACATGATTCAAATGCACAAACATGGGATGTGTGTTGTTCAAGGGAGGTTAAATAGGAAAATATGGTCGAAGAGAGCATCATACTTTCATTTTAGACATGCAATTTTTCTTAATCTTAATAGGGTTGAAATCTTAATCACGTTATGAAACTAAATCCAAGCCAATGAGTTAGGTATTTAACTTGGTATTTTGGTTGCATCTAGCATAATTTTTTAGGGCATCGTTTATCATTATTTTGAGCAAAATAAGTCTTTATTAATGTTCATTTTGTTTTTTATTTGGTGTTTCATTTCCCCTGTTTTGGGGGTATGCTAGTTTTTTAAAACTACGAAGTGTAAAGTGACACTTTCTATACTTTCTTTATTTGGGTAAATTTTGTTAAGTACAGTAATTTAATATTAATGAAAAAAATTAAATAAATAAAACTAAATTCACAATGTGAGCATTCCATCCTTTTCTTTTCTTCTATATTTTATATGTTGTTGGTAATGGAGTACACTTACTTCACATTGATGTAGGCAGTTTATTCAATTACATTGAAATACATTAAATGAGAACATAAAATCTCTAGGATGTTTTATTTTGAGATTTTGCATTTTTAAGTGGTTAATATATTACATGTAGCTGTAGTATCTTACTAATGTAGCAATCCTACTCATTGCTAGCCTTTTGAGATTTTGTAGCAATCCTACTTATTCTGGTCTTCTTTGTACGAAAAGTATGCATCACACATCACACTAACATTGTACAAATTGCACATCACACAAAGTGTACTTTTTAACATTGTAATTGTAGTGTTACACATCACACCCTCATATTAGAATTACAAATCATGTGCTCATTTTGATGAGCACAAATGTGTACACATTATGTTTTCCTAGAATTCTACCCCACCAAACCCCCTAATACACCCCCTCTCCAACTCCCAAACACCCCAACCCCCTAACACCCCTCCCAGCCCACTAACACCCCCTGAGCAACCCCCTAACACCCCTTTTCCATCTCCTTAATGTAACACCCCGGTTTTGACCTCGTTGCATTAATGTATATGATGTAAATATTATATCGAATCATGACAAGGAGCTTAAGGCCAAGGCCTTGACATTGATTAATGTTTGGTATATAGGCGATCATGGTCGATGCCTATGGTTTCTGTGCTAAGTCAAGCACGTTGTAAACATCATGTAAATATGCAAATTAATGAAAACCCACAACCAGCTATGTTAATGCAACGGAGAATGAGATGGGGGTATGATTTTCCTAAGGATGAGAGGGTGGGAATGTTAACCTTGAGCCAGTTTGGGGAAAAGTCATGTGTCACGGGAAGAACCCATAACAACAGTCAAATACCCTCTTTCTTGTCTTCTCTTCCCAACCATTTATTCTTCCAGAAGGTGGTTGAGGTAGTTATTGCTTGGAAGGGGAAGAGTATGGGCAATTTCGAATTGGGCAGAGCACCCAGTTTTGGAAAGTCGTGTTTTACTTGCATGGACAATAAAACACAAGAACCATATGCCAGTTTTGACCCGCGCGTTCACGTTTTGGATTTACTCTCACGTTTTGAGAGCTGTGGAACGTTCTAATTCAGTGTGATCATTCACCACCATCTTCGTTTCCCCGGAGTGACATTGTGGTAGCAGCGGAGCTCCACCTGTGTATATCCTTCGCGTTCTACGAGTGTTTTTCCCTTGGAAAGACTGTGATTGCTGTGTTGCAGCGTTGTCTTACACTACAGAGTGTATGAGACCCTATTACTCGTTCCAGAGTAAAGCCGGTGTTGTGGAGTCTCCCTGTGGTTGCTGTGTTGTGCACCCTGGTTCGGGTCTAAGCTATGTACAAGACTTATGAATGGGAGAGACGTAGAATGTGTTTGATAAAACTAGTGTGGAACCTCACGATAAGATAAGAGTCGTTGGTAACCTGCTCTGCACATCTTGAAGAGCACTGGAAGGGAAGGGTAGCCCAAGGGACTGTGGAGCAGAGAAGGGGACACTTCCTTGTGTTGGGTGTGTAGGTAGTGCGGAATCCAGGCCAAATAGGTCTTGTGAAAGTGTTCTTAGCTCTGTAGATGAGATCACTAGCTTAGCGGTTCTTCTTTCCCATTTCCTTGGAAGCTTGATAAACCCAACGACAAAGATGGCTTGGTTGGTAGCCTGATAAACCCATATGTTGGCTTGGCTGTGTCTTGTTGTGTTTGACCTGGTGAGTAACCTTTGGCTGGATAGTATGATAAACCCAACTGTGAATGCTGGCTTGGCTAGGCATCCTGATAAACCCAGCAGTGAGATGGCTTGACTGTGTACAGTCTGATAAATCTATCTGTTGGCTTGACTGGTCCTTAAAGGTCAATGTTGGCTTGACTGTGTTCAGTTTGTGATACCCAACCGTGAGATGGCTTGGTTGAGTGGCTTGTGAAACCCATATGTTGGAATGTTTTATCTTGCAGCTTGATAAACCCAGTTGTGTTGGCTTGGCTGAGTGTTATTGCACCTTAGCTATGTACGAGTCTGATAGTGTTCCCTTATTCCTTGAGAAAATCATGCCCAGCTTAGGGATGGCAGTGTTGCTGAGAGATTGATGAGCGCTTTGGCCTATGGTTGGGTGAAACATTGCAGCAACATAGCTGGTTGTGGGACAAGTTCAGGGATATCATCATAAAGTCAGGCTTAAAGGGGGGTGTTGGAATATAATAAACCTACTCATAAAATAATTAATCATTATTTGATTAATTTCCTACCCACTAGCTTAGATAGTTGGCATCCACTTGCACCTTAGAGTTAACACTTGCCATCTATATCCTAGGAATGATTTATTTCTAATTCTGGGTTGATCTTGACCACTTTATGGCCATCCAAAATTGGTAACTGCGTTTTACAGTAGAATCTGCTTTATTCTGCTTTTTTTGCTTTGTCCTGCTTTTCTATGGATAAGGTAAAGCTAGTCAACTAGGAAACTGACAGCTTTTGTTGCCAACCCATCCTCCATTATTTTCTCTCCATATTCTAGGATTAGCAAGTCTTTCCTTCACTCATCATTACTCACACATGCTATTTCTAATTCGTGAGGTGCTTGGTAGATTGGGAAAGTGCTTTAGTAAGCCTACTTTATGAGCTAGCTTGAGTTGTCTTCTAGCAACTCTTTTTTTCTTTATAAGGATGTATTACCTATTGTTGTACAGGAATAAACACCTTATAATCGAAGGTCTGGGGTTACCAACATACTCATGAAACTTGTAAGAAATCAACTCTAGAGTGCAGTAAAATAAATAGGAGGATAGGAAAGACTCACCCGATACACGATGGTTGATCCTAGCTTGTCCTCTTCCGCTCTGCTTCTCCTCCAAAGCCTTCAGGGATGCTTCTCCTTCACCTGTCAAGAGCCAATCCTCCAAATACAAGATGATACATATATATAAACAGGTTAGATAAAACATATACAGAGTACTGAATCATAAGTATTTATCAAACCACAATATATGAGAGACATTCAAGACACATATGGAAGAAGGATTCTCTTTATTAACAATAATGAAAGAGTTCAGATTACAACCCAACGCCTAAGACAAGGACTCCTCTGCAACCAAAGGATTCTGAGTTCCACTGCTCCAAATATTTATGAATGGACTCCACCAGCATAACTTTGCTCTCCAAGTGTATGTGATTAACACCCTCCCCAAGGCCTGTATTTATACTTGGTGAAATAAGGCAGTTTCGAAGGTTGAGGAGGTTGAGACAGTTAAGGTGATTAAGGTTAAGGGCTTAACAAATCTCAAGTAATCGCGAGTTTTTATTTTTAATGTCAAAGGAAGGTGTACGCGGGTATTAATACTGGAAACTCACGTATGACAAGCGAGTTTCTTTAAGGGTAACCTGCGTACAAATCTGTACGCGAGATGCAATAACCGATACTCGTGTACAACACACGAGTTGCATATAAGAAGAGTTGCGTGCGGGACTTGACATATTTAAAAATAAAAATAACCAGCTGAATGGATGATAAATGTAGTTCATAACAAGCTCATCTATAGTGTTTTGGGCAATCCTCAATCCATAAATGTCCTTTTGTGTGCCAACATAGTGAATGTTGGCACTCGGACGGAGAGGTGCCATTCAGGTGGATAACAGATGCCCCCTAATGTGTGAGGTCAGAGGGAAGCGATGGCAGAAATACATTATAATCTTTATCTTTGGAGAACTCAGAAATCCAATGGAGAAAAGGTAGTACCTGAAACAAATACATAGTAATGTCATATACAAAGTTACATCTGAGTACATATTATGTGCATATTTGAGTACATCATATTTGAGTACAAAGTTACATCTGAGTACAAATTATGTGCATATTTGAGTACATCATATGGTACGTGTATGAAACCACGTATATTACAAAGGTGGATGGAAGCCACAATATACGATAATGATGAGTCTTCAAAGATCTGGAAGCTGTGTATATGAATAGAACATAATCTTGCACAACTTAGTCCATAGGTGAGAAACTAAGGTCTTCATAAACTATCCCAAAGAACTAGTACAATCCCAGCCATGTGAATAAAAGTAGGTTGAAGTCGAACATGGAAGGGATTCAACAGTTTGTCAATCAGTAAGTAATAATTAACAACTGAAGCAAAGGAATTCACTAATGAGGGAAGTGAATCCTAAGGTACAATCGTCAAAACTCTAGGTCTTCGTCTTCAGGAAGTACTGAAACAGAACCATGTTGTGATAAGGAAGGCAATAGATCCTCCAACGGATCACAAGAGTGACTAGGAACTGGGTAATAGAAGGGATACACAATAGATAACATATATAACAATGATGGGATCAGGCTGGAGATCAAACATTGGGTGAAGTCCTTGAACAATGAGCATGACACAGAGATGATCCAAGGTAGCGGTTAACTTATAGATAGAACAACTAGACTTATTTGTCATGTAGGAGACATGATCAAATTCCCCAGGTATAACAAACAGGAGGAGGAGTAGGAAACTCAAAGTAATAGCTGAACAAAAAGTGATCACTGAAACATGGATATCGAAAAAGACAAAGAGTGCTATGTTCAAGGAAGACATACTGCCACTACTGAAAAAAGAGAAAACTTTTTCCTTACCTTCCCTATTAAATTTTAATGAGTCCAGGAAAGTTAACTCAGATCCCTCTTCATTTTTTAACAAGCTTGAAGAGACGGAGACATCTCCGGTCAGATCTCCACGTCAGTCGAGGCTGAGCAGGTGGGGAGACATCTTCCTCCATCAAGGAGGAGGAGACACAATACATAGTGTGTATGATGATGATTTCTATACCTGGTGGGAACAACAGCTACCGACACTAGAGCAGTTTCCATATGCCGGTATGGAATTTCTAGGTGACCCAGACCTTGTCCTCCCTCCAGGAGGAGCATGGGGAGAGCTAGGTAAATAATTTTTAATTTTAATCATTTTTCAAATTTTTATGAATTTTAAAATGATAGATATATACATATGTACAAGTCTTAATCCTATAAATGTGTCAAAATGCAGATATTGGACCGGTCCGCCCTGAAGGGCACCCACGCATGTTTGTTCGTCCTGTCATAGGCGAAGACCAGGGATTGATCAGGGTTCTAGAGGGGAAGCTGGCCAGGCTGACCCAAAAAGTACCTACCTTGCAGATAGAGCATATCCCGACTGCCATGCAGGAGTTCGTTGTTGGAGTTCCACCGGTCTAGCTACGTCTATTCAGGCGAGTGGTCAGAGTGGTGCTTGTATATATAGAGGCTGTGGAGGCTGCCGAAGCCGAGGAGGCTGAGGAAGCCAGAGTGCAGAGGGACCATGGGGACTAAGGTGGTCCTAGTGACCAGGGTGGTCCTGCGTAGATCTAGGACATTTTGATGGACTACGATCCACATTTTTGTATATTTTGTATATGACAGGATCTAAGGATCAGACTTGACCTATCTATGGATAGATATTTTACACACACACACACACACACACACACACACATATATATATATATATATATTGTTGTTTGTTGTCGGTTTATTTACAAATTTTTTTCATATGTTTGCTGTATATCTTTATAAAATGTGTGTGAGATGCTAATCTAAAATGTAATTAGCATATGCATCAGTTAATGAATTCTGATTTCGTGGAATATGATTGAATGTAATAACCTCAAAATGTCTTTCCAATAAACGAATTTGCATGAATTGACGTAATAAAATAGGATTTCGTACCTGATAAGCCCGATTGAGCTGGGAAACCACCAACTGAGAGTCTAGATGGACCTCAAGTTGGGTGATACCACGTGACAAAGCATCCCATAGGAGCTCAATTAGAGCCCTATATTCAGCAACATTATTAGAAGCAGGACCTAAACAAGCGCCTCCCGCGGCAACAAGCTGTCCTGAGGGAGAATAAATAACCCATGCTGCCGAAGCTAGGTTACAAATGTGACGGCTGGCGCCATCAGCGAACCCTATATACCTTTCAGAAGACATCTGTAACAACCAATAGATAGTATAAAAAACAAAACCGACAACCTAATGTACATAAAAATACATACAATAAAAATACAATAAAAAGTGCTAGGCCTAAGCATAGTACTTTTTTAGGTAGAGCCCATTTCTAGGCTCAGGCAGCTTGTTCCCATCAAAATCAACTAACTCATATGTGCCCTTACTCAATACTTTCGACACGACATAAGGACCTAACCACATGGCCTTGAATTTTCCTGCCCCCAGGGGTTCTTTGTCTTGGTCCCAAAGCAAGACAAGTTCTCCCTCAGATAAAACCCGAGGTTTGACCGATTTATCATACTGAGTTTTGACCCTATTTTTATGAGCTTTATTAGCAGTCATCGCATCTCTACGCTATTCATCAAGGTGTTCTAAATGTACCAGACATTCCTCAAGCTCAGTCGCATCAAGTAACACATGAATGGCTATTTTTAGAGACGGGATTTCACACTCAATCGGAGTAACTGCTTCCACTCCATGAACGAGTTGAAAAGGGGAGAAACCCGTAGCAATTTTTACATTGGTTCGGTAGGCCCAAAGAGCAGGATATAGCATGATGTGCCAGTTAGAACGGGCTGCGTCAATTGTACGCTTAAGGATAGTTTTTAAAGTTTTGTTGACAGCCTCAACCTGACCGTTTGCTTGTGGACAGTACGAAGATGAATGTTCTTGTCTGAATCTGAGCATAATAGTCAGTTCCATCATCATGTTATTTTGAAAATGACTGCTGTGGTCAGTGACAATCACTTTGGGTATACCAAACCGTGCGATAATCTGATTGAATACAAAGAAAGCTGCTGTTTCCCCGTCGACTTTAAAAGTAGGCATTGCCTCTGCCCATTTCGTAAAATAGTTAACAACGACAATGATGTATTTATGCCCCCCAACCGAGGCTGGGTTGCATGTCACATAATCAATCCCCCATTTCATGAAGGGGCCTACCGAGACAACGAAAAATAACGGAGCAGGACGTGACCGCATTTTCCTGGTGTAAAGCTGATATGGATGACAGCGCTTCACTGCTTCCACACAATCTTTAAAGATCGTGGGCCAGAAATAATCGGCATGTAGTATCTTCTGGGCCGTGGCTAACCCAGATAAATGACCCCCACACGCTCTGCTATGGGAATCATTTAGGACAATCTCCGCTTCCATATGAGTAAGGCAACGATGCAAAACATAATCTACCCCTCGTCGATATAAGGTATCTCCTATAATGAGGTAGTTCTTCGCATGAAGGCGTAATTTACATCATTCCTCCCTTGAGGAAGCTGCAGGGTACTTCAAAGTCTAGAGATATATAATAATATCCCCATACCAAGGATTAGAGGTGGATATCAGGAAAATGTGCTCATCTGGGAATTTGATTGTATCTGGAGAAACCATCCATAAACGAAAACACCTCACTTCCCGCACAAGCATCTATGATCTGGTCTATAAATGGCATGGGATAGTTGTCCTTAGGTCAGGCTTTATTGAAGTCTCTAAAGTCTGTACAGACGTGAATAGTCCCTTGCTTCTTATCAACAGGAACAGGGTTAGATACCCATTCTGTCAAAGCGATGGGATAGATAAAACCAACCTTCAACAACTTTTCAACTTCAGCCTTCACAGCCGCTGCTTTGCGCGGGTTAACAGGTCTTAACTTTTGTCGAACCGGCTTGGCATCAGGATATGTTCAGATTTCATGTTCAACAATCGATGGATCTATGCCTGGCATCTCCTCATATTACCAGGAAAAGACATCGCAGAATTCCTTAAACAGGGCAGTATAGGTGGCAATCTCTTCAGGAGAGCAATTTGCACCTATGTATATGTTTTCCACAACATCAGGGTTTATAGAGATGTTAATAGGTATAGTGGCGGAAATATTTGCCATATTCCCCTCGGCAAACATTCCTTCCCTAGGCAAGGGATTGATAGGTATATCAACATCTTCTGACAGTCTCAAACGAAACTCTTGATTTTCTATTTTGCTTAGTTCTGGAAGAAAATAGGATCGATGATGAAGATCCTCACAAACCTTACCACGTCCACTCATGGCTTCCATAATGGCTTCGTCAGAAGGTAAAACCATGTCTAAACAATCGATAGAGTGTGAAGAGTTTTCTGTCCATGCAGGAAAATAAACTTCTTCCAGATCTTCCGAGACTGTTAGAGGATCTAGAATGGGATCAACAGTGGCATGAGTGATAGCTTGATAAGCTACCTCCACTGCCGATAAGGGAACTCCGGTTCATGGGGGGATGGGAGAACCCAAGGATCAGTCCTATTGACAACTGTAGCTATGGACTTCCCACACTAGTAGAACCAATATAATTAACCGGGGCTGGAAGATCAAACATGCCCATCAGTGATATGTACATTCCAGCCCCCAAGCTCTGTGCAGCAGGTTTGACCTGATCAACCAATGGCACAGCAGACTCATTAGACTCTAAACGACCTTTTCGAGTATAATCAAGTTGATTAATAGTAACCAACTTGCCCTCATGTGGAAAAACCACTACACGAAAAATGACCGACGCAATAGCGGACATCGCATAAGTCCAGTTCATTCCTAGAAACAGATTGTAGTCCAAAGGAGAATCAATCACTTCTATCTCAACAGACACTTATTTTCCTACCAACTTAATTTCAAAAGCCGATAGGATACCATGCGGACAGAAGGACCTTCCATCAAAAGCAGTAAGCAGAGTGTTTGATGGGGCCAGCTCTGGGGATCCAAGAGCTTTCCAATAGGTCAAGGACATAACACATGTAGAAGCACCCTCATCAACAACTGCTCTTCCGATGGTCTTTCCACCATGGATGACATCTATTGATAAGGCTACATGGTAAGGTAGGCAAATTTTAACATCAGACAAATGAAATTTCGCTATGAGACTCGATGAGTCCATGCTGTCTAAAGCTGCTAAGAGGGCATCCCACTGGGCAGGACAACTCTGTAACACCTCTAAAGCTGACATTGCACACGGGGTTTGAGCTAAATCTTCAGCCACGGAGTAGTTTGAAGCAGCCCTAGCATTAGGGTTATGCAAGGTATTCTTGAAGACACCTTTCGGTATCTTCAGCATAGTTTCAGCAGGTTTTTCTATCATGAGAGGGTTAGAAGTTTCACCTACAACTTTACCCTTCTCAAGAGTCTCTTTCTCATAATTTTTGTTCCTTGTCTGCAACAAAGTCAAAGATCGAACCATGTTGATATAGTTTGGGTCAGGGGCATTTTGAGTGCCCCCTGCTACATTAGAAGCTGAAGCAGAGTTCTGTCATTGGGGAAAATGATCCTTCACTACAGCCGGTTGTTGAGCTTTAAGCAGCTTCTGCGCTTGATCCATAAGGGGACAAAGGTGAGTAAGGTGGTCCTCATGGCACAACTTACACGAGAACTTGACCTTCTTCTTTTATTTCTTGCCCCCATCAGCATTGTTCGCGGGCTTTTTCTTGTTTTGATTTCCCTCTCCCTTCTTTCCTTTATTTTTCTTCCCGCCGGGCTGTTGATTGCCCTTCTGAGAGGTTTGTGCAAAAACATTTGCACTCTGGGGGGAGGGGGTAGCCTTTGCTGCCTCCACCGTGGACTGCTTGACAGACAACTGATGAAGTTGCTTAGCCAAATATTCTACGGTGGGAGAGTTAACGGACCCAACCACACCATCGACATGGGGTCCAGGATTAGGCTTCTTCGCATCGTGCGTAGGCCTCGGTGCCTCAGGGATAATCTCATACAAGATCCCAAATTGTGAATAAATCAAATCCAGTTGCTGGGCCCTGAGAATGGCTTCTTCTTCATTCGTCACTCCTGAGGTGGATATGTCCTTAGATATGTAGGGCAACAAGGATTTAAGGAACCACTCTAAAAGGAACTCACGAGGAATAGTGGCTTTTATAAGGCTCTTTCACCTCCTCCACTCTTGGATGTGATCCGAGATGTGGGTAGCATTGTTCTGCCTAAAAGTAGACATCAAGTCCGTTCCGAAATCATATCGGACCGGAAGCTGAAAGTGGCTAAGAAATGCACTAGCCAAGTCCCAGAAACTACTGAAAGCAGCAGAAGGCAGTTCAATATACCATTTTGCTGCGGTACCTGTTAAGGTTCTCTGGAACAGCCTCAACCTAGCTAAATATTCATTCAGTGAATTCGAAGAACACCATAAATGGAATGTGGTGGCATGAGCCCCAGGATCTTCACTAACTTTGCCTTGGAATTTAGGGATGTCCGATGGCAATTTGGTGGGAACAGGTGGCCACAAGGGGTCATGCCTCACCGGGTCATTCATCAATTTTGACAAATCTGGAAAATTTAAAGTTGCCAGGAACGGAAGTGCGGGTCGAACCAGGGTAGTAAATGTGCCAACCTGGGGAGGGACCTGCCCCCGAATGCCCATGGGTAAAAGTGGGGTTGCCCCCTGCCACCGGTTGCGAAGTGGGTATATTACTCTGAAACGGATTCCATCCGTAAGCCACAGGATTATGTGTGGGAGGTGCAGTATAAGAAGTTTGGGCGGTCCCCATAAAAACAGGGGTTTGAAAAACAGGAGCCGGTATCCCTCCGCTGAACAACGAAAAGGGAGAGCTCGTAAACGGGACCGAAATCAGAGTTTGGAAACTTTGCCCATAAGAAGTATTGTTCCCAAACTGCACTCCTACATAGGAAGGTGATGGCCCTACGTATGGAGTGGATGGGGGAATGTGCCCCCCATTCCAAGGAAATCCTTGGACGAATGCCGAGGATCATACCGGACCACTCTGGGTAGTATATGGAAAGGAAGAAGGAACAGTAGGTATACTAGGGATCCCAGTAACCATATCACCAGAAGTACCTGCTAGGTTTGAGTGAACCGATGGTTGAACCACCCGGCTCGCTGGCGTCAAAGGTGTAGAAGGTATACTAGATCTAGGGGCACTTACCGGGGGAGGTAGTAACCCTTTAACTGGAACGGCTGAGGTGAACACAAAATAAATTTCTCCCGCAGAAGACATAATCCTACCCACAGCGACACCTAAAACAGGTGAATCAAAATGTCTAACCTGAACGATCACAGGATCGTTTAAATCAGTCAAGGGTGTGTTAAAGTTTCTCGCAAACTCGTCGGTATGCAAGTCTTCTATCTCAACTGTATCAAGATCAAAACGGTTAGCTATAAGTTTTGGTTCACCTAGAACTTCACTTTTCCCTACCGGTTCAAATGAACCGTCCGTGTCCAATCTCTGCCTTTGGGGTGGAGGTGGAGGCTCCAATGTGATGAGAGGAGGAAGGTTTCTCAACCTTCTTGACCTTCTAATAGGTTGGTCCTCCACGATTGAAAATTTGACAAATCAAACCCTAAGGCCAACTAAACATAGGCAAAACCACAGAGCATACACTATAAAAATCTTAAAGCCTCAAACAATCAATCAAGGGTGAAAGATATACTTTCCCGAAGAAAGCTGATGAACGATTACTTGGTGTCCTTGAAGTGGTTCTTAGGCACAAGTGGAGGAATCACCCAACCGCCCTCCTACACTTACAACAAGGGTTACCTTCCAAGCTCATTCAAGGTGAACTAGAAATAGCCTTCCGGTTTACCTAGGTATGAACCCTAAATGTCAAGAGACTAAAGGCTACCTTAGCTATACCAACAGTCTGGGGGGACAGTTGCAAGCCTGACTTGTACGCATGGGCAGGGTAGCTAAGCCCAAAACTCTATCTAGGACAGAATCCCCAGATGCGTAAAAGTCCTGATTTACGTTTTGACAAGGAATCAGAGGGTTATCTCCTCAGTCCATGCCACGTGGCCTCGTGCTTGAATCCCTTTTGAGAGGAGCTTCCCAGATACAATCGATAAAGTCAAGGATTTACCTAAATAAAGGTCCACTACGTTTGAATTTTAAAACTTATGGAAAGTTTACACTTCCTATCCCACTAGTCTAGCCTAAGCTAGTAGGTGAAAGGCCCCTAAAAATAAAAATTACTAGTAAATTTTAATTATTGCGTTCATTTTAAAGGGTTTTTTCTTACTCAGAAGGAAATGGAGTGATGTACTTATGGTGTTTTTGACTCGATAAGAAATAAAAAAGTAAAGGTGTATTTTTCAAAGCAAATAACCACTATTAAAGCAAACTTCTTTTTCTTTTTGTAAATATATATTGATGAACAAATGCAATGATAAAAGAAACTAAGCCTATGTTTTTTGTAGTTTTTGAGATTATATTTTTAAAACTGAAATGAAAACTACTTATGCAAAAGCAAATGCAAAAGCTTGAAAATGTTTTTCTTTTCACTTTTTAAAATTGCTCAAACTCTACCATGCACCTAAAATGCACAAAACTTGAGTATACTTGGACCCAATCCACTGTATAAAATAAATAAACTGAAGTAAACAGGTCAAAAGAACAAATAATCAACCAACAAAGGGATACCAGGAACCCTAGCTTGGGTGTACACAATGACAAAAATCACTGTAAACTCATAAAGGTAAGTGACAAACCAACCATCATCAAAAGATAGACTGGAAAAACAATGCCCAAGACCCTGATCACTGATCCGGACAGAGACACTTCAACCTATAACCTAACAGGCCAAGCTACTTCAGCATGCAAACAAAAGACAATCCAAGCAAAAGAAACCCAAGGGGCTTTATGAAAAAGCACAAAGTGTGGTCACGGTGGTCTTCAGACTAACAACATAGTATCTATAAAGAAAACCAACTAACAAATAGGAATTATACAAAGACAGGGATAGGAAAACCCTAGCCTAAAAAATCCCTATTTCTAGGCTTGTACGCGACTATATAGAAGGGTAACTCGCGTATTGTGTGCGACTTTCCAAGAGAGCAATCCACGTATGCAGGCCTCTGTACATGACTGTGCAAAAGAGCAACCCGCATACAGGTACAAATTTTTTCTCAAAAAATAAGAAAAATCCACATGACTTTCAAACACTGTGATAAGTATGAACCAGGATAAAATACCACACACCAAATTCAAAGTAAAGACTGGTTAGGGGTGATAGAAACAAACTACAACAGTATGGGCTCCCCAACAGATTCGCCAGTTCTGTTGTACAGGAATAAACACCTTATAACCGAAGGTCTGGGGTTACCAACATACTCATGAAACTTGCAGGCAATTGACTCTAGAGTGCAGTAAAGGAAATAGGAGGATATGAAAGACTCACCCGATACACGACGGTTTATCCTAGCTTGTCGTCTTCCACTCTGCTTCTCCTCCAAAGCCTTCAGGGATGCTTCTCCTTCACCTGTCAAGAGCCAATCCTCCAAATACAAGATGATACATATATATAAACAGGTTAGATAAAACATATACATAGTACTGAATCATAAGTATTTATCAAACCACAATATATGAGAGACATTCAAGACACATATGGAAGAAGGATTCTCTTTATTAACAATAATGAAAGAGTTCAGATTACAACCCAACGCCTAAGACAAGGACTCCTCTGCAACCAAAGGATTTTGAGTTCCACTGCTCCAAATATTTCTGAATGGACTCCACCAGCATAACTTTTCTCTCCAAGTGTATGTGATTAACACCCTCCCCAAGGCCTATATTTATACTTGGTGAAATAAGGCAGTTTCGAAGGTTGAGGAGGTTGAGACAGTTAAGGTGATTAAGGTTAAGGGCTAAACAAATCTCAAGTAATCACGAGTTTTTATTTTTAATGTCAAAGGAAGGTGTACGCGGGTATTAATACTGGCAACTCGCATATGACACGCGAGTTGCTCTAAGGGTAACCCGCGTACAAATCTGTACGCGAGATGCAATAACCGATACTCGTGTACAACACGCGAGTTGCATATAAGAAGAGTCGCGTACAGGACTTGACATATTTAAAAATAAAAATAACCAGCTGGATGGATGATAAATGTAGTTCATAATAAGCCCATCTATAGTGTTTTGGGCAACCCTCAATCCATAAATGTCCTTTTGTGTGCCAACATAGTGAATGTCGGCACTCGGATGGAGAGGTGCCATTCAGGTGGATAACACCTATGTAATAATATCAATTATCATTTATTGATCATTCATTAATGTGTGTTCATTAATTTTTCTTCTTCTCTCCTTATGCTAATTCTCTACAATTCTATGTGAGGTTAATTGTGTGCCTAGATCCTTAGCCAGTTTATGAAATTCCTTATGCCAACAAGGATTTAGAATTTCTACATGGTATCAGAGCTAAGGTTCTCAAAGTTCAAGTTCGACATGGTATTAGAGCTGAGGATATCAAAGCTCTACATGATATCAGATCTTTGAGAGTTCATTAATTAATCCTCCTTTTCAGATTTGCAGGTTTATTTTGCAGGTTCAACTTTGAATGGATTCAAGAGTATCAGGTCCTCTTCTTTCTCCATTCACAAGCTATTCAGAGTGGAAATTGAAGATGATTTCATATCTAAAGAGACAAGGTCTCTATGAGATATCTATTGGAGTTGGTGAAGAGTCTTATGAAGAGGCAAGTGACTAGTTGAATGACTGTGATAGAGCAATTGGAGCTATTTGTCTAGCTATCTCTCCATGCATGCGCTACCTTATTGATTCTGTTGATTACCCAAAGGATCTCTGGACAACATTGGATAGAGTTTTGGGAAAGGACAATGAGGATCCTTCTAGCTATGTGGAGAGTGCCTCTATCTCCTCAGTGATTTTCTCTCTCAAGATGTCTCGGCCTCTACAGTCTCCAATGAAGTTAATCACGAAGAAGAAGTTTCTCATATAGTTCCTGTTGCTACTACTCTCTTTGATTCAAACGCTTCCTCTTTCAATCAAGAAGCAAATATTGAAGAGCCATCTTTTTCTGTGTCTCTTAAAGTAGAAGATCTCGATTCATCTTCTTATGATGCTGTTGATGAAAAATAAGTGACTAATGGAGCTACTATTGCTATTGATGATTCACTCACACATTCAGTGTTCTCTATGTATTCTATCATGGATTCTGAGATCCATATGCCAGACCTCTCACACTTTGTGCATGCCTCTCTTCTTGATGGTGCATAACCTAGTGACTTTCATGATGTTTTCTTAGCGAAATCAAGTCCTTATATTTTTTTTCCACTTACCATACTTGATCCCATGTTGTTCTGCAGCTCCTCCTTTGTTCTTGGCACCCATTCTCAGATCCTCCTTGAATATTTTGAACATCACTATCTTTCCTCCTCTCATACTTCTACCATAGAGGATTATTTACTAGTATATTCCCATGAGTCTACTATTGTGCTTATATGTGATCTCTTGGATTCTTTCGAATCTAGATCAACCCATAGAGCCCATGCATTCACACTCTTTGATCCCATGCCTTCTCTATGTTCCTACATGATCACTTGCACACATCCTCTCTGTGTAAATGAAGATGGAGACATGATACATTCGCTTGGACAGTTATTTCACCTATATGGAGCTCATTTCATCTCTACTGGTTTGAAGTTCAAGTCATCTCATCATCTTGGAGCTGATTACAAGTCTCAAGATCCTTCAGTATTTCCTTCACATCATTGGGTTTCAGTTGTTCTACATGGTCCTAGTTTCCATCCTGCAGCTGTCCTTGATCCAGGTGAGCAGATTTATCTTCTTCCCAAGAAGAAGATTCCTCCAGACATCAACATTTAGTTTGGAGCAGTAGCAACACCAGCAGTTCAACGTTTTTGGTATTGCTTTTTATGTCCTTTCTTGAGGGAGGATTTTCCCCTCGAGGTTTTTCCTCTTTCCTCATTTCTTTGGACAAGATAAATTGTAAAAGGGTGACCATATATTTATTGTTGGGCCCTATATGCATATATATTTTTGATTAGTTCAGGGATATCATCATAAATTCAGGGTTAAAGGGGGGTGTTGGAATATAATAAACCCACTCATAAAATTATTAATCATTATTTGATTAATTTCCTACCCACTACCTTAGATAGTTGGCATCCACTTACACCTTAGAGTCAACACTTGCCATCTATATCCTAGGAATGATTTATTTCTGATTCTGGGTTGATCTTGACCACTTTATGGCCATCCAGAATTGGTAACTGCGCTTTATAGCATAATCTGCTTTATTCTGCTTTTTCTGCTTTATCCTACTTTTCTATGGATAAGGTAAATCTAGTCAACTAGGAAACTAGCAACTTTTGTTGCCAACCCATCCTCCATTATTTTCTCCCCATATTCTAGGACTAGCAAGTCTTTCCTTCACTCATCATCACTCACACATGCTATTGCTAATTCGTGAGGTGCTTGGTAGATTGGGAAAGTGCTTTAGTCAACTATGGGGTTTATCATAATTAGTAAGCCTGCTTTATGAGATAGTTTGAGTTGTCTTCTAGCAACCCTTTTTTTCTTTATAAGGATGTATTACCTATGTAATAATATGA